>LPNX010175977.1:576395-642489 GCA_001517045.1 Pseudotsuga menziesii | reverse complement strand
GAGTCAAATGAGTCAGATCCATGTCAAGGAAAACTCCAAAAGGATTTGGATTATGCACACATCCCGATGTACGCAGTTTTAGTGGTCAAACCCACGTATGTACATGCTTATAGGTTTAAAAGTCACGTATATCATTTTTCATATGTTTTTAGGGATGATCAAGGAAACATCAAAGGACAAAAAATGGTCCATAGGGTCTAAGGAGTCTGCAGCGGGACAGGGGAAGGCCATACAAAGTGTGATTCACCTAGAGTGGTGAAATCCACTATAACATTAGCCCAAATGGAATTTTAGCATACATTAAGGTGCCCCAGGGGGTGGTAAAGGCAGTCTTCTCTTGGTTGTCTAGGTGCACAGCCACTTGGTTGTATCCAGAGAAGCCATCAAGGAAGGACATGACCCTGGTCCCTGAGACTCTCTGCAGTAGATGTTCCATCTTGGGCAGTGGATAGTTGTCTTTTTTGGAACAATTGTTCAAGTTTCTAAAATCCACACACAACCTAATTTCTCCATTTTTCTTTCTTACCACTACTATATTTGCAATCCACTGGGAATACCTGATGGGGATTATGATCTTGGCTTTGAGGAGTTTGTGGATCTCTTTCTTGATCACTGGTAATAGAAGAGGGCTGATGGGTCTCGGCTTCTATTTGAAAGGAATGGTGTCCTTATCCAAAGGAATCCTGTTTTGGATGATGTTGGTGTCATACGTTTTTAGGTCACTATACTCCCATGCAAAGACATCAGCAAACTCTTTTATCAAGCTGCAATATTCAGACTTCCATTCAGCAGTCAGCCCAGTGGATAGATTTATTAGTTTTGGATCGCTCTGGCTGCCTATGTTGTGTTCCTCGATAGCGGGATCTAGCTCCCTTTTAGTAGGGTTGGCAGGGACGTCATTGTGATCAAACAGTTCTTCCAGTGGTACTAGACCTCGGGGTATGTGGTTGCTGGGAAATTGGACGATATCATGCTTAGTCACTTTATCTTTTAGCTTGAGCTGCCTGGATTCCTCCAGGTTAAGGTTTTCCTGGTCTATGTGTATATCAGAGAATTCATCCACTAACTGAAGGAACTTACTAAGCTCCCCATCATTTTCAAACACCCTCCAAAATTTTACATTGTCTGGCAGAGAGGGTCTGTACTTGACCTGAACATCATAGCTGAGCCTAGGGGGTAAAGGAGGAACAAACAGACTTGCAGAGATAGTCAGGGAATCATCCAGGTGATTCAAATCTCTAGGAATATATGACAGTTCAAAAAACATAAATGAGTCTCTGAGTTTCCATACCTCGTCTCTGTAGGCCTTCAGTCTGATATTTTTCGTCTGAAAAGTGTTATTGACCTGCTGTATGATGAGGTCTGCGTCCCCAAAAATATTCATGCACGTGATCCCCGTCTCCTTGGCCACTTTAACTCCCAGCAGCAAGGCTTCATATTCTACTACGTTGTTTGTGGTTTTGAAATTGAGCTTATACGATAGGTGAATGTTCTCCTTAGATGGGGAGATCAACACGACCCCTGTGCCTGCTGAGTTTTGAGCACTTGCCCCATCGAAATACATGGTCTAGATCGATGTTGTGACTTCTTTGGGCTGCAGACGGGTGGGCTCGGTGAGCTGAACTGATGTCTGTCGATTATCATCTATTTGCAAGATGCAAGATCCAAAATCGGTGTCCACAGCGTAGATAGGGTGATTTACTGTGCAACTCTCCTTGCTTATAATGTATGCTAGCTGATTTTCCCTATACAGTGTCTTAGTTTCTCCTCCGAACATGGGAATGGTGGCGTATGTGAGATCCATCTGAAGGGTGCTGCCCAATCTTTTCCTCCATGACCGAGATAGCAAAAGGCAGAATTTTGGAGGAATATCAGCCACTATGATGTCCATCATTATGCTTTTCGAAGGCAGCTGAGTTAAGTTTACAGCAAGGTATTTAATGAGGCCCAAGCACTTGACCTTCCTGGAGTCAAAGGAGAATAAATCATGGTAGGGCTTAGTAATGCTAAGGCCGATCTCATCCATCACAGCCTTTGGCATTAAGTTATGAGAGGCTCTTGAATCTAGCAAATAGTTATGGAGGATTTTATCATGGATGTTCAAGGATATATAGAATGGTGGGCAAGAGTCCTTTAGGTCTTCAATCACGGGGCCCAGGGTTACAACAGGCTTGTCATCTTCCAGGTTCATGAATTCAGTGTCGATGTGCACCTTGGGCTAAAGGGAATTTAGAATGGAGGTTTTAAATGCATCATTCTTCATCAACTCAATTAGAGGGAAAGGGATTTTCAATTTTTGAATTTCAGACTCAAGGTTGAAAGTGTAATGCAGCTTATCTGGAAACCTTACCTCATGAGCTGTAGGTTTGAGTTGGACTTGACCAGGTGTGGCTGAAGGTGCTGAATTAAGCAATGTTTTGGATGAAACAACCACTTTCTTTGGTAAAACAACAGCTTTTCTAGCAGGTGCAGAAAGTTGCTTGACAAGTGTAGCATTCTTCTTGAGGGGAGCAACCAACCTAGACCTTAGTTGGTAACCTTCCTGACTATCAACCTGATAGACAGCCTCTTCAGGGATCTGCTCATCAATTAGGGCTTCTTCATATTCTGCCTGGGTTAGAAAATAATAGTCCACCTCATCCTCCATGCAGTGGATATTGTCTTCAGCTTCTCCTTCATCTTCAATGAATTCCGGCTTTTCTTCTAATACAACATTTTGAAATGGAGCTCTTATCCTCTAGTCCTCCCCTTGATTTCTGAATAGGGGGGTTTCCTCTTCTATAAGGAACAAAATTTGGGTTTCAAGGAGCAAAGTCACTTGGCACCTTACCCCTCACTGGCATATGTCCTTGGTCCTTCAATTTTGACATTTCAGTTTGGTCATTTTTTCCATCTTGTTCTCTGATGCCGAAGCTCCACTATAGTCTGCTAGCTGCTTTCTCCTGTCTGCCTTCCCTTTGACCTTCTGAGATGCCAGAATGTTTGACTGTACCTCTAGGGAAGCATCCTGCATAAGTGATAAGGAGGCAGAACTCCTTTCTCTGAGAAGTAGGCAGAATTCAGACTCAAAAGCATTCGTATAAGTTCTCATAGCTGAGGTACCGGTGGGCTTAATCTCAGTAGGGATCTTGCTGTACATGTTGTTGAATCTTTTGGTAAAGTTGGAGACAGACTCACCATTTTCTCTTCTCGGGTTGCTAAACTTTGTGATGTAGTATAGGTGGTCTCTTCTCTCTCCCCAATGCTTTAGGAAAATGTCATCTAGGGCCTCTATGCCTGCCACTGACCCAGCAGGAAATTCCTTAAACCACTTTCTAGCCTGGCCATCTAGGCTTTGCACAAAAACTCTGGTCCATACGTCTTCTTGTTCTATATTTATATTTTCATCATAGCTATAAAAAGCCTCTAGATGTTCTTCAGCAGTGAAATTCACTTCCCCTGTAAACTTAGGCATATACTTGAGGTAATCCCCGATAGGCATGGCTGCGAGAGGATTTGGCAAAACTAGGGGTGCATACCTAGCTACTAGGATCCTTTCCATCTTGGACAATTGAGGGGTAGCCATATTGGAAATGGGTATGGAGATGGAGGTGGAAGGTAGCACTGATGAGGATATTTACTAAGGAGGCAGTGGTATACTTATCCCAGTGAACTCACCAGGGATTGGACCTTCACAAGCAGTAGTGCTTGAAGATGCCCAAGCCCTAGATTTTTCTGATGTATCTAAAAATTTATGGGAATTAAAAGTTTCAACAGAAGAAATATCAGCAAAAATATTTCTTGAAATACCTTATGTAGCGTTTTGTGCAGCATTGTTGGTCTTTCTTAGTAAAGCCCTAGCTTTTCTCAAGATTTCTTTTGGATCTGAAACGGGTGCTTCTGGTGGCCCCTTTGGGTTTTCTCTGGTACTTGGTCTTCTTAAAGCCACCTTATATCAATGGAGTCACCAAATAGATGATTACAACTGTAATAATGTCCAAGCCTTGTCTATCATCAAAGCATGGATCTATGTTGTATCCCAAGGAAGCTGAGCTTCAATCTCCAATCCTCGGCAACGACGCCACTTTGTTATCACTCCAGGAAACTCCTTTAGGTTCTAGCTCAAGGATGCCTGGTAAATTAAACTATTTTTTGGGGTTTTTCTGAATTGGATCAAGCCGGATAACCTATATAACTTCTCATTCTCAAGACATGCATGAAGCTCACTCAATCACAAGGATTTTAGTTACAACTTGTTCAGTAGCTTGACAAAAAGGTGCAGGGATGGAGAAATCACCAGGATGATAGACTCACACACATAACATATGCATATAAATGGCTAAATCCTGCTAAGGATGGTGTTTATAAATCAAATATCACTAAATAACCAATAGGATGATAGTTTTTGGCCCTTTAATAAATCTAAAAATTACCTAAATGCACATTCAGGCAATAAACACAGTAAAGAAAGAGATGGCTGAACAAATAACAACAAAAGAGCTTATACTTAGAATAAACCAGATGAGATTCTTGATAATGGAACATCCTCATAAATCCCCAGAGTCGAACCTTTATTAATGAAATAATCATGGGCTTTATAGCCTTTTACAAAATTTACAGATCCTGAAAATCCGATCTGTTTACATCAAAAATGAATGAAAGTCATAGTTTTTTCCCGATTAGGGCTTCAAACCCTTGCTAACAATTTGTTTATTCATTTTGAAGATCTAGTTCACCGGGTGATCTTTTAATGACTGAAGTGGTATCTGATAACCACTACTACTGGTTTGCTGTGAAATTGCCGCCAACAGCTAGTGTATCGACGTTTAACTAAAGTGCCCCGTCTCGTTCAATCCGCCTAAAACCCCTTTTTACTTTGTTGCCGCAGTCACCGATTGGAAGCTTTGTCTTCTGTTTCATCGACACCTCAAGTCATAATGCTTGCCACAATTTCAAAGGTGAAATGAACTAGTTTTATCGCTATCGGAAGTATATCGTCAAAGTTTGAATCGGACCTTTAGTCTTCTTTCTTCCATCATTTCAGTGCTCCAAGTCTCTTTGTTGCCGCAGTATCGGTTCTCCTTATATCATCAGTGTCGCAACGGATTCTTCATCAACGGTTAGAGGTTTCTTCTTTTATCACATCTATGCTCCTAATCGGTGTTCTCCATAACTAACACATCGGTCATCGTGAGCGGTAATAACTACAATATCAAAGTTGTTCGTCTTCTTTCTTCCACCGTTGTAGCTTCCAATTTCACTATCTTGCCGACGGCTAGTGATTCCGAGTTTCGACGCTGAAGTCTCATCTGCTTTCGGACCTTGTAGTTTATATTTCTTCCACCGTTGTGGCTACTTAGAGGACTAATTCGCCGCCAGTTTTATGTTTTCAAGCTCCGGCGCGTAGTCTTTAGTTCCTCCGCTTGACGATGTCTTTCTATTATTTTGGAACCCGCAGTAAGTCTTTCATCCACCAGTGTGGCTCCACATTTAACTATCTTGCGGCCAGTTAGTCTTTAGCACCTCCGACATCGAAGTTTCCATTCCCTCCGATCAGTGGTGACTTTGATTTATCAGTTGCCTTTAATCATTATATTTTCTACCATTGCGGCTCCTTAGGGAACAAGCTCACCGATAATTAGTCCTTTCAAGTTTCAACACCGATGAGTCTGTGCTATTTCGGAACTTGTAGTAAGTATTTATTTCGTCGTTGCAGCTCTTCGGAGGACTAGCTCATCGACGGTTAGTGTTCTCAAGTTCTGATTTCTGCTACTTGACCTCGGCAGTATTTAGTTCTTCATATCACCGACATTTCGGAACCTTTCAGCCTTGTCCCGCCACTACTTAGTCTTTAGTTCTTTCGATCTAATTTCATCAATGTCGAACGTCATTAGAAGTTTGAATTGAAACGCTTAGTCACTATATTCTCCATAGTGGCAGAACTTTTAGTCACTATATTCTCCGTCATTGTGGCACCTTTGGGAACTAGCTTGTCGATCGTCGGTCCTTTCAAGCTCCGATGCCGACACTGCGGAAATATTTAGCTCTATCTCACCAATCTTGTAGCCTTTAAAACCTCTGATTGATGTTAATAAATGCTCTGATGGTGTAAAAAAGTTATAGAAATACGCTTATCTGCCGAAGGGGTCTTCCACCTACTATATATCTTCCATCTTTCGGTGGCTAATGAGATGTTATGATCCTCGCCCAAGCCACTGAAGCCACAACTTTGTGAAATTTGCATCAAAAATAGAGGTCTTTAAAACTGTTAGTGATCTTGCATCATTTAAATTCTTCATACTATCAAAAATAAATTTATTTTATTTGAGAGATAACATGAATGAAATAGAATCAACTGTAAAACAAAAGTAGCTAGAATGGTGGTAGTTGTATCTCTAAGAAGAGATGTGGCGGCTACGCTCATTCATGACAACCTAAATACAAAAGGAGGCAAAAGGGCCTTTTATCCTAAAGTCTTGGAGTGGCAGAAAAACCTAAACCTAACCCTAGGAGATGAATCATCATAAAGTTTACAGCCCCAAGGTGCTTAGTTGAACGATCAACTTATCTGGGTCATAAATTTTGTATGTGATCTTTGTTTGGGGTGCTCGATAGCCCATTGAAATGGTCTATCCTATCTTTACAACTTTTAAATGGGGCCAAATGAACGTTTTTGTCAACCATTTGGCCCCCCGAATCACCAAAAAATGTCATTTAGGGCCTCAAAACAGCCCCAGATGTTTGGGACACGAAAAATCATAGAAAATTACAAGAAAATTAGAGAAATGAAAAAGTGTTTTGAGCCAGTGAAATAGGTGCATGGCCACCTATACCCACCTGGATCATGTTCTCTATTGAGTATTATGCTCTACCTGCCTAGCTCACACATCCAAAATAAAAATAAAAAGTTAGCCTAGCACCGCTTTACCCCTCATCTTTGTAAATAAAAAAGTGTTTTACATACACTTCTTCCCTAAAATGGTACAATATTTCTATGTAATTATTCTTTCCTTATTCCTTGAAACGAAGAAGTATTTCATGAACGTAAAGTTAGTATTTTTTACTCGTTACACCCCTCCCCATTTTTACTTTTTCATTTTTCACTTATTTTTTTGGCTACCTCCATATTTTGCCCCTACTATTTGCGAGCACTCGCTCGTTCCTCTATTACCCAAAACTATCTACAATTCAAAGCAAGATTAAGGTCCCCTCCTAGAATCACTTTAACTTCCAGAAAACACCAAAGGAACAAAAAACTTTCACAAAAGGATTTCTTATCATCATAAGGCGCATAAATGTTCATAAGATTCAGTCTTCCCATGCTCTTATGGTGAACCTCTATATAGAGACCTGACAAAATAGCATAAGATTCAATAAGGTCCAGTTTTTTTAGTGTCAGCCTGAGATTACACCCCCTAAAATACCACCTGAATCAAGTACCATTAAATCCCACTCTTTCATCATTAGCTTAAAATCCTTCACTAAAGAATCCCCCTTCCCCATAGTTTCTTGGATGAAAGGATTATCAAATTAATTACAGAAGGTAGGGAAAAGTATTTTTCTTTTGGGTTATACCTTAGCTAAGCATATCAATTTCAGGAGGGAGGATATAAAGAATAATCTAAGCTATAGGGAGTCGTTGGTTCCATCAATTATGGATGAGAGAAGGGGCTCTTTCCTATTTCTATAAAAAAAAAAATGGAGAATAGATTTAGAAGGTGACTAACACTCTCACTCTCTCTCCAGCTAAGTAAATAATATATTTCCTTGGGGAAAATATTTCTTTCAATAAATTAACCTGGACCTTCATCTCAGTCTTGATGGTACCGTAAGATACTATTTTTGGGGCAATAAATCACTATTATTTTTTTATTATCTCTTTAGTCTGCCTTACAAAGAAAGATATCTGTCATAGAACCCTAAAGAACTACTTTATTGTGTGTTTGTCTTCTCTTTCTCTAGTTACAATGTGTCATTACTAAATAGAAATCATATTGGTTTGGTTATGTCTCTTTTTGTTATGCTATATCTAGGTACACAATACTAGTATTAATTACTTCCAAGCATATTATATATACATAAATTAAGAATTGAAATATTTTATGCCCTAACCTCGGGTGAACCATCCTTCCTTTTATACAATTCAATGCCATGAAAGTCCAATTAATATAGCTATAAAAACACTTCCTGCTAGCTTGACAGACCCCGAATGTAGACCTTAGGCCATCCGTTGGATTCCTCCTTTGTTATGGTGAGATAACTATCATAAAAGATATAAATAATAACTGCTCAAAGAAAAACTGCCATGATTATACAACCGTAAGAGAGCACTTATATAGGTAATTGTATTAGGAGAAAACCTAAATAACTTCCATTAGAGTTAACAAAATAGAAGCCACTATCTCTCGAGAATTGGTGTGGAAGGGAAGAAACTATAGAGAAACAATGATAATGGTTAAATAACATTATCCTCTCATCTCAATAAAGGAGGCAGGAGGGGCACATCTCTTGGCTATGATTGGGGCACATCTCCCAATTCCGAGTACCTTAGAGATCTCAATGCAAAAGTTAACCTATCAAAAGATGTGAAATGTATTTGGGAGAATCTTCTTATAGATATCAAATGTTTTTTCCTCCAAGTATGAGTTTCCCTCTTTGGAATTCGAATTCAAGTTGTGTGGATGTTTCCTTGGCTGATTGCTTTTTCCTTGGAGTCACTAGCCTCATAAATTTCTCCCACAATGACTAATTTTAGCCTCTACTAACTTTACTAAATATATTTGACTATTTTTTGCTTTTACTATTCCTTCTTGATTGTATAAATTAGGAAGGACTTCTGACTTTCTCCTTTTCACGACTTTCCTACTTTTCTGTCACCTTATGCTTTTCCTTGCTTTCTGTTTTTCCTTCTTTTCACTGACACCTTTCTTTGTGTTGCTTTCTTCTATTTTCCATATTTGTGAGGCATATACATAGGCCCACCTTTTCTCTCATGCACCCTCTTGATCATATCCAACTCATTACAATATTAAATAAATAAATATTAATTAAATATTCACAAACTATGAGCTTTATCACTCCCCTTTAGTTTAATTTAAATAAACTAATTAGAAATATTAATCCTAACTAATTTATTTAGTTTTCCACTATGATCCATGGGGATGTAATGGCATAGTGAATTCTTCTAGTGCTATAAAAAAAATGGGGACATTACAGTCCTCCCCTCCCAAATTTTGCTTGTCCTCAAGCAAATGAAAACAAGGGTAATGAAGAACATATGCACTGCCTCCAAAATGTTGCTCCAAGACTGAATAGCATTGAAATTCCAAATCCCAAGCTAACTTAAAGATATCCACCTTTCTTTTGCTGTGCTACTCTAGTTATTACCCTCTTTTTTCAGGCTATAAACTATAAAACAAATAATGTCAAGATCCCATTGTATATGCTGCAATTCTTCAAACATCATTGACATCATGAACAATCTATCATACCAAGTAGTGCCAATATCTTGGATTCATATTGAAAGTACACTTTTCCAAGTGCTTGTTGGATCTTTCATGAATCTTTCCAACATGAAGAGAAACTCCTCTTGAGCATCAATGCCATAAAATCTATCCAACTGAATCAATTGAAATTTCCAAGTCCCACTAAGCATATCGAATTCATCATGTGATGATCAGGGGCATATTTGTTGTTTCTCATAAGATAGGAAAGTAAGAGATGTTTAAATCAATTTTCTACTCAAGCATGCAAAATTCTTATCTCCCTGTGTTTCCATCTCTAGGCGTATTTGTCCACCCAATCCATGGTTGGATCGACATCTTTATTGGCTAGTCCAATTGAAGTGAATGTAGCTACCTCCTCAAAAATAATTTCTTGTTCCCATAAGTGCAGATAACAATCCTCCTTATGCACATCTAGCACTCGGCCAACTTCCTCTATGATAGTACTCTTCCAAAGAACATGAATTTTTTGTTTCTCTTCTTTCTCTCTATATTCCCCAATTATTGATGTGTCAAAGAGACTTCCAACAAGGAAAACAAGATTGGTGAATCCTTTCCTCTCTATTTTTTTTATGCACTCATCTACCCAATTCTTGGATAAATAAATACATTTGCTTGCAGACTCAAGTGGTATGTCCTTCTCAATGTACTTCTGTATCAAGGTAAGTTTTTGGCCAAAATGTTCCAAGTTGTGTGGATGTTTCCTTGGCAAGTTGATTTTTCCTTAGAGTCACTAGCCTCATCAATTTCTCCCTCAATGACTAATTTTAACCTCTGCTAACTTTCCTAAATCTATTTGAATTTTTTTTCTTTTACTATTCCTTCTTGAGTGCATAAATTAGAAAACTTCTTACTTTCTTCTTTTCATGAATTTCTTGTTTTTCTGTCACCTTTGGTTTTCCTTGCTTTCTGTTTTTCCTTCTTTTTGCCAATTTCCTTATTTTCACTGACACCTTACTTTGTGTTGCTTTCTTCCAATTTCCATCTTTGTGAGGAAACTCAATAGGCCCACTTTATCTCTAATGTGCCCTCCTAATCATTTCCAACTCATTACAATATTAATTAAAGATTCACAAACTATGAGCTTTATCACTTCCCTTTAGTTTAATTTAATTAAACTAAATAGAAATATTAATCCTAACTAATTTATTGTTTTCCACTAGGATCTATGGGGATCTAATGGACTAGTGAATTCTTTTGGTGCTATCAAAAAAAATGGGGACATTGCGCTTTTTTAGCTATTATGAGACAATACATCCCTCCTTGAGTGTTTGTATGGATGTGCACCTCATCCATGTTCCTTCAGTCAATTGCGTGTGCCTTCAGTCAGTTTCATGTGCCTTCTATTAGTTGCAGTTCATGTGCCTTCTATTAGTTGCAGTCAATCGCTCGATGTAGGGAGATAAGTCCTCTTAGGGTATTCATGGGTTAGTTAACTCATCTTAGAGAGTGTGCATGTCTATTATGGTTCTAGTCAATCCTAACTAGTGTCACATGCATCGTATGTGAAATTATAATTTCCTCCATGACCTAATTCGAATTTCCCCTTATATATTTCATCATGCATTCATTGTAAATCAATGTATTTTGTGTAATGATTAATGTTTAGCACATTCATCTCTTGTTGCCTTTATGTGTAGATAGGCCTCCCCTCCTCCTCCTCCTCGAGTTTCTTTTGTTTCATTTATGTGTAGACAGGTTTATAGTTTGTTTGCCTTTCTCCATTATGACTACGTTTTGATGTGGAATGCTTCTTCATTTTACACATAACACAACATTATTTCTGATATTTATATTTTTTTCATGTTATGTGGTTAGTTTATTGTATCATGGTTAGTTATAGCTTCATAGATGTCCCAAAAATTTTCATAATATGCTTCCCTTGCGTCTTTGATGGAATTCATTTTGAAGTGGCAATCAACCTTGGTATGTCCTTTAGAGATATAATTTGTGTATGAGAGTTATACTCTTCTTGATTTCAATGTCATTCCTTGGATTGTATTTTGTATATTTTATGACATTTTCTGTACTTTATCATTTATCGAACTAGTCCATGCGTCATTGTGTCTATCTAATGGGATTTATTCAAAATCTTATTTCATAAGTTTTTATTTCATCCAATATTAATGGATCACTTTACTAGTCCCTGTTGCGGGCTAGCAAGGACTATTGTAATCGTCTTTCCGTTGTTTTCAATACTAGGCACATAAATGAATACAACATGCAATCTTTTAACCAAAGTTTTTTATGTACAAAATATTGAAACCGCCTTTACCAATGCAAAGTTTAAACATTTATCATAAGTTTTATAAGTTTTATTTCAAAGTATGGAAACATTTGTTTTCTCCACCAATCATTCAATTCATGCTTTTATTTCAAAGTATGACAACCTTTTTCTCCACCAATCATGCAATTCATGCTCTTATTTGGCCTCATATCGAGGCAGAGCATTTGTTGTTCCTAAAATACTTAGGTTAAAATTAAGATTGGTGAATCATTTTCATGAAAGCTGGTAATGTTATAAATTAGTCTAGCATTACCTCTAACATTAATTTTACGATACAAGTAATATCCATGATTAGTAGCTAGTAGTGTGGTTGTTGCATGCATTCTCTGCTCTCCATGTGTGCATGTTATGGTAGCTATGCCGCTGCACCACCATAGCACACATGTTTCATTATCCACACCTGCAACGCCACATCTGTGTAACCATCCTCAAAGGCCAAGGAAAGGCCACTTATTTTTGAAGTAGAGGTCAGACAAGTCTGTGGTTTCTATATGACCACCATTTAATGGAGTCATGCATTTCATCTCTTCTTCATCGAGGAATAAAACATACATATTATTACGACATTTGACAATGATAGATGGGCATAACAAGATCCTATTATGCTAGATGATCCTAGAAAGAGTTTTATGCACCATCCGGTACACTCTGAGTATTTGATCACCTGTTCAAGTTCAAAGCCACAAGGATAAGGTAAAAAACTAATAACAGCTATTTACATGTTTGTACTTGTGATAATGCTATAATATTTAAGGCACTTACCTCTCGCCAAGAGAGAATGAGAGTTTAAGAAAGATTGTTTTGTTGTTTGAAACAAATATTGTTTTGTTGTTTGTTTCTTCTAATGATTCTTGGATCATAGTTTTTCCTGTTGTGCAAATGTGGTTTTCCACTATCTCCTTTCTATTCTAATAGGCGCTATGAATGGTCATTTAGGCTCCATAACATCTTTAAAGAAAACAATGCATCACATAACAAAGACAATTTATTTCCTTGGTTCCTACCTAAGGCGCAAAACTCAATACAACACTAAAAACCTCCCTCAATAGTCATTTGAGAAAATATATCCCATAACCGCATGCAAATGGTATGACCTAAAATGAAAAAGGCTTTATTTCAAGCAAGAAATCAAGGAAACAAGGACCTAATTATGAGTTAAAATCTAGTTTTCTCTATTATTTGCTAAAAATAACAATCGAAGATACCTTGTAACTAAAGGCATCATGGAATAATTACATTTTTTTGATAGAATACTTACTGATTATAGGAAAGAGAAATCCAGTTGGTCTGCATTCATGGACCTTTCTAGGTATCAGTGAGCCCATTTTCCATTTTCCATTTTCCATTGTCGTATAACAAACTCATGACACATTCAACATTTCTCGCCATGGCCATACTTCACCAAAAACTCAAGGAATAAATTATGTTCACTCCCTCCCCCTTTGTCGTCATTCAACCCATACTATGGAGATCATTCTGTCATTCACGATTCCTCTATGTTGGATTCTTCATGCTTTTGAAATATTTCAATGGAGATCATTCCGTTTGGGTGGAAAAAATGGAACAATAACTATTGGAATTTTATAATTGACCGTTAAAGAACACAATCTGTACCTCCTTAACTGGAACTGCAAAATATTTCAATAACCAAATCAAGAATCTATCTCCTTCACATACTCCAAAGGATTTTGTTTAAAGCAACCATATTTGCATTCCACGATAGGTAGTTCAATGGGTTAGACCAATTATGGTTTTCCATTAAGATTTTCAAAGATGCACACATTAATATAAATTAAATGGGTCATTACCTTATGTTCAAACAATCCCATCGTATCTCCAATTGAAAGCGGTTGAAAGCTAAGTATCACATAGGCTAGGTTTTCTAAGCACCACACAGTCAAGGTTTACAACCATTGAGCTTGGAGCTTTCCATTGAGCTTGGAGGCAAGGGTTATCACCATGAATCTTGGAGACTTTGCTGCTAGAATATTTATTAACTGGTATCTCAGGCCTTTAGTTTACTCAAAAATTTCTTGCAAGCTTTAAATTTCTTGCATCCCTTGTCGAGTGCTCGTTTTCCTTGAATATCATAGGATCCCTGAGCGTTTATTTTTTTAAATCCTCTATGATCCCTTCCCTATCTTCTCATAGATACGTGCATATCCATGCTATCTATGATGAACATAATTCCCTCTACTCTGTGGTATCGTGAATTAGTGGTGTAGACTGTCCATGTTTCATTCCTTCAATCCCCATCCACATCAATTCCTCAGACTAGATAACCTTCACAGGAGTTACTCTGCAATTTCAAATAACTCACACCTTGTTCTGCATGAAAACAAAGCGAACAACCTGCGAGATATATGTTGCAAAGTAATGCAAACCAAGATAGGGCTTCATGTCTCAACGTCTAAATTCTGTAAAAAATTCCTGACGGTTTCAGCTCCCACACATTCTTCACAACAGTAGATCACACAACCTTTCCTCATGCATGGCACTGACTGCTAAAACTATTGAGAGAAACCTTCCATCGTGTGTTTTCATGGCAAGTTTTGTGGATTCCACATTCTATTAGGTGTTACTTTGTCCTCCTGCCACTGCATGTTAATCTTTCCTGGAGTTTGGCAATTGTCCCCCGCTTATCAATCTGCTTTGTTTATTTTCCACCTATTCTCGGCATGCCTTTCATTAACATGTGGTGGGTGCAGTCTCTTTCTTTCTTCCACCCGCCAACAACTCTCACCGTGCAGCTAGAAAGTTGGTGCATGAGATTTGGAACTCAAAAGTCTAAATGAAATTTTATGTTAATATTTCGCCTTTTATTCGATATGCACTTGTTGATTCCGGGTTTTTCAATAATGATGGAAAGGTAAAAACCAACCCTAAAACCAATCCTAGCATAGGTGAGGCTGCTTCTTACTAATCTTAGTAATGAATAAATGACCTGACCTAATTGACTCTTATAAAACTAATCCTAGCATAGGAAGGGGATGCTTCTTACAGATCTTAGTAACCAAGAAATGAACCAGCTGAATTCACTGTTATATGTGATATAATTACTATAACCTCTGACCAAGGTTTATGCCATCCTCTCATAGGCTTTAAACTAAGAAGCTGTTGCTGCAAAGGACAGGTTACCCTGTCAACCATCTGTCTCGTAAAGAGAGAATATGAAAGCACTAAAGCATCGCCACTTGATATGATAACTGCATTAAAAGCTACACTTACATCTCCAATGCAACAAGTGGAACAAACAATTATGCACATTCTCTATGAACCTCAAATCAGGTCATCAGCTACGAGGGGAAATGAGACATGACCTGACCTGACCTGAACTGAAAGGAGATATAATGAACCCAACATGATATATGCTCATTAGTGAATATATCTATATACAAATTGACATTGAATTAATCAAAGGAAACTTAAATGGAAACACCACCTTGAAGGAGCTCACATAAAGAGAACCTATATTTATAACGACCATTGAATTAACCAAAGGAAACTTAAATGGACAAGGTAATCTGAAAAAGCTCACATAAAGAGAACCTATATTTATAACTACCATTGAATTAACCAAAGGAAATTTAAATGGACACGCCAACCTGAAAGAGCTCACATAAAGAGAACCTATAATCCAAAGTTAACTAACCCTACTACCAAATATATTGATCATTTTGAGAGCCAACCATGCTTTGTATTTTAATTTATTCAAGGCTCACAATTTCTTAAAAACAAATTGGCCACTCATCCTCAACGCATGCGGGCATTTCCCAACTTTGCAGCGAGAATTTCATCATTCCTTGCGAGCATTCTTCTTCTATGTGCGGGCATTCTTCTAATATTTTTTTGTGTGTTGTGAAAATATTATCAGAGTGCTACGGGCATTCTACTATACACTGTGGGCATATTAAATAAACCCATACAGGAATCATAACAAGTTTTGCAGGAATTAACACTTGTCTGCGGCTATTACAATATGTCATCTATGCATTACAACAAGTCTGTGTGCATTCTTTGAGCCTTACTGCATGTCTGTGAGAATTATAATTATTATACATGGCCTGTGGACATTTCAATATCCTCTACGTGCATTTTCCTTCAGACCCTCTAAGTGCTCACTCTCTCATAAAGTGAGCGAACAAAAAACATTGAAGCCCCTCCACTTAAGATGGTCACTCTTGGCATTTAAGTTGATATGGCATCCACATGTACTAACTTAGATTGTACATGTGGCCTTTCATGTTTTTCCCATTGTTGTCAATGAGGATGACCTATGCATTATTATCTTGCGAAGAACCAGGTCGGATCCTGTCTCAAGTTTCATCCGTTTCATCATCAATATTCAATATTCAAGTTTGATATTCTATGTTTGTTATAGTTCGACATGACTTTTTGGATGTGCCCAGCCAGTTACTTGCGGCAACAGTGTTCTCCATGCTCAATGCTAAGATTCGATGCCGCTAGTCAAGCTAGATGGTAGATTCGGTATTGATCAATATGTAGGTGCTCCCAATTAAATGCCAAGTATACATCACTCAATGCCAAGAGTTGATGCTGGTAGTCTTAGTGGATGCCATGTGTTCATTTAAAGACTCTACCCAATAAATGCCAATACTAAATGCTGCTACTTGTATTGTCGTTTTCCATCCTAAAAGGCTTTTGAAATCAAGAGACTCACTAGATTATTCTTAGAATTTATTATTGGGCCTTACCCCAGCCAACCATCCTCACCCAGCTATTTTAATCCCCGACTATGTGTTTCTCCTATATGTTGCATAGTAGTATAATACCGAATCAACAGTTTGTACTGGAATGCAATCCAATAGGGCCCTTAATGATATAGCTGAAGCTACTATAATCTCTATTGATAGGGCCCTTAATGATATCGTTGAAGCTACTATAATCTCTATACAATATAATTCATTGACATACAAATAAAGATATCATTAAATCACCATACAATATAATTCATTAACATACAAATAAAGATATCATTAAATCACCACTAGGCTCGAAAAGTTTCCTTTTCCCATTCACCTGCATTATACAATCCAAAATTTCAGCATTCACCTGTACTATAAAAAAAACATAATTAAACATTACTATGGGCATAAATGTTCGATATCAAAAGGCAGGGACTTGTTGCCTTTAGCAGCCTGCCTTGTTTTGAAATAAATCAGCAACAAACCATGACATCAAAATTTCTTTAACTGTCACATGAGGAATTTGACTTAGTAAATTTTTTTGTGATCATATTTTCTTAGCAACACATGAGTTATGCACTGCCAAATGTCTTTCATATTATATTTTGAAGGTAATAAGTCTTTTTTATATCATAGTGCATCCTTGTTATCTTTAAAGTTCATGAACCATGTAAGTGCTATATGTCTTAAGGCATTAAGAAACTATGCCATTTGTTTTGTTTCATGAAATAGCTCTATAGAACTCCACATTTTCTCACATGTAAACCAATGAATTTTTGGGTATTCATATTCCTAATAGAAGGGTAGAGATAGATGTTAGATTAGGTATCATTTTTCTATTAATTGGTTTTTATTAGTGGAGTTGGTGTTTGAAAAATATCGGTTCAATTAGCAATATTTTTCCATGGCCCTAATTATAATTGGAATACTTTCTTCAAAAAAATTGTTTGACTAGGAAAGTTACTGTAAATTTGACTAACAATATTATTTATGATTAGCCCTTTCATTTTCCATAGCATACAACTCTTCACTATTGTGCTTTTTGGTCTATTTTATTGAGGAAGGGGCACTCCATTGAGATTCTGGACTCTTACAAACAAACAAAAATCTATCCTATGATGTTTCTTTTTTTTACAATAACGGTTATATTTTATGTTAGGAAATTTTGCGGCCGAACCATATGATGGTGTAAAATCAAAGATGAGAAATAAGTCTTGGTTGAGGCTAGATATCCAAAAAAATAGGGTTTTTTTTCCAAGTTTTCGATAGACTGTCTTAATAATCTTATTACTACTAATAATTTATTGGCATATGTATTACCTCACAAATTGCTTAAGCAAAAGAAATACCCTATAAAAAATAAAACCGTAGAACATAAATAGAATAATCTACTATTCCATAATGGGATTCTAGTTTAATGTCCTCTAGAGTGACCAAGCCCAATTATGTTCCATAGTGATCCTTGCCAAAATTGGCAACATGGAATGTCTCACTTGTGTTGTCAATTAGGTCCATGGGATCATCACGATTATGTCCCCCAACTATATTAGAAGCCATAGATCGGTAACAATAGGAGAGGTCCTCTTTAGAACTATTGTCTTTCATATGAATAAATAATGATATTACTTCTCAGTGTATTACCAATAAAGTCAACATTTGTTTTCAAGACATTGTTGGATAAAACTTACCTTCAAATTGTGCTCCAACAAATAATGCCATCGAAATTTTGAATTTATGATGTGAGCAACAACTTCTTTCTCCCACTCTTAAAACACCAAAACATTTTTTTCTCTTGCCTTATTCTCCTCCTTATGATTATCAAATTTGTATTTCCAACAATGACATCTTATTGTCTAATTCGTTATGTTACATTGAGGATTTTCCACTAGTCTCTTATGAATCTCCCTTAACTCACTAAGGTTGTAACAACATGCCTAACAATAGTGAATGGGGTCATTGTAATTAGGATCTTTGTTACTAATTTCACCAGGATTCCACCAAACCACACTATCCTTAACCATTTCTCTTCATGGTAATATACCACTACAACACTTCCCACTAGCCAAGGGTGAGAAGGGATATGACTTCGATTCCTTTTTGTCCCCTCATTCCCACTCTCAATTTAGGCTCTTCCAGTGACATCCACACCAAGGATCCCACTAATAGATCCAGTATAACTCCAATATAGACATATAATACAAACTAGGGAGTCTACTAATATATTAATACTTGTGATTTCCCCTTGAAATCTAGTGCTAAATAGGGAAATAGCTCACACTTTTTTTAAATCAAAATGAAGATAATTCCATTTTCATTCCCTTCCAACACCATCATAGAGTGCATTATCTCCCACAATATATCAATGGTTATGTTGGGGTGGTGGATATGCCTTTGCATTAAGTCACTGAAATGCCTATTTCATGTGCAATTCCAAGTGTTGTTTTGTAACGCCCCATATTTTGATTGGACAACTAAACCACATTTTGGTGTATATTGTATTTCTTTTCTTATTATGTATTGGACTCAACTTGACTAAGTAAACTTGGTGTGCAGATTTATGAACCTAATTATATGCACCAGTTTTGTTTTAAGTTTATCATTCCTCTTATTCATGATGATAGTTGTGTGAGTTGATTCAATATGCAAATTTTAAATAAGATAATAAGCTACATCTATACCAATGTAAGCTAAGGTTAAATGAATGAATGGATTCCATGCACATGATAGATATAGAGCTTGTTTATATTAACTGATGGTCAATAAACTGGTAATTGACATGGAAACAATGAAAAAATATGTACAAACTTATGTTTTGGATGAGACTAACCCACAGGTTATAAGGGTTGAGTAATAGCCAAATACTTGTTATGATGTGTGGTCTAGTGAAAGATTATGCAGGAAACCAACTTGCCCAAACTAAGCATTCGATGACACAACTATGAGAACCACAATAACAACACAGTGTGATTACCGATAGGGTGTTGACCCTAGTTTTGATAGGAAGGGGTGGAGGTATTTCCCACCGTGTATCCTTCAAAACCTGAATTTCTAGGAGGTTTGTATTGAGTCATGCTCTCCAATTCGTGTAATGATGATCACAAGTTTCCTACTAGGGAAGTTAGGTCAATTTAATTGCCACTTCCACTTACATGTGATATATGAGGTTAGGTCAATATGGTTAACGCTCCTATATGTTCCAACAAAGGAATGAATAGGAAGTGGAAAGTAGAAGTAGGTTAGGGAGGAATGATAATTAGATTTGTAATATTTCAGGTTAGGATTTGAGACACCAATTTAGTTGTACTTGGTTTCTTTCACTTGTAAAATGTGGGTTAATTTTATAAGGTAAATCTAAGTCTAATGTTGTTTAGTGTGGATGTTTTGTGACTTAGTTAGTAAAATTTACTGGTGTTGTTAGTACTGAATTGTTGCCTTGCATTTGTGGTTATTATTGTCTTATCATTCAGAAACTATGCATTATAGGTGATGATGGTTTCCTATAGTGCATGCACAAGCTATGTGTGCGATGTCCACACACACACACCTTGTAAACATACACTAGTATTAGATACGATGTAAATATATATACATATTGGTATTGATGTGTTATAATTCATGGTGGTGAATGAGTGTAAAAGGGATTAATATATGAAGTTAATTAGGGTATTAACTTATTTTTATTTAAATTGCAATCCTTTAGTTAGGTTCCATAATATTGGGCTCATTCACATTAGCTTGTATTATTCATTTAAATTGCAAACTATTAATTGCATACATTTAATTGTCATTAGCGGTTACCTTTAATTTAGTAATCTCATTACATTGGTTATTATAGTTATTATGCATAAACTATTGATTTGGTATCATGTTATAGTGGACCCATTTAATGCTTACCTAACAACTAAAAATGCCAGTGGTAGTGGAGTATTTAACAATCAACACATTGTGATATTTTATTAATTTAATAATAGTTAGATTTATGAGACCTGGGTGAAATAAATGTGTTAGGCATGCCTTGTTAAGGGGTGATGTTGGGTAATTAAGGAGGTAGGTGGGTTAGGTTATGACTATATTGGACCCTCTAGGACCCTTCAGGGGGCAGGGGAGAGAATCTATAAACTTGTGAGAGGATTCATAGAGTAGGGAATATTTTTTTGCATAATTGGGATTGGAATACTAGTTATTGAGGAAAACGTTTGTTGTTGTGGGCACCATAATTGCAAGCACAGAGGGCTAGCAAACCCCATAGGTTTCCTAGAACTAGCAACTTAGCTACTAGTTGGTTGGGAGGATTACCCTGAATTTAGGAAAACTTAACATTGTTAATTGGATGGAGTGGACTAATTGGATTGGACCAAGGACCTACTTACAACTACAACTACAGGAGTGCTCTCTCAACCAGATTTTAAGGTATTTTATTGTTTCTACTTAGACATTTACTTATGTATGTATGTATGTATATGTATATGTATATATGTATATGTATGTATACATATGTGTACATATACATATATGCATATACATATATATGTGTATATATGGACACATATGTATATATATACATATGTATATGTATATGTGTATATACATATGTATGTATATATACATATGTATGTATATATACATATATATGTATGTATGTATATATATATATACACACACACATATACATGTATATACATATATATGTGTATATGTGTATATACATGTATATATATAGATGTGTGTGTGTGAACACACACACACACACATATATGCTGCGAAATCTTGTAATTTTTGCTTTTAACTTCTACAAAGAATCAGAACATGCACATAAATTATACAAGGAGATTGCATAATAAAAATATTTTTTCTAAAATTGCTTAGAGTTGCTAGTTCAATTTCATTTCCATTTACAGTTGGTTATGTAAATATTACTAACACCCATCATTGGTATGGGAATTACATTTGGTATCAAATCCCTTGTTCTAACACTAGAGCCATAGGGCTAATAGAAATCAAAATAAAGAAAATATAATTCCTTAGTAATTTAAGTTATAATTAAATAATACAATTTATAATTCTAATTCTAATTACTAATGCATATATATACATGTGTGTGTGTGTGTGTGTGTGTGTGTGTGTGTGTCCATTGGGCATAGCTCGGGTAGTTGGAATATTTGGTTACTGTGCTCCCCACCTGGGTTCGAATCTCGTAGGGGACATTTGCTCCTTGGGAACCCTTGTATGTAATGAAATATTAGACTAGTGAGTCGTTTATCGTGATTAATGATACCCAAGTTCATGTATACTTGCCTAGCGAGTATAAGATATTTTCCCAAGTGGAAGTAGCCATGGTGTAAAATTGGGCTTCCATGGTGAACCACGTTTAATATATATATATATATATATATATATATATATAGATAGATAGATAGATAGATAGATTCAAATAAATTACTAAATTATAACATAGTAACAACAAGCCTTAGATAGTGCCTAAGGTGTGGAGATGAGGCGATACCCGACAATCTGCCTAAGACATACGTGCCTTACCCTGCCATTTACATCGAGGACATTGGTCATGGTGATTGAGTAGTACCACATACCCATGACCTTGCCATGTATTTTTCACTCAATATAAGTAGTTGTTGATATTTATGTTGCCATTGATGTCAACCCCAAGTCTCCTAAGATTATGAGTTTGGTGTAATGATCATATTTGCAGGGTGTGATGATGGGTTCATTGTGTTATCAAGCCAGTTTGAAGAAGTATATTTTACAAGGTATTCTTTCCCTTGTTCTCATGCAATCAGTTAGATAGCCCTAATGCCTATATTAATGGGTTAATGATAGTATGAGCTTTTTCATTGTTGAAAGATTCAAAGTGTCCCTAATATGGTGTATTGAATCCAACTAATTCAAAGTCCGAAGCAGTTAAAATTGTGCAAATACAAGGGTTTAACAGTAATTAAACTAAGCATATTCTAAGATGAAGAAAAGGAAATTTTATATCAAATTTGTCATCCTAGGAAGTTCACCTATAACCCTTCTTTTTATATGCTCTCAGTTTAATCTTCCAAGGGTTTCAAGTCCTCGTTATATGGAAGACTTTGGGCAAGTATGCAAGGGTAAAAATCCCTATCAAATGTATATGTTAGACGTGGAAGGGGAAGGTTCCTAAACCATTGAAGTATGGAGGTATAAAATGTCAACATCCATGGTTTATCTACTGTCAAACAATCAAAGGAGTGGAGTTCTTATCCTAAATTCAACCCAAATGAATTATGCAAATGCAAACTCGACAAGCAATCCTAATTAACCCCAAGATGGACCAAGGCATGAAGATTCATTTTTTTCTTGAATTCAAAGTTGTGTTGTGATGTGAAGTCGGCCCAGTTGTTTAATTAAAAAAAAGGAAGAGACAAGTCATCCTAACCATTGGGTTATGGAATATAAATAAGGCATGGACAAGGTCATCTCTATGTGAATGCATTTTGACATAGATATTTGTTGGGTAAAGTACCGATAATAGAAAAGAAGATTTGTGGTTAAAGAAAGGTGATATTATTGTGGAGATCTGTGGTAAAAGGAGTTGAAGGGGTATGTGGAGATATGTTCCAAGAGAGTGAATTCCTACATAAATTTGAAGCTAACCAAGAGTTCGAGGGTGTCTAGAAAAATAAGAACTGATGTGGAGTGTGTAGTGTGGAGTATTTAGGATGTCTCCTTTCAACAATAGAACGATTTCTATCTAATCAATCAATTATGGTTCAATTGAGTGTATTTAAGGTATGTAAACTTGTTGAATTGGCATTGAAAAAGGTTTTTTGTAAAGGATAAGTCAGGAAGAATTGTTGTTTGAGGTTGAGATAGTATTAGGAATGTTCTACTATAAAGTAGTTGGCAGAGATCAGTTGCACATTGAAAAGGTAGAGAAGGTTTTTGTATTCATCATCAACAGGGTGGATTGAAACTTATAACAAGTAGTAATCATTTCAGTGCGGCGATCTATCAACCACATATAAAGGATTTCATTTATTAACTATAACTCAGATCAGACTTTCAAGACCATACTCACTTCACAGTTGTAATCATTTTGCTAGTGAAGGGTGAGGGATAGAATTCAAAAGGCTAGGGCAAAGGGTGACTACCAACTTGACATTATTACACTTCAGATATGGAAAGGGGATACTCACTCTAGCATATGATAGATAAGCAACAACAAAGGGGATGGAAGTGTCTCACAAATGGGTGAGTTACTTCAGAGGTGCTTATTCACCTTGAAAAAAGCTCACAATCCAACTCAATATGAGTAAGTCCAGCAATCCTTATATATAACTTTAGAAACCATTGCTTTTTTGGTCCTGTGATTTTCCATAGCCTCTGTCCATGTTTTTGTTACACATTTTTTTTTTAATTTAGGCTTGATGCATTCATGTATGTTGAAAAACACTACTTTTCATGAATGTTTTAAGATATTCTTTTCATTGTATTTCAAATCCAATTTCATTAGGCTAGCCTTGCATTCACATATGTTTAAAAACAATACTTTTCATGAATGGGATTTTTCATAACATATTCATTACATTTCCAGATACATTGTATTGATGGCAGTGCTACTTGTTTCAGGTTAGTTAACACAACTTAGGAAACTAAGAGCCGAGACACAAATAACAGGGAGGATTTTCCAACAAAGGCTCTAGTGGGGAAAGGTCCTCCATACCATAAGTCAAGTAGTAGGTTAGGTTGAGAACATAACTAGAATTTAATGGATGGGTGGAGACAATGAATAGAGAAAACAACACTACCAAGCCAAAGTATGGTGAGAATGACTACCTCTATTCTCCCTAAGGAGGGTAAAACCAATGAGTATAGTTCAAGAGATTCTAGGTCTAAATAGGGACATCAATACATAATATCAATACATCGAAGTCCACATACTTATATGACCACCAAATCATGATACTAAATGCTAATACATGTCACAAGAATGAGTATAAGAGAAAATGATAACCATAACACAAGATAATATAAGTTGAGTCATAAACATGTAAATAATCCATCTAAACCAACATCAATCCAATGAAAAAAAACTGATACAACTCTGGGCACCAATAATTGCTCTGTAAATAGCTAAAATTACTACATCATTCTCCAAATCTGAGTGTCCTAAGACTCAATCATGTCATGGGAGAGTATTATAGTACATCAATCAAATCATGATCCATCATAGATGCTCATCTCAGCATCTCATATGTAGGGGAACTGGATGAACAGTGTACTGAAATCTGAAAAAAAGAATATGGTAGCCTGGCTACTATATATGTGATAACATCTGGCTCAAGCTGGGACACGTGCTATGCTGAATAAAGCGCTTGATAACCTCAGAATCTCTAGTCCTCGCACTCTACTCCTAGCATCCTTGATCAATCCTTCCATCTTTGCAACTTCTACCAAAATGTCACCAACTATCTGCAAAATATCCAAAGCTATACCAAGCTCACAAACCAGTCGTCGGCACACTGTGTGGATAAAATAAAATACTGAAACTGAAATGCATAAAATTGAAAAGCAGAAAGTAATTCTAATCTATAACCATAACTTTTAAGAAAAGTTTGATTTTTATTATGCAGGAAAAAAATTTCTAAGAATGAAAACTATACTAACAGCTTCAAAAGGCGAGCTTCGGGAAAAGACCAAAAGGTGCAAGACTGACAGGCTACACTGCTGCCCAGAAAGGGGCTTATTTAGGTCCTACCTACTCTAACCTAACTAATTAGGGAAGTGCTAAGTAAAATGATAGATCCAATGTAACCACTTGCTAAAATGATCGATTTTTCTTTCTTTACAGTTAATGACCCAACAAGCCAGAGATGGTTTAGAAGCAATGTATATGAGAATTGAAACCATTCTAACTTGTTGTTTGAAATTGAAAGAAAGATATGGAATGACATCATGCAAAGGCTGAACTTGAATTTTTAAAAACTCATCCATCAAGATACTGATAGGATCATGAAAGGTATGTGAGTTCATACTTGATCGAAGAAGGAAATATGACTCATGATTCAATCACTCCAAACATATCTTTGTTTTCTCCTCTACTTACTAGGACATTCAATTCTCTTTACTCCAGAAGAAATGGGAGAATCAAATGGGGACAAGTTGTAATATAATGAAATTGTGAATGATATAAAGCCCATTTGTTGTTTAAAAATGGAGAAAAGATGAAATTGATCTTTATACGCCTTCTCTAGCCATCCGTAATACAGATTTACAAATTGAAAAAATTTATTCATTACGGATGACTGACAAGAGACATGAAGTGATTTTCCCCAATTACATGATAATGCTTAAAATCCTTATTAAATATTTAGAAAGTAACAACTTGATTAAAAGACAAACCCATACAAGAAGACTTAAAAAGTTGGAACAGGAAGGTGGATTGAAAATTTTCTCCTAGACTTGGAATAATTGATCTTAGAATTTGATGAGAAGAAAAGGCTTTCAATCTAATTCTAGGTATGATTTCAAAATTTGAAACAAGATCAATACCCAACATATCCTGATCAGGGATTTGATGAAGAATTCTATTGATATTATTAGGGAAAGGATCCCCATTGTAATGTTCTTGATCAAACTCACTTACAACCATATCATAATTATCAAGTGATTGATCTTCTTCCAATATATGATCAAAGTTTGAATCAAGATAATCATCAACCCAACAATGAGGATATTAGATGGATTCATAGATGATAGATTCAACTTTGGATGGTTCCTCATAGTGATCATTTTGTTCTCCTTCTTTATTTGTGCCTTCCTGAGCTAATGATGACAAGATTTTAATAAGTTCCCCTTCTATATCATTATCAAGGTCATAATCCTGAAGGGTTGAGATTTGATCATCGTCACTCTCTTGCATTGAAGAGTCATTCAAAGGCATTTCCACTGTTGGATCGAGAGAAGAGGAATAAATTTGATGAGGAAAATCGTCAGTTATCTCATTATAGTTATCCTAATCATCTTCATCAGATTGATCCTCAAAACACAATCATTATTTGGATGTATGGATTTATCAATGCTTTTACCCCATTCTTTTCTTAATAAATCGGTAAACATGTCCTATCTGGTGATGGATCCTGGTGCTAACGTGTATAACCAATAATCGGCGTTACCTCCTAAGGATTCACAAAGGGCTCGCATATAGACATCTTCATGTTCTGCGCCCATGGATTCCATATAACACCAACAAGCATCCAAGTGGGTTTCAAATGATTCATTTAAATTTGCAAAGAAACGAGGCAACCCTTCAATGTATCTTTTTGGCAGAGGATGAGGTGCCTCATGGATTTCAAAGAAGTCCAGATGAGATACAAGTTTCCTTTTAAGCTTGGTTGGATTTTCCTTGATTTCATTGAAAATTTGGATGAATAAATTTGAGTTCATTGTGATTTATGGGATGGGTTCACTTCTCAGTGGAGTTGCATTATGGAGATCTCTTCAAGATTTACAGGAATTTCTAAGAACTTAAGATAAATACGGTTGGTACGGTCCTCAGTGGAGTCACACGGTGGAGTTGCTAGGTGAACCACATAGGTAATTCACCAAAAAGAGATATGGCATAGGAGAGTTCAGGTATGTTGAACCAAGGTAGGCCTCTACCTCCCCAGAAACGGTGCCAAAATGTTATCACCAACCTTGTAGTTTCCTATGTGAGGTGGTTTCGGAATGGATGGTAGAGGGACAAGCAACTAAGGAGGTGCAACCAAGAATGCCTTGAATCCCAAATGGATGGTTATCATGCCAATCAAGGAAGTCTTCACTTTATGTTATCTTAGCCTAGGACAACAATGGGGGAGACCCAGATCTACTCCCGACAAGAGAGATCAGATCAAATTGACATGAGGTATGTAAGGTGTAAGGTAGATGGAAAACCTAGATCTATAGATGACATCATGAGGGGAAACAAGGCTTTGTATTAGGGCTTATGAAGTATGAGGTTTGATCCAAGTCAGGAAACAGGTGGCCTATGAGGTAAATACTAGATCTGGGGTTAAGGCACTAGCAATAGGTGAAGATATCCACTACCTTGGGAAACGTGACCTGTGCAGCAGAGGTGAGAACGGGATTGGGGCTATCTAGTACCAATGGATCGACTCGAAGGAAGATATAACAATGTCAAAGCACCCGAGTCACCAAGAGAATGTCACAACACAGGAAAAAGAGGCAAAAGAGGGGGTAGCGCTAGGGTTGGAGATCAGTGCCTTTCAAATCTATGGCAATGGAGTCACTTTATGCCCAGCGTTGGAGAAGGCCCACCTAGGAATTATCCCGATCTACAAACCCAAGAAGGTATTTTGCCAAAAAAATCAAATCACAGGAAGAAATGGCAGCATGGAGGATAGCACTAGGGTTTGGAAGCCATTTTTTCAAATCTAGGGAAAAGTGGTCACTTCTAGCTCATCGTTGAGGGAGATTCTATGAGGGGATGACCCGATCTACAAAAAACAAAAGCGGTTTGGCCCGCGATCAAGCGATTTGATCTGTCATATTTTTTGTTTTTTATTATTTTTGTTTTTTTAAGGTAAAAATGGAAATACATATGCCAATGGATTGAGATCAAGAATAAAATCAGTAACCTGTAGATCTTACCTAGAAAACCTTGTAGATTCCTTGATGATGATGATCCCTGCTATCCTGATCAATTTGGGAAGACTTGAATGACTTCTATGTCCAACTTTTTGCTCCAAGAAACCAATGCACCCTCTCTCGTGCACAACAAACCTCAACCATATCATTTTTGCTGCATCATGAGAAAAAAAGCAAATTCTACAAAAAAATAACAAGATGCAATCATAGATCACAATGATGCTAATGAAAACCCCCTGATACAAGCAAATCCAATCCAAGTGAGTTGAGGAGCCCCTACAGAAACGCCCAAATTGAAGTTGCCCTTCTATAGAGAAGACAATGATTCCCAAAAAATTTCCTAAATGCTAGGAAGCAAAATATTTTCCAATCACCATCTAAGAACACCAGATGCAAAGGAGATCCAAGAATTTCCACAAGAAAAGTTTTTCTATTATCCAAATCCAAGAGCCAAAGACCCTTTACAAATGAGAATCTCTCTCCTTTAAATAGGAATGAGAGAACCAAAATCCTAACCACTTTTAAAATGGGTATCTAAGATTAAAAGATACAAATGTTATAATCAACAGTTGAGATGAGCTCAACATACAATACATGGATCAATTCCATAATATAATATAAAAAAGGACTAAATCACCCTAGGAGAGGGGATCCCTCTCAACAAAAACTAAATGAAGCACATGGTGGATCCAAGGAGTGTTAACTAACTCCTTTTAGGTGTCCCCATGGCACAATAAAAATAATATAATTTTTTAAATGTAAAATTGTGCCTCCTTGAGGAAATCGTGAGCCTCAAAAAGCTCCATAAAATAATATAATATGCCTGGAAAATATATGTGGGCCCATCCAAGTGCTGCAACTAGTGGAGAAGAAGTGGAAGACATAATCATCATCAACAGAACTCATCCCATGCCATTTCCTTTCCTCAATATCCCAAATTGAATTCTTCAGTAGCCATTTTAATTATTTTTTATCTGCCTCGGGAAATATCAAGTGTCAAAAACAGCTTCGTAGGGTGCCTGCGTTATCCAATTGAACCCACCAATATCTCTGGGAGGGGGTTAATATGGTAAATTCAAGTGGATTTACCCCCTATCCCTCATACAGCGCCCTAGGAGATCCAATAAAGATATCTCCCTGCTCAGACAGGCCATCAAGTATGGCAAAACTGCACCAGAAGGGTACACTGATCCAAATCATCTCTACAAGTACCAGGAACTGAAAATAAGCTATCTCACTGGACTCAGAGAGTCCAAATCCATCTAAGGTGTATAGTCATACCCCCTCTAGGTCTCTGTATGATCATCTACAACATCTAGATAGACAAAATCATAATCTGTAAATGACCATATAACCAGTAATATAACTCAGGATAGCATTCATCTGCTACATGTGTTCACGGGTCAAGACATGCTCTACAAATCATTCAAATCACAATTATAACAAGTAGTAATCATTTCACTGGTGATCTATCAACCACATATAAAGGATTTCATTTAATAACTATAACTCAGACCTGACTTTCAAGACCATACTCACTTCATAGTTGTAATCATTTTGCTAGTGAAGGGTGAGGGATAGAATTCAAAAGGCTAGGGCAAAGCATGACTACCAACTTGACATTGTGACACTTTGGATATGGAAAGGGGATACTCACTCTAGCATATGATAGACAATCAGAAACAAAGGGGATGGCAGTGTCTCACAAATCAGTGAGTTACTTCACAGGTGCTTATTCACCTTGACAAATGCTCACAATCCAACTCAATACGAGTAAGGCCAGCAATCCTTAGAAATAACTTTAGGAACCATTGCTTTTTTTGGCCTTTGATTTTCCATATCCTCTGTCCATGTTTTTATTACACAGTTATTTATTATTTAGGCTTTATGCATTCATGTATGTTGAAAAACACTACTTTTCATGAATGTTTTAAGATATTCTTTTCATTGTATTTCAGAGCCAATTTCATTAGGCTAGCCTTGCATTCACATATGTTTAAAAACACTACTTTTCATGAATGGGCCTTTTCATAATATATTCATTTCATTTCCAAATACATTGTATTGATGGCAACGCTACTTGTTTTAGGTTAGCCAACACAACCTAGGCAACTCAGAGCTGAGACACGAATAACAGGGGGGCTTGTCCAACAAAGGATTTAGTGGGGAAAGGTCTGACATGCCATAATTCAAGTAGTAGGTTGGGTTGAGAACATAACTAGAAGGTAATTGATGGGTGGAGACAATGAATAATGAAACCAACACTGGCAAGCCAAAGTATGGTGAGAATTACTACCTCTATTCTCCCTAAGGAGGGTAAAACCAATGAGTATAGATCAAGAACTTCGAGGTCTAAGTAAGGACATCAATACATAATATCAATACATGCAAGTCCACATATTTATATCATCGCCAGATCATGATACTAAATGCTAATACATGTCACCAAAATGAGAATAAGAGAAAATTATAACGATAACACAAGATAATATAAGTTTCGTCATAAACATGTAAATAATCCATCTGAACCAACATTAGTCCAACGGAAAAACATTCATCCAAATCTGGGCACCAATAACTACTCTGTAAATATCTAAAATGACTACATCAGTCTCCCAATATGAGTGTCCTGAGACTCAGTCATGGCATGGGAGAGTACTATAGTCCATAAATCAAATCATGATCCATCTTAGATGCTCATCTCAGCATCTCATATGTAGGGGAACTTACTGAACAGTGTACTGAAATCTGAAAAATAGAATATGGTAGCCTAGCTACTATATATGTTATATCATTTGGCTCCTATTGGGATAAGTGCTCTGCTGAATAGAGTGCTTGAGAACCTTAGAATCTTTGGTCCTCACACTCTGCTACTAGCATCCTTAATCAATACTTCTAGCTCTGCAACTGCTGCCAAAATGTCACCAACTATCTGCAAAATGTCTAGAGCTATACCAAACTCACAAAACGACCATCAGTACATTGTGTGGATAAAATAAAATACTCAAATTGAAATGCATAAAACTGAAAAGCAGAAAATAACTCTAATCTATAACCATAACTTTTAAGAAAAGTTTGATTTTTATTATGCAGGAAAAAAAATTTCAAAGACTGAAAACTATACTAAGAGCTTCAAAAGGCAAGCTTTAGGAAAAGACCAAAAGGTGCAAGACTGACAGGATACACTGCTGCCCAGAAAGGGGCTTATTTAGGTCCTACCTACTCTAACCTAACTAATTAGGGAAGTGCTAAGTAAAATGATAGATCCAATGTAACCACTTGCTAAAATGATCGATTGTTCTTTCTTTACAGTTAATGATCCAACAAGCCAGAGATGGTGTAGAAGCAATGTTTATGAGAATTGAAACCATTCTAAATTGTTGTTTGAAATTCAAAGAAAGATCTAGAATGACATCATGCCAAGGTTGAACTTGACTTTTTAGAAACTCATCCGTCAAGATACTAATAGGATCATAAAAGGTATGTGAGTTCGTACTTGATGGAAGAATCCAATATGACTCATGATTCAACCACTCCAAATAGTTCTTTGTTTTCTCCTCTACCTTACTAGGACATTCAATTCTATTTACTCCAGAAGAAGTGGGAGAATCAGATGGGGACAAGTTGTAATGTAATGTAACTGTGAATGATATCAAGCCCATTTGTTGTTTAAAATTGGAGAAATGATGAAATTGATCTTTATACACCATCTCCAGCCATTCGTAATACAGATTTACAAATTGAGAAAAATTGTTCATTACAGGTGACCGAGAAGAGACATGAAGTGCCTTTTCCCCAATTACATGATAATGCTTAAACTCCTGATTAAATATTTTGAAAGGAACAACTTGATTAAAATAAAAACCCATACAAGAAGACTTGAAAAGTTGGGATGGGAGGGTGGATTGAAACTTTTCTCCCAAACTTGGAATAATTGATCTCAGAATTTGATGAGAAGAAAAAGCTTTCAATCTAATTCTAAGGATGATTTCAAAATTTGAAACAAGATCAATACCCAACATATCCTGATCAGGAATTGGATGAAGAATTCTATTGATATCATTAGGGAAAGGATCCCCATTGTAATGTTCTTGATCAAGCTTACTTACAACCATATCATAATTATCACGTGATTGGTCTTCTCCCGATATATGATCAAAGTTTGAATCAAGATAATCATCAACCTGACAATGAGGATCTTCAATGGATTCATAGATGATAGATTCAAATTTGGATGATTCCTCATAGTGATCATTTTGTTCTCCTTCTTTATTTGTGCATTCCTGAGCTAATGATGACAATATTTTAATAAGTTCCCCTTCTATATCAATATCAAGGTCATAATTATGAAGGGTTGAGATTTGGTCATCGTCACTCTCTTGCATCAAAGAGTCATTCAAAGGCATGTCCATTGTTGGATCGGGAGAAGAAATATCAATTTGATGAGGAAAATCGTCAGTTATCTCATTATGGTTATCCTAATCATCTTCATCAGATTGATCCTCAACAACACAATCATTATTTGGATCTATGGATTTATCAATGCTTTTACCCCATTATTTTCTTAATAAATCGGTAAACATGTCGTATACGATGATGGATACTGGTGCTAACGTGTATAACCAATAATCGGCGTTACCTCATAAGGATTCACAAAGGGCTCGCATATAGACATCTTCATGTTCTGCACCCATGGATTCCATATGTTGATGTATTTGTAACTTCAGAATGTATTCATCCATATGTCTTATGTATTGTACCCCGATGTTTATTCCAGGATGTGTCTGTAATGTACTTAAGTTATGTCATGCCCCGATGTTCCTATTAGGAGGTTCTATAATGTAAACAAGTCATGTCAAGCCATTGTGGGTAATCCTCCTATTGGTCAAGGGTTAAAGTCCCCACAGTTGTGGGGCCCTAGGGTTATTAGACTATCTTAGAGAAGCCAACCTTAGGTGATTCATTGTAAGTCAGGGCAATAGTCCCCACCATTGTTTTAAGGATAACGCTCCTTGTTGGTCGGAGGAGGCAAGGTCCCCACAAGTTGTGGGGCACTAGGGTTATTAGACACTCCTAGAGATGTCGACTCTAGTAAGTAATTGTTAAGTGAGGCCGACATGTTGGAGTGGGTTTCAAGTGAACGAAAGAATATAAATAGAGAGTGAGCCTCTCTATTTAACACACACACACTCACTCATTGGGGCACATGAGTGAGAGGAGAAGTTGTTGGGATTAGAGAGAGAGACTGCTACTGTTGGGAGATCATCTTTATGTTTTTGGGTTTTACTTTTGGTGCTGATTCTATCTCTGAGGAAGTTGTGGGGTTTTCTCCATTTATGGTTTCCCCAAGGATAAAAACTCTGTTCATTGTCTCTTGTGTTTGAGTCATGTGCTTGTTATTCTCTCAGTTAAAGATCCTAATGTAATGCTAGCTTAAATGATAAAAATCTAACATGGGATCAGAGCTAACCTAAGAAGAAGACATTGTGCAGATGCAGAAGCTAGGGCTTCTTACTTTTTGGGTTTCTCTCCACAATCCATCAGCAAAAGTATGCTAGGCTAACTCTCCATTGAAGGGCGCATCTTTCTATTGAAGCGGAATTCGATTCTGAGCATTTTCAATTTTGGTGCGGGAAATTAGGGCTTCTTACAGAAAAGGAATTTTTGAGTGAGCCCAGCATAGGATTTCTCTCCTCATCAAAATCGAAGTTTAGAGACCTGGATCAAGATTTTTGGTTGGATGAAACTTCGAGAAATTCAAACCCTAGTTTGACCCCGAGCTGGAAAAACCCTAAAATACTAAAACTAATATGTTTTGGTACATTCGCTATATCTCGGGATTGGAAAAGTTTCTGAAGCTGACAATTGCATAGGCTGAAGAAAAAATCCTCATTTACACTGTATCCAAAATTCAGCTTCAGATTCACTATATTCTAGGAGATATGATCCCTCCAAGTTAGGGTTCCATCCTCTTCCAGAATTCATCCCTAAATAGGACACCTGGGGAGAATTTCTATATCTTGGGATACAAAGGTCCAAATGAAATTTTTGAAGATGTTCCAAAAAGGTCATGGACTTTAATTTCTGTGGTCCAAGTTTCAAACTTAGAAGATGAACCAATGACACGTGGCAGTCCATACAACTTTGTTGTTCGCAACAGTGATCCTAGATGGATACATAGAATATTAGTAGAATAGGAAGCTACTTGTCACTCCAATACAGAATGTTTTATTGCATAGAGTGTAGAAGATAGAGGGAGTGACTATAGAAGATCCTAAGGTTCGACATGGTATGACAGGATGGACAGATTACTGATGACTCTCGGCTTTATTGAGAGTAAAGTGGATTCCAACCTTTGCTTCAAGGTTGAAGGCAGAAGACCAGTGATGCTCCTGCTATGTGTCGATGCACTATTTTCTAGGCATGGAGGTGTGGACAAGGGAAGTATGTAGTAGAGATCCTGAATAGGTTCAGGATGATGGACTGGATGAGCACACCTATGGCATCGAATCTGAAGCTATTGAGTGTTGCTTCATCAAATCCAGTTGATGCCACGATGTATCATCAAATGATTTGTTCATTGATGTACCTAATGGATATGAGACTAGATATTTGCTTTGTTGTGAACACATTGAGACATGTTCACCTAATGGTTGCAAAGCATGCAGTAAGGTACCTAAGGGGTACATTTGATTATGGGCTCAAGTATGAGGTGAATCAAAAGATTAACCTAGAGGGTTATGTGGATTCGTATTGAACAAGCAGTTCCATTGATAGGAAGATCACTTCGAGGTGCTACTTCAGTATGATATCAAATATCACTATATCAGTGATATGGTGTAGAGAGGAGCATTGAAGCTCCAGTATGTTGTAATGGAAGAATAGATAGCTGATGTGTTGATGAAGCCATTGGCTAGAGTGAAGTTTGAGTACTTCGGGGAGAAGCTTGGTGTTCTCCAGATTGAGGTTCCCTCCAAAGGGAAGTGATGAGACCTAGAGCCATTCTAACATGGTGAGAGGATTAGGTTCCTTCCATGGTCAGATGTAAGGGCTGAGCCATTCTATCATGGTGAGAGGATTTGGTTCCTTCCATGATAGATGTGAGTGCTGAGCCATTCTGATGTGACTGTAAGATTGGTTCCTACATGATCAGATATAAGTGCTGAATGCCATTCTTGGAATGGAGGCACCTGGCCAGTTACCAGGAATACTCAGTCTGGGATTGAGAGCCATTCTAACGAGTAGGTCAGACGTAAGGGCTAATCCATTCTATCATGGTGAGAGGATTGGTTCCTTCCATGTTATATATGAGTGCTAAGCCATTCTGATGTGACTATAGTATTAGTTCCTACATGATCAGATATAAGGGTTGTTGCCATTCTTAGAATGGAGGTGCCTGGTCAGTTACCAGGAATACTCGGTCTAGGACTGAGGGTCTTTCTGATACGACTGTAAGATGTAGTCTTACATGATCAGATGTGAGTGCATGGCCATTCTGATGTGATTGAGGGATTGGTTCCCACTTGATTAGATATAAGGGTTGGCTCTGTGAAGACACATCTAGTATGAAAAAGGACTAGCTCTGTGAAGACTCATCTAGTATGAAAAAGAACTAGCTCTGTGTAGATCCCACATCTAGTATGAAAAAGGACTAGCTCTGTGAAGACTCATCTAGTATGAAAAAGGACTAGCTATGTGTAAATCCCACATCTAGTATGAAAAAGGACTAGCTCTGTGAAGACTCATCTAGTATGAAAAAGGACTAGCTCTCTGTAGATCCCACATCTAGTATGAAAAAGGACTAGCTCTGTGAAGACTCATCTAGTATGAAAAAGGACTAGCTCTGTGTAGATCCCACATCTAGTATGAAAAAGGACTAGCTCTGTGAAGACTCATCTAGTATGAAAAAGGACTAGCTCTGTGTAGATCCCACATCTAGTATGAAAAAGGACTAGCTCTATGAAGACTCGTCTAGTATGAAAAAGGACTAGCTCTGGGTGGATGCCACATCTAGTATGAAAAAGGACTAGCTCTGTGTGATGATACATCCAGTATGAAAAAGGACTGGCTCTATAGATGTACATCCAGCATGAAAAAGAGTTGGCTCTGTAGAACTTCCTATGATGAGAAGAATCAAGAGATAGCACCTGTGATGATTCAGTGATGATGATCCAGCAGTAATGATCCAGCAGTGATGATCCAGATCCAATGATGATGATCCATATTGGGTGATGATCCAGATCGAGTGATGATGATCCAGATCCGATGATGAAGATGACTTTATGATGATCCAAATGATACAGAGAAGAAGACTTGTGCTGATATATTATGTCGAGAGAATACCTTCCTAGTTAAGAGGGAGTGTTGATGTATTTGTAACTTTAGAATGTATTCATCTGTATATCTTATGTATTGTACCCCGATGTTTATTCTGGGATTTGTCTGTAATGTACTCAAGTCATGTCATGCCCTGATGTTCCTATCGGGAGGTTCTATAATGTAAACAAGTCATGTCAAGTCATTGTGGGTAACCCTCCTATTGGTCAAGGGTTAAAGTCCCCACAGTTGTGGGGCCCTAGGGTTATTAGAATATCCTAGATAAGTCGACCCTATGTGAGTCATTGTAAGTCAGGGCAATAGTCACCACCGTTGTGTTAAGGATAACCCTCCTTGTTGGTCGGAGGAGGCAAAGTCCCCACAAGTTGTGGGGCACTAGGGTTATTAGACACTCCTAGAGATGTCGACTCTAGTAAGTAATTGTTAAGTGAGGACGACATGTTGGAGTGGGTTTCCAGTGAATGAAAGAATATAAATAGAGAATGAGCCTCTCTATTTAACACACACACACTCACTCATTGGGGCACATGAGTGAGAGGAGAAGTTGCTGGGATCAGAGAGAGAGACTACTATTGTCGGGAGATCATCTTTATGTTTTTGGGTTTTACTTTTGGTGCTGATTCTATCTCTGAGGAAGTTGTGGGGTTTTCTCCATTTATGGTTTCCCCAAGGATAAACACTGTGTTCATTGTCTCTTGTGTTTGATTGTTGTGCTTGTTATTCTCTCAGTTAAATATCCTAATGTAATGCTAGCTTAAATGATAAAAATATAACACCATATAACACCAACAAGCATCCAAGTGCCTTTCAATTGATTTGTTTAAATTTGCAAAGAAACTAGGAAACCCTTCAATGTATATTTTTGACATAGGATGAGGTTCCTTATAGATTTCAGAGAAGCACAGATGAGATAGAAGTTTCCTTTTAACCTTGTTTGGATTTTCCTTGATTTCATTGAAAAATTGGACGAATAAATTCGAGTTAATTGTGATTTATGGGATGGGTTCGCTTCTCAGTGGAGTCACGTTGTGGAGATCTCTATAGGATTTACGGGACATTCTAAGAACTTAACATTAATATGTTGGGTACGGTCCTGAGTGGAGTCGCGGGGTGGAGTCGCCAGATAAACCACACAAGTAATTCACCGAAAAGAGATATGTCGTAGGAGAGGTGAGGTATGTCAAACCAAGGTAGGCCTCTGCCTCCCCGAAAATGATGCCAAAATGTTATCACCAACCTTGTAGTTTCCTATGTGAGGTGGATCCAGAACGGATGATAAAGGGACAAGAAACTAAGGATGTGGAACCAAGAATGCTTCGACTCTCAAATGTATGGTTGTTGCACCAATCAAGGCAATCTTCGCTTTATGTTATCTTAGCCAAAGAAAACAATGGGGGAGACCCAGATATACTCCCGACAGGAGTGATCAGACCTAGACACCATATCATATCAAATTGACATGAGGTACGTAAGGTGTAAGGTAAATGGAAACCCTAGATCTATGGATGATGTCACTAGGTGAAACACGACTTTGGATTAGGGCTTAGAAAGTATGAGGTTTGATCCAAGTTGGGACACAGGTGACCTATGAGGTAAATACTAGATCTAGGGTTAAGGTACTAGCAATAGGTGAAGATATCCACTGCCTTGGGAAACGTGACCAATGCAGCAGAGGTGAGAACAAGATTGGGGCTATATAGTACCGATGGATAGACTCGAAGGAAGATATGACAATTTCAAAGCACCCGAGTCACCAAGAGAATGTCACAACACAAGAAAAAGAGGCAAAAGAGGGGGTAGTGCTAGGGTTGGAGATCAGTGTCTTTCAGATCTAGGGAAATGAGGTCACTTTATTACCAGCATTGGAGGAGGCCCACCTGGAAATTATCGCGATCTACAAACCCAAGAAGGTATTTTGTCGAAAAAATCAAATCACGGGAAGAAATGGCAGCATGGAGAATAACGCTAGGGTTTGGAAGCCAGTTTTTTAGATCTAGTGAAAACCGGTCACTTCTAGCTCAGCGTTGAGGTATATTCTCTGAAGGATGACCCAATATACAAAACCCAGAAGCGGTTTGGCCCGAGATCAAGCGGTTTGATCCGTCATATTTTTGGTTTTTTATTATTTTTGGTTTTCTTAAGGTAAAAATGGAAATACATATGCCAATGGATTAAGATCTGGAAGAAAATCACTAACCTATAGATATTACCTGGAAAACCTTGTAGATTCATTGATGATGATGATCCTTTCTATCCCGGTGAATTTGAGAAGACTTGAATGAGTTCTATGTCCAACGTTTTGCTACAAGAAACCAATGTGCCCTCTCTCCTGCACAACAAACGTCAACCATATCATATTTTTTGCATCATGAGGAATAAAGAAAATGCTACAAAAAAATAACAAGATGCAATCATAGATCACAATGATGCTAATGAAAACTCCCTGATACAAGTGAAGCAAATCCAAGCGAGTTGAGGAGCCGCTGCAAAAAAGCCCAAGTTGAAGTCGCCCTCCTATAGACAAGACAATTATTCCTAAAAAATATATAGATCTCACAAAAATTTCTCGAATGCTAGGAAGAAAAAGATTTTCCAATCACCATCTAAGAACACCAGATGGAAAGGAGATCCAAGAATTTCCACAAGAAAAGTTTTTCTATTATCCAAATCTAAGAGCCAAAGACCCTGTGCAAATGAGAAGCTCTCTCCTTTAAATAGGAATGAGAGAACCAAAATCCTAACCACTTTTCAAATGGGTGGCTAATATTAAATGATACAAATGTTCTAATCAACGGTTGATATGAGCTCAACATACGATACATGGATCAATGCCATAATATAATATAAAAACAGTGATACAACTCTAGGAACCAATAACTGCTTTGTAAATACATAAAATGACTACATCAGTCTCCAAATCTGAGTGTCTTGAGACTCAGTCATGGCATCGGAGAGTACTATAGTCCATCAATCAAATCATGATCCATCATAAATGCTCATCTCAGCATCTCATATGTAGGGGAACTGGCTGAACAATGTACTGAAATATGAAAAATAGAATATGGTAGCATGGATACTATATATGTGATAACAGTTTGGTTAATGGTCTGAGTTGTTCTCTGCAACAGTATTTGACACCACTAATGGTGGAGGTGGATTCCATGATCATAATCACCATGGCGGGACAAATACAATGGGGATTGACCATATCCAAAATTTCTCAGAACTAGAGGTGGGAGAGCAAGTTGCATGAGCTTCAATGTTTAATGGACACCACCCCGACCATCCAATTCATGCACGTTTGTAGATATGGGAATAAGGTGGCGAATGCGCTGGTGAACAAAGGGGTGGGTACACAGGTCCCCTTACATGCAGGCTCGCTAGAGGACACATGTGACCCAATTTTACGACAATGTTTCATGACATTGGCAGTTGTTGATAGAGGCCATCTGGAAAGGGACCCTATGGAAAAAATGGAAAAGACAACCGGTACGGACAACACGAGGAACTGTACTGGGCAAGTCGTTCCCATTTTTCTTGATATATCATCCCTCAACAATGTACATTTGGGGAAAATCATGGTGACAAATGGAGGTGAGGAGGATATGACAGAGGGCCACTTCGACACGAGGCAGTTCGACAAGTGTGGATCTCAAGTGATCTGCTCACCTTAAATGTGGGTTCATCAGTCTCGTCCTGGCTTGTTTCTAGCACAAGGGATTAAGTCTTGGGTGAGGAAGGATGGTAGCATTAACGAAGGAAATTATGGCAATGTATGATATAGAGTATTGGAAAGGTAAAAGCCAAGGAAGCCCCTGGATCACCATAGGAATGAAGCATGTGGCACATGGGTTGAGGAGGATCCGATTGTGATCAGTGGGTACGAAGGAATGAATGCTTGTACCATGGACAACCTGGAGAAGAGGTTCAGGAATATAAAGATAGGTACGTCCAAATATCCAATGTTGGCCCAAAATTGTATAAGTGTTCATATTCCCAGACTGGGAATTATGTGGTTTCTTCTGCATTATCACAATCATTGGTTACAATTAGCTAGTGGAATTTATTTCACCTTGGGTACCCTTGTTTTGAGCATAATGGCACCCAGATGGAGAATATACAGTAGGAGAGGATCTCGTCAAAGTACAGTGGAAAGGGTTCATTCAGAGGAGGAAAGGACAGAGGAGCAAGGGATGGGGGTGACGGAGGACCTCCCCCATCGAGCCTTTAACTGGGGATATAAGTAACGCACGGGGACCCCGATGACTATGGAGGCTAGAATTACAAATATGGATGTTTCCCTCATAAGGGAAATGTAGTCTCACCAGGGTCATGTGATAGTTGCTAATCCATTCTAGACAGTCATAATCCTTCTAGCCATAGAGCTTAAAGCTCGAGACCAGCTGATTAAAGCTATCATAGAATCCGTTGTGAGCATCAATCAAAGCTAACAGACCATCCTGGAGGGAGCAGGCTCGTTGGAGGATGCGCAAGGAGGATATCTCACTTAGGAAACTGTGAATATGGGAGAAGGAGCATCCAGACCCACCAGAGTTATGCCCGCTCCTTGAGCTGAAGGAGGATTGTTGTTTTGGGTAGACATAGTTATGACTTGTTTTATGTTAATTGTGATGCCAATTTTTTCTAGATATCAAACTCAGTATTTTTGCAGAAATTGTAAATCAGAGGGGGGTCTTGTCATTTCAAGGGCCATCATGCCATTGTTTGTCTTTATTTTCGACACCTTATTTTGGGTAGAACTTCAATGATCGAGCTCCCTAATATGGGTCGAGCTGTGATTAGAATGCATACCTCAAGACACTCTGTAACTTTCCTATTTCTATCTTTGTTTTTTATGACTAGTAATAGAAGGAACCACTACTTACTTACAAACAAACAAAAAAATTATAATAATGAAAAATAAAAAATATTTTTCTTTACTTTCTTAATTATAATTTATATTACTTAAGAATATAAATTGATTTATTAAATTATTTACAAATATTTTTATTAAATTTTATTTTTCATTATTCCTAATTTTAAAATAATATTATTTATTTTTATTAAATGTAAATAATTTGAATATATATTTATAAATTAAAAAATATAAATATATTTTACATTGTTTGAATATTTAAAAGATAAGAATATCACTATTTAAACATTGTAAAAGAATACAATATAAAACCAGCGTATATCCAAATCTTAGGCTCTATCAAGCACCGAGAGAGATCAAATCTCTCGAGGTACAAACCTCTTCTTAGGTATTGCACTCAATGAACTATCAACTTTGGTGTGTCCTATATATAGCCATTGATTTGATTCAAACCAAAAGACACATCTTTTTATTTAAGCTCCACATATATTGCTTTTATTATTAATATTTAATATTATTTATGGCCAGCATATAATATTTTTTATTATTTTTTATTTTGTTAGGAACAAACATTACAACATTTCCCCATACATGGTTTTAAAACCATATGAAATCCCTCCTACAACCATGGGTTGTTTAAGAGGCCTTGCACATGGTCTTAAAACCATTTGCAATGCCCTCCTAAACCATGTACAATAAAACCATGGGTTGTTTAGGAGACCTTGCACAAGGCCCTCCTAAACCATGTACAATAAAACCATGGGTTGTTTAGAAGGCCTTGCACATGGTTTTAAAACCAAAAACCATGTGCAAGGCCAACATTTTTTTGTGGATAATTCATTTCTTTATTTTTTATTATTTTGTTAGGTAGGAACATTACATCTCCCCCATAATGTGTTTTTTTCTCACCCACATATTTTTTTGCGGATAATTAAATTTTTAGTTTTTATTGTTTTGTTAGGTAGGAAGATTACAGCATCTGCCCCAGATTAGGTTGTTTTCTAGCCTACATTTATTTTGGCCTATAATTAAAAAAATTATTTTTTTATTAATAAAAATAATGTTACTTAACGTTACATAACGTTATGTAACGTTACAAGATCTCCCCCATACTGGGCTGTAGAGCGCCTCTCGGCGCAATTATAAAATACAATACATAATAAATCAAATATTATTGTTATTTTTTAAAATATTAAACTTATTTTAAAAAACATTTCTAAAATATAAAAATTTTAACTTATTTTTTATGTTTTGAAATGTTTTTTTCCCAAGGAAAAAAACGTAATTTTAATACTAAAAACAAAATTCATTTTGTGGAAAAATTTTGCAGCCTTTTCAGTATCTGAGCTTTTCAACCCTATAATAAAAAGTTCCAAAATGATGGTGCTTCTTCAACTTTCACATATACAAAAATTGTGTCCAAAAAATTTATGTTGTGGGGAGCATATCCAAAAATATCTGGAATAGATTTCAATCACTTTGTCGGGTATATTATTTTCGATTGTTGCCAAAAAAAGTGTGTATATTACCTATATCGCAATATTGGTGGGCTATGTTCATGTGTTGAAAGTCGTATTAGTCCATCTATGAAGGGCATGTGGTAGTATTTAAAACAAGTATAATATTTGTACTCACTAATTTTCTATTGACCATGGGGGATGTTTAGTCCTAGCTTTACAAGTTTGTTTGCTTCTCTGTTTCATTCCCTGTAAACATGTCAACAAGATAAGGAATCAAAATCCTCCATATGTCTCAAAACTTCAACAAGAAAATCAGTTAAGAAAATGTTGTGACAACTTTGAACCTTGTTTATCCAGTTTATTACAATCATCAAATCTCCGAAAATATGATGGTGTGTGCAATTTTTTCAAGAGCAAAAATAATCAAAAGTTTTAGAGCTGTAAGTTCTGTGAAATTTTTTTGACCCCTGCAAAGACCCGTTTGGATATGAAAATAGTGTGAATCAGAAAGGTACAGGGTGGAACCTCCACCATAATCATGGTTTTAAGGGGCTCCATCAAAGAATGCCCAAGGCCTATCCTTATGGATCTCTTCCTCAGGGAAAATTCTAATCACGAGGGTGTACTTTTGTTGTGGGTAGTAAGCGAGAATGTCACTGCATTGTGTCCCAATGATTTACATAATAGAGGGGATATTCTGAAAATTTGCTTTATTTATTTCAACCAGATACCCCATATTGCAAGAAGGGGCAAATCCCGAAAGGGGATTGAGGCAATGTTTGAAGACCAGTATTTCTAAGGCTCCTCAATGAAGGTACCCTGCAAATCAAGGATGAATCCTAGTCTCCTCTTTAACTCAGTCCAGATGTTTGTGGAAAAACTGTAGATGATCAATGGATGTGGGATTATTTATTCAAATTTTTTTGCACACAACACACCACCCTGGCCCAGCAAGACTTCAAAGTTTCATTCTATCCCAGATTGGGATCTTACCCGCCAGGGTGCACTACATGAAACGTTTTTTATTTTGGGGGGCACTTTGCTTTCCAAATGCTTTTCCACCACCAGCAGTCATCATGGGGTTGAGATTCATCTGTCATTTTTTTGTATCCCAGCTTCAGGGAGTATATCCCATTCTTTGCAATTGCCCAAATCAGCTTATCAGGGTCAACTAAGAGTTAGATTAAATTGGCTCTGAGAGAAAAGAGATAGGTTCCAATCCGCCTCATGATGGACTGGAAGGCCTATATCATCATCTCCTTTCCATCGTTGCTGTCATATCATGGAGGTCACTAGGTCAACAATCTCATTGAAATAAAGAATACCCTACTTGTGCAGGAGACGAGTGAGTCGTTGGGGAACACTTGGGGAAGGATATGATTATTCTAACTCTCTGACCAAGGGTTGGAGCCAATACGAACCTGAGCACCATTTCCAAGTTTCCATGCCAATCCTTCTTCAATGAGCGGTAAAGAGGCAATCACATCTTTCCAAGTGATAGAGATTCCCTTTTTTCATATGGTAGGTATTCTGAACCAATCCAGAATCAAGTATGTGGCAATATATTTATGATGAATAACCTCGACCCATAAGCTATTGGTAGTTAAGAGTCTCCATCTTGAATCTGCCTCTAGGGATTTGGAAAAGAGAAAAAAATTATTTATGCCCCATCCCCCCGGATATTTTGGTTGGGAAAGTATTTCCCAATTTATCCATGAGTGACATTATGCTCGTTTTTTACGGACCATAGGAACCTGTAACACAATTTTCTGAATTTAATTAGGACGCCATTGCGAATCCAGGAAAGAGACATCCAATACACTGAAATAGCTTCTAGAAATGATTTTACTAGGACCAAGAGTCCCACTCTTGACAACCACCTGTGAAACCATATGTTTATCCCTTTCTCCAGCTTTCAAATCAATCAGTCCTCCATTTTGTAACAATTTGGTTTTAGTATAAAGTCTGATTATTTGAGACCCTCATCCAAAATCTTCAAGATAAAAGGGAAGAGGATAGAGTACATGTGGATTTCAAGATCCTCCATAATCACAGGGGTGATATTGGATTTATTTATATTTACCACCATATCAGTGGCCTTTTCAAAGAGTTTCAGTATTTCAGCAAGGTTCTCGGTATCCATCTCTGATCCATCATAGAAAAGTAGGATATCATTGATGAAGAGGAGGTGAGTGATGTTGAGCGAGTTTGAAATTTTTAGTTCATCAAAATTTCCCATTTTGTTGGCATTCGGGATAGCTTTGCTAAGACCTTTTGCAACCAACAGGAAAAGGAGGGGGGAGAGAGGGAACTTGGGACGTAGGCCCCACTCAGCCTTGAAGAAATGGATATCAAACCCGTTGATGAGCACTACAAAATATGTCGATGTCATAAAACCCATCACCCATTTTATAAACAAATATATGAACCCCACATGTGTCATGAGAAGTTGCAGGTAGAGCCAATTGACTCTATTAAAAGACTTGGATAGGTCGATATTTAAAACAACACCTTCAAATTTTTGGTTTTGATGGAGTTGAGTCCTTCCTGTGCAAAACCAATTGCTTCATGAATCTGATGTCCTTACCAAACTATTCCTGAGATATCACCTTTGAGAAACCCTTCTTCAATATTCTTGAAATAATTTTTTCTACCACTTTGTAAGTGATATTGTAGAGGGAGATTGGCCTGAAGTCCTCTAAAGTAGTAGGATGGTCTCTTCGAGATGAGAGAAATGAAGGTTGAGTTGATAGGTGGGTGTATGAACCCCTTGGCTCTAGATTCTTTAGCAAGGAGAAACAGATATGGGTCAATGATGTCATAAAAATCCAGGAGGAATTCCATAGTCCAACCATTAGGACTTGGACATTTATATTTTTGGAAGTTATGGAGGAAAACCTTGAGCTCTTCTTCTAAGAGATCTACGTAGTCTTATGGAGGAATGAGGCTAGGGAAAAATTGGGCCATCTGAATGACATCGGCAATAGTGGCCTTATTTTCCTCCTTGAAAAGACACCAAAAATGTGAGATGCTCAAATTTGAAAGCTCTTCAAATGAAGAGAAAAAACCATTCTGATTGTTTCTCAATTCCCAGATAATGTTTTGATTTTTCCTTCCCTTGGAAAAGGATTAGAAAAATTTAGTGTTTTCATCACCACATTCAATCCATATCTCTCTACTTTTAAGTCTCTAAACTTCCTTTTGATCTTTTAACAATTTTTTTTTTACACTCTAGGAGTCCAAGTTGCTCCTTGGTGTCTTGTGTGAGGAAATCCCCTCCCTCAGAGTCCTGAATTCTCTGGATTTCCATCTCTACCGGATTTAGTTGTTGTTTTTACCTTTTCCACTTGAGATAATCTCATTCCTGGATGATTCCTTTATTCTTGATTAATTTTACACAAAGTGCGTAGCAGCATGATCCCCCCCTCATCCCGGTAGGGGATCGAATTTCTTTATATGATTTCCCTCACCTCCTCCTCTTTGAACCACCTGAAATAGAATTTTAAATATATGGGAGGATTTTTAAAGTTCCCTAATAGTTCAAGGAAATTAGACAGATGATCTGACTCCCCACCTGAATCCACCCATTGTCTGATTCTTAAATTTTCCTCAAAAATTGACTCAGATATGAGAAAACAATACAACCTCTGAGCAAATCTCCTTTCCCTAGTTTTCTTATTCATTCAAGTTAGCCTTACATTTACCAGGGAAACCTCCAAGACCTTGGAGTCCTAGAGGAATTGTGAAAAATAGTCTGCCAGAAGATCCACTCTAGCTCTAGGTCCCCAGATTTCATGAGTTTCCAGGGTGAAGTTCATATCCCCCCCCCCCCTAGAATCAGATTATCACATTTGAAGAGAGACTTTTTTTTGAACAAATATGATAAGGGGATGTGGTCCTCATAGGGAAAATATATTTTGATGGTAGTGAATTATTTTTCAAGTCTGTGTGAAGAAATCCAAACCCAATCCAAAGCTGAAACCCAATTGTTTTTTACAATCATTTTCTTTGGATTCAAACCAATTGTCACACCCCCAGAGTACCCTCTAGCATCCATGTCCATGAAATCATAAAGTTTGAAGTTTGTTTTCATAAAAAGGGAAACCCCTTCTTTAGGACCTAGGGTTCTCTAGAGAAGTAAGATGTCGGGTTTATTCAGAGAGATCAGCCTTCATAATGCAAGTTTTTGGGAGGCACTAGCCAAACCCATGCAGATGAATGAGAGGAGTTTCATTAGGAAACTCCATCTATGGTTTTCGCTAGTCTAAGTGCCTCAAAAATGGATTTTTGTTTATCGTCTATCAATTCCTTTAGATCTCATGACTGAGTTAAGGAGACATGGGATGGTCTTCCCCTTTCTTTTCCTTTAGAGGCCATTATTTGGTTCTTCCCTTGTCCTTGGCTATGGTGGTTGGCTTCCATCGAGGCAAAGATGTCTCTCGATCTCAAATGAAATATCATGGTTGAGTTTAATGTGTCATTTGTAGAGGCCTAGTATGAAGAAGAGGAAGGTATGGGTGGAAGAGTAGTATGAGTAACCCCACCATGATGATCCAAAAATGCTTTCTATGAAATATCGGGAGGGGCCGCAGACAAGGGAAGCGACTCCGCAAGGGTTTTTTGTTCAAAACAAAATGAATATTCCAAAGTAGAAATTATGTTTTAGGAGATCATATTTCTTACCCGGTCAGGATTTTTTATCCTTCATAGGGTGATGGAGAGTCTGACCCTCAGTCTCCATAAGCCCTGCTGGAGTAGAAAATGGCTCGCTCATCTGAGGCATTGTTCCTTATGTCCCTTCCAAGACAACCCTGATGAAATCACCTTGTTCTTGCAAGTTTACTTCATTCTGATTCTCCCCCTCTCTTCTCCTTTCCTTTTGTGGTACCTTGTTCTTTCCTTCAACTCCATCTTCCATCGATATTTTTTTTAGTCGATCAGCAACCCTGTTGAATGGAAGATTGCAGAATCAGGTGATGTGTCCACATTCATGGCATAAGTGACAACGGAAAGGGAATCATTCATAGTCCAACCTCTACATGTGCCTTCCATGTCCCCATATGAGGTATAACTCTTCTCTCAGACCTGTCCTAATATTTAGGGAGACAAGAATCCAAGAAACTATCATGCGCCGCAATTTGGTGAAGGTCATGTATGCACCAATAAACACCCCCAGCACATTACCGATGTCCCTAAATGAGTCCTAGTTCCATAATTCCCAAGGAAGTCCTAGAAATCTTACCCAAACATGAATAACATCAAACCTTTCACATTCAACATCAAACATCGGGGTCCAATTCTTGAAAATAATGGACATTGATCCCAGACACCAATGGTTTTGTAGTATAATGCATGTGTCCTCCTTTTTGCTAAACTTGAAAAAAAACCAGCGCCTGGAAATAAATAGGGTTTCTGGTGTGTATTTGAGTCATTCCACCCAATTATCGGAGTCCCATTTCTCAATTCATTCCAAGCTAGGGAAATTCCCTCTGGCTCTTCCAACCATCGTTGTTTCTTCCATTTTATAAGCACTGAGCTCCAAAGACATTTTTTCACAAACCAAATTTAGGGGTTCTTGCATGGTCTTTAGACACTTATTCATTTTCTTCCTTTGAGTCATTCCTCCCTACGTGTTCTTCCTAATCCTTTCTTCTGAACTATCTCCTTCTACTCCTTTATCCTATTCTTCCTCTATGGGGCTACAAGGAGGAATGGAGGGAGAATTTTTTGAGTAGTGAATATGGAAGTGGAGGAAGGCATGCAATTATGACTGGGTACGGTATGGAAGAGACGTAGTGTCATACCCTGCAAAGAAATACAGTATTCCTCTACTTTGTTTATAATTGTTGTTGTTGGAAAAGGATGGAGTGGCCCATAGAAGAGCAACTCCAGTATCTAATTTTATAAATAATGGTTTCAAGATGTGTTTAGTTTGAAAAAAATGATTGGTCTCTTTTTTTAGAGAACCTAGACAAATAGGATTGTTTATTATTATTATTTTTTTAACCGTGGGAACAACAACCTCCCAAGAATATATCCAACAACCCGCAAGTTAGATATACCAATAAATTGTGACTTAGCAGGGGTCGAGACGTCCTGAATCCCACCAAGGTGATCCTCTGTGCATGAACAAAGAAAGAATACAGGTCTTTCTCGAGTTTTTGATTTTCCGTTTTGTTGTCTCCCTAAACAAAGGATGATAGAGAACAATTCTCGCAGCTTGTAGGATTTTGATGTTATGTGTAGAAAGTGAGGGTAGTTTTGATTATCATCTTTGAGAGAAAGTGTGGGGCGCTTCCCTTTTTTTTTTGTCGGTCGCACCTTTGTGGAGAAAGAGAAGGGGCGCTACTCATTTCCATATGTTTTTTTTGTAGTATGGACCCATAATTTTTATGTAGATGTGAAGGATTGGAGTTTTAAATATTACTTGATTACTATTAAGAGGAGTAGCCTCTCAGTGAGAGAGTAAATGATGTGCACCTTCAGTGATTGTTAAGTCATCACTTAAATATCATTTGCCAAATGTTGTTTTTGTAGAGTCCAAGTAGGGACGAATTTTATAAAAGGGTTTTTATTGGATGGTTCTTAATTTGGGTTTAAGTTGAATAATATTTAATTTGAGATAATTATATCTACAAATGAATTAATTTTTCCAAAAGTTAGTTGGAACATTAAATTAAAGGAAAAGGTGAGTCAATAACTTACCTTAATATGATATTGAAACAATATCTCTCTAAACTTCAGAGAAAGATGAAAAGCTAAAAACTAACTTGGTCACAAAGTCAAGTCAAGTCAGAGTTGAGAATAAAGTGTGGTCCTAGATAGAGTTAATTGATAGTATTAAGCATTCCAAGAATTAACGCTATTATTAAATTTTGATAGAGTGCCCTCTAGCATCCATGTCCATGAAATCATAAATTTTGAAGTTTGTTTTCATAAAAAGGGAAACCCCTTCTTCAGGGCCTAGGGTTCCTTGGAGAAGTAAGATGTCGGATTTATTTAGAGAGATCAACCTTCATAATGAAATTTTTTGGGAGGTACTAGCCAAACCCATGCAGATGAATGAGAGGAGTTTCATTAGGAAACTCCATCTATGGTCTTCGCTAGTCTAAGTGCCTCAAAAATGGATTTTTGTTTATCGTATGTTAGTTCCTTTAGAGCTTGTGACTGAGTTGAGGAGAGATGGGATGGTCTTCCACTTTCTTTTCCTTTAGAGGCCAGTATTTGGTTCTTCCCTTGTCCTTGGCTATGGTGGTTGGATTCCATCGAGGCAAAGACGTCTCTCGATCTCAGATGAAATATTATGGTTGAGTTTAATGCGTCATTTGTAGAGGCCTAGTATGAAGAAGAGGAAGGTATGGGTGGAAGAGTAGTATGAGTAACCCCACCATGGTGGTCCAAAAATGCTTTCTGTGAAATATTGGGAGGGGCTGCAGACAAGGGAAGTGACTCCGTAAGGGTTTTTTGTTCAAAACAAAATGAATATTCCAAAGTAGAAATTATGTTTTAGGAGATCATATTTCTTACCCGGTCAGGATTTTGTATCCTTCGTAGGGTGATGGAGAGTCTGATCCTCAATCTCCATAAGTCCTGGTGGAGTAGAAAATGGCTCGCTCATCTGAGGCATTGTTCCTTATGTCCCTTCCAAGACAACCCTGGTGAAATCACCTTGTTCTTGCAAGTTTACTTCATTCTGATTCTCCCCCTCTCTTCTCCTTTCCTTTTGTGGTACCTTGTTCTTTTCTTCAAATCCATCTTCCACCGATAATATTTTTAGTCGATCAGCAACCCTGTTGAATGGAAGATTGCAGAATCAGGTGATGTGTCCACATTCATGGCATCAGTGACAACGGAAAGGGAATCGTTCGTAATCCAACCTCTACATGCGCCTTCCATGTCCCCATATGAGGTATAACTCTTCTCTCAGGCCTGTCCTAATATTTAGGGAGACAAGAATCCAAGAAACTGTCATGCGCCGCAATCTGGTGAAGGTCATGTATGCATCAATAAACACCCCCAGCGCATTACCGATGTCCCTAAACAAGTCCCAGTTCCAGAATTCCCAAGGAAGTCCTAGAAATCTTACCCAGATATGAATAACATCAAACCTTTCACATTCAACATCAAACATCGGGGTCCAATTCTTGAAAATAATGGACATTGATCCCAGAATCCAATGGTTTTGTAGTATAATGCATGTGTCCTCCTTTTTGCTGAACTTGAAAACAAACCAATGCTTGGAAATAAATAGGGTTTTTGGTGTGTATTTGAGTCGTTCCACCCAATTATCGAAGTCCCATTTCTCAAGTCATTCCAAGCTAGGGAAATTCCCTCTGGCTCTTCTAACCATCGTTGTTTCTTCCATTTTATAAGGACTGAGCTCCAAAGACATTTTTTCACAAACCAAATTTAGGGGTTCTTGCATGGTCTTTAGACACTTACTCATTTTCTTCCTTTGAGTCATTCCTCCCTACATGTTCTACCTAATCCTTTCTTCTGAACTATCTCCTTCTACTCCTTTATCCTATTCTTGCTCTATGTGGCTACAAGGAGGAATGGAGGGAGCATTTTTTGAGTAGTGAATATGGAAGTGGAGGAAGGCATGCAATTATGACTGGGTATGGTATGGGAGAGACGTAGTGTCATACCCTGTAGAGAAATACAGTATTCCTCTACTTTGTTTATAATTGTTGTTGTTGGAAAAGGATGGAGTGGCCCATAGAGGACCAACTCCAGTATCTAATTTTATAAATAATGGTTTCAGGATGTGTTTAGTTTGAAAAAAATGATTGGTCTCTTTTTTTAGAGAACCTAGCCACATAGGATTTTTTATTATTTATTTTTTTTTAACCGTGGGAACAACAACCTCCCAAGAATATATCCAACAACCCGCAAGTTAGATATACCAATAAATTGTGACTTAGCAGGGGTCAAGACATCCTGAATCCCACCGAGGTGATCCTCTATGCCATGAACAAAGAAAGAATGCAGCTCTTTCTCGAGTTTTTGATTTTCCGTTTTGTTGTCTCCCTAAACAAAGGATGGTAGAGAACAATTCTCGCAACTTGTAGTATTTTGATGTTATGTGTAGAAAGTGAGGGTAATTTTGATTATCATCTTTGAGAGAAAGTGTGGGGCGCTTCCCTTTTTTTTTGTCGATCGCACCTTTGTGGAGAAAGAGAAGGGGCGCTACTCATTTGCATATGTTTTTCTTGTAGTATGGACCCGTAATTTTTACGTAGATGTGAAGGGTTGGAGTTTTAAATATTACTTGATTACTATTAAGAGGAGTAGCCTCTCAGTGAGAGAGTAAATGATGTGCACCTTCAGTGATTGTTAAGTCATCACTTAAATATGATTTTCCAAACGTTGTTTTTGTAGAGTCCAAGTAGGGACGAATTTTATAAAAGGGTTTTTATTGGATGGTTCTTAATTTGGGTTTAAGTTGAATAATATTTAATTTGAGATAATTATACCTACAAATGAATTAATTTTTCCAAAAGTTAGTTGGAACACTAAATGAAAGGAAAAGGTGAGTCAATAACTTACCTTAATATGATATTGAAACAACATCTCTCTAAACTTCAGAGAAAGATGAAAAGCTAAAAACTAACTTGGTCACAAAGTCAAGTCAAGTCAGAGTTGAGAATAAAGTGTGGTCCTAGATAGAGTTAATTGATAGTATTAAACATTCCAAGAATTAACGCTATTATTAAAAGTAGATTTATTATTTAATTACAGTGTTAGTTGGTTGATCCTAACTCATTGTGAAATTAAGTCTGATACTTATGGAGATAAGTTTATTGTTATACTTCAAAGTTAGAAGCTAATACTAAAACCCTTACATCTTTTATCTAGAGTAAATACTTTCCCTAGTGGACTCATGCCCAGGTCGAGGGTTGCCTCCTGACAAGAAAACATACGTCAACAGAGAGACAATTGGATGGGTGGAAAGTCGAAGTCAAGTTTTTAGTCACTTTTTCTTATGCAACTCTTAAAAGATAAGTGTGTCCATCAAGTTATTATTTAATGTCAAAATATTTATAAAGATTCTGTTTTGATTATGTTGGATTTAATCAATCGATGTTTGAATGGTCTCTAATTTCATCTAAGTTTCCTTAACTCTTTACTCTAGTTTTCATGGTTGTGAGGTGCTCATAAGAATTGTTGAAGTGATCATAATCTCTAATTAATAAGAATGTTTCTTTCATACTATTTAGTTGAGACAGTTACTCCATATTGCCTATGGATGTTTTAGAAGTTAAAATAAATATGAAAGAATGATGAATTAATGGTATATTATAGTAATTACATTTAAATGTAAGGTAATGAAAAGCTACTTTCTTGAACCACTTTAAAATTTGAATTTACTAGAGTTTAGAGAGCAAGATACTATAGTGCAAACATGCAAGACTTATGATATGGTGTATACTCCATCCTATCACATGAACAAATGCAATCTCAAATTATGATAACATCATGATTCAATAACCTTGTATGTAGGTGACACATCAAGATATCACATGGAGCAACTACTGCAGGGGACACTTGGCGAGGGAGTTTTGTAATATGCATAGGAGAGGCTGAGTTGGTCTCTCTTCGTGTTGGAGTTAAATTCCTGGGGTGGAGGGTATTAATCCAACCCCTCAAGCAATTGTTATGTCTTATCATTGTGATGATCCGCAGAGGTTAATGGTGCCTTAGATGAGTTGACTGAACAACTCCCACTCACGCGTGCATGTATAGGGTTTAAGGAGGCTCACGAGGGATAAAATGGAACTCATTGACCTTAAGGAAGCTGGATTGATTATTTTATTAGTGCTGTTGGTTTTCTCCTCTGTCAACAAGTTGTCAAAGAGAAAGTAGACATGCCATGGCAGAGAGGTACACCGAGGTGAGGTAGCACTGGGCGTGGTGGTGATAAGCGAAAGGTAAACCTGGGAGCTTCATATGGTTATGTTGCACAAGTCTCAATGCCTATGAGGTATATGATAGATGACTAGGAGTCCCATGCTGTATTCGAGCACCTGGCCTCAAGGAGAAATAGGGGTAGAATTAACCACAACTAGATGATCAAGAACATGATGGGTATGCTAATGGACGATTTGAAAAATAAATGGAGTGGAGCTAGGGAGATGGTACAAAGTATAAAGGACTTGCTTGACTCAGACTAACGAGCAATTGCACAACTTGGAGGCCAATTTCAGTTGGGGCACTAAACCATTTATCGTGGTGCTGAGGAGATGGTTGGTAGTGGGAACACGTAACAACACGGTATGGTGAGCGAGACACCCGCAGTGACAAAGAGTTGTGTCCCCTAATCGGGATAACCACGACAACACCCAGCTCAGAACGTCAGTGACAACTAGCCCCCAGCTGGTGAAAAGGGTTCGTGAGGAACCTGATAGTGAGAGATCTTCACGACCTCTTTCAGAGTTGCAACCGAACATCTAGGCCCACCATACGCATGATGATGAATATGGACCCAGCCCCATTATAGAGGAAATGTCAGAAGAAATAGATGGGGACACTACCACCTAAACTCTCCATGGTCGTCCGTGGTTCTCTCTATGCCTTTCAGTTTTTTTTCTTTCACTGGTCTATAGATACTTTGTCTTTATGTCAATTAACAGTTTAAATTTTCTATTTTGTAATATTTCAATTGGAAGGTACAACTCTGGGAAGGTTTCCCTTTTATTTTTGAAAAATATGAATAGGATTTCTAGTTTTTCTAAACCACTGGGCAGGTGACCAAATAGTCTCAGGACCCTGTAAATTGACACATGTTCTTATGTATCTTGTATTTGGTTACCTCTGTTAATATGAATTGGTTCATGTAGCTTACAAGAAAAAAAACACCATGAGTCAATAAGTTATTGGATTAAATGTTTTTAAACTTTGTATGGGGTACTAACTTGATGTTAAAGTCATTGTTGCAAAGATTTTCAACATATAAGTTGGGTAGGCATTAAAGATTGATTAATGTTATTATGCCTTTTCAAATAGAATCCATGTTCTACTTATGTTATATTTATACAACTAGATAGAATGTAGTGAAAATATTATATAAAGTAGTTGAAGGTGTATTTAGTGTAAAAGATTGTTAAAGTTAGGGTGTAACCTTACCTCGAAGATGCTTTAAAAGTGCAAACATAACTGTTTGACAAGAATTTAAGTGAATAGCTTAATAGGTGAGGATTATGTTGTTAATTGAAAAGTTAAGATCAAGCTTGAATCTCCCAGAGGTTAAAATATGGCCTCTTACAGTGACGGGTTTGAAAACATTCCATGATAAATGATACTGGATAGAATATGAATGTATCTTAGCAATGGACTGTCATGTCGTGTAAATAACGGTACTTGCATTCTAAGTTTGTATGGACGAATTAAAAAAAAATATTGCCCCACCTCTCTAAATGTTACTTGTGAATTTCAAGTATGTTACATCGATCACTAACTTAATTCCTCAATGTTTTTATTTAACATTTGATAATATATTTAATGAAAAACTTGGTTAATCTAAATAACATTTACATATTACTTTATATTTTAAATTTAGATATTAAATATAAATTTGCTAATATGGAAATTAAAACTTATTTTAAAAAGTATTTTTTTTAAATTTTATTATTTTAAAAAGTGTTTTTAAAAAATTAATTAGTTATTTTATATGGTTCTCATTTTTAAACCACAAACATATAAATAGCATTTAATTAAATGATAAATAGTATTTAATTAAATGAATCATGCCTGTTCATTAGCTTTAATTAAATGAATTATTGCTTTTATATGTGGGATTAGGGGTATTAACCTCTTCAATGATTATGTGGATACCAGCTTTAATTAAATGAATTATTTCTTTTATATGTGGGATTACGGGTATTAACCTCTTCAATGATTATGTGGATACCAATAATAAAAGAAAACACAAAAAACACTATCCACATGCTTTGACTGCACTTGGAGCCGAGGTTACTTTGATGGAGCATCTAATCAATCCTATTGTGGTTGTGGTATGGAAATTGGTCTCAATAAAGACCATTACTTTAAAATTAGGATGGGTGGTGGTCAAGGCTCCAATACAAAGGTTGAGCTTCTTAGCCTTTTTGGTCTTCTCAAATATGTCACTCTAGTGGGAATTTTAGATCTTAGTATCTATGGAGACTCTAAAGTACTAATCGATTGGATCAATGGTCTATTAAACATATAGGTGCTTGCTCTTAACCATTGGTGCCAGAAAGTCAAAGATTTAAGCAAATATTTTAGTAAAATCGCCTTCAGCCATATTTCAAGAATTTATAAGACAAGGGCAGATCCACTCTCTAAAAGTGCAATTTCTCTCAAATTTGGTATTCTAAAAGTTTAAGAATATCTGGAAGGCAGCCTAATATATGATGGAGAAGCAAATCTCTTAGATTTGATATAATTTATGATAGGAATACCAGTAGTTTTTTTTTATAGATCTAGATACTTTTGATGCTTATTTTGTATAAAAGACTTTGCATTATTTGCTTGTTTAGAGAGTCAAACTCTAGCCTGTTTGTATAGAATCGGACTACAAGGGAGATATGCTACTGTAAAAAAATTCTTTGATTTCTATTATAGCAAGAAAAAGGAATTTTTTTTGAAAAAAAAGATTAAATAAATCATTATTTTATATTATTATTGTTTTTTGTTTTTGTCTTAGGCATAGTATTTAGTTATAATTTTTTTTTTATAATAATAATAATAATAATAAAATTTATTTCTTAATTATAATTTATACTATTTAAGCATATAAATTAATCCATTAAATTATTTACAAATATTTTTTATTAAAATTTTATTTCTCATTATTCTTAATTTTAAAATAATATTATTTATTTTTATTAAATATGAATAATCTAAAAAATATATTTATAAATTAAAAAATATAAATATATTGTATAGTGATTGAATATTTAAAAGATAAGAATATCACTATTTAAACATTTTAAGAGAATACAATATAAAATTATAAAATACAATACATAATAAATCAAATATTATTGTTATGTTTTTAAAAATTAAACTTATTTTAAAAACATTTCTTAAACATAAAAGATTTATTATTATTTTTTATGTTTTTTTTTTCTAAGGAAAAAAGCATAATTTTATTACCAAAAAACAAAATTTCATTTTGTAGAAGAATTTTGCAGTCTTTCCAGTATCTAAGCTTTTCAGCCCTTTGATAAAAAGTTCCAAAATGATGGTGCTTCTTCGACTTTCACATATACAAAACTGTGTCCAAAAAATTTATGTTGTACGGAGCATATCGAAAAATCATCCAAAATAGATTTCAATCGCTTTGTCGGGCATATTTTTTTCGACTATTGCCAAAAAAAGTGTCTATTACTTATGTAGTATTTGTGGGCTCTTTTCCTTTGTTGAAAGTCGGATTATTCCATATGTGAAGGGCATGTGTTAGTATTCAAAACAAGTATCATTATTTTACTCACCGATTTTCAAAGTCAATCAGCTTCTTTGTTTTGTTTCCGGTAAACATGTCGAAAAGAGAAGGAATCAAAATCCTCCAGATGTCTCAAAAATTCAACAAGAAAAGCATTTAGGAGAATGTTGTGATAGATTTGAACCTTGTTTATCCAGTTTATTACAATCATTGAATCTCCAAAAATATGAAGGTGTGTGCAATTTTTTTCAAGAGCAAAACAAATCAAAAGTTTTAGAGATGCAAGTTTTGGGAAATTGTTTGAACCCCTATCAAGACTCATTTGGATATGCAAATAGTGAAAATCGAAAAGGTACATGGTGGTGCCTCCACCACTATCATGGTTTTGAGAGGCTTTGTCAAAGAATGCCCAAGGCCTATCCAAGTGGATTTCTTCCTTAGGAAAAATTCTAATTATGGGGTTGTCCTTCTGATGTGGGTAGTAAGAGAGGATGTCACTACATTGTGTCCCAGACTCCCAATGATTTCCAGAATAGAGGGGATATTCTGAAAAGTTGATTTATTTCTTACCAACCAGATGCCCCATATTAGAAGAAGGGGAAGAGCCTGAAAGGGGGTTGAGGCCATGTTTGAAGACCAAGATTTCCAAGCCTCCTCAACTGAGGTACCCTGTGAATCAAGGATGAATCCTAGTCTCCTCTTTAACTCAATTCAGACATTTGTGGAAAAAACGCAGGTGATAAACAGATGTAGGATTGTTTCTTCACTTTTTTTGTACATAACACACCACCCTAGCCTAGTAAGACTTCAGAGTTGCATTCTATCTCAGATTGGGATCTTACCCGCCAGCATGCACCACATGAAAAGTTTTGCTTTTGGGGGGCACTTTGTTTTCCAAATGATTTTCCACCACTAATAGTCATCATGGTGTTGAGCTTCATCTGTCAGTTTTTTGTATCCCAGATTCGGGGAATATATCCCATTATTTGCAGTCGTCCAAATCATCTCTTCAGGGTCAATCGAGAGTCTAATGAAATTGGCTCTGATAGAAAAGAGATAGGTGTTCCAATATACCTCATGATGGACTAGAAGTTCTATATCATCAGTTCCTTTCCAGCCCTACTACCATATCATGGAAGTCCAGGGGTTAGAAATTTTATTTAAATGAAGAATACCCTGCTAGTGTAGGAGTCGAGTGACTGGTTGGGGAAGGATATGATTATTCTAACTCCTTGGCTAGGGGTTGGAGCCAATAAAAACCTGAGTACCATTTCCAATTTTCCATGCCAATCCTCCTTCAATGAGTGGTAAATAGGAAATCACAGCTATCCATATGATAGATATTCCCTTTTTGCATATGGTATGTATTCTGAACCAATCCAAAATCGAGTATGGGCCAATATATCTATGACGAAGAAACTCAGTCCATAAGCTATTGGTAGTTAAGAGTCTCCATCCTCACTTTGCTGCTAGGGATTTGACAAAGAGAAAAAAATTCTTTAAGCCCCATCCCTCCTAATATTTTAGTTGGGAAAGTCTTTCCCATTTTACCCATGAAGTGACATTATGCTCATTTTTTCTGGACCACAGGAACCTATAACAAAATTTTCTAAATTTGACTAGGACCTCCTTGGGAATATAGCAAAGAGACATCCAGTACACCAGAATAGATTCTAGAAATTCTTATAATAGGACCAAGCGTCTCGCTCTCGACAGCCACCTGTGACACCATATGTTTATCCTTTTCTCTAGCTTCCAGATAAGCCAATGCCAGTCCTCCACTTTGTAACAATTTGGGTTTATTATAAATCCCAAGTAGTTGAGACCCTCAACCAAAACTTCAAACTAAAAGGGAAGAGGATAGAGTACTTGTGTATTTCAAGATCCTCCATAATCATAGGGGTGAAAGTAGATTTATTTAGATTTACCACCATACCAGTGGCCTTTTCAAAGAGTTTCATTATTTCAGCAACGTTTTCAGCATCCCTCTCTGATCCATCAAAGAGAAGTAGGATACCATCAACAAAGAAGAGGTGAGTGATGCTAAGCAAGATCAAAAAAATGTGTCCAACGAAATTTCCCATTGCCTTGGCATTCAAGATAGCTCTGCTAAGACCTTATGCAATAAACAAGAATAGGAGAGGGGAGAGAGGGAACTTGTGATGTAGACCCTATCAACATTGAATAAATGGGAAGCAGACTCGTTTATGAGAACTGCAAAAGATTTTGATGGGATACAACTCATTACCCACATTATTTAAACAAATATCTAAACTCCTTATGTGTCATGAGCAGTCGCAGGTAGAGCCAATTGTCTTTATCGAAATCCTTGGATAGGTCAATTTTTAAAACAACACTTTCAAATTTTTTATTTTTATGGAGTGGAGTCCTTCCTACAAACCACCCAATTGCTTCATGAATCTGATGTCCTTCCAAGAATCCAAACTATTCTTATGATATCACCTTTGACAAAACATTCTTCAATCTTCTGGAAATAATTTTTGCTACCACTTTGTAAGTGATATTGCAAAGGGAGATCATCTTGAAGTCCTCCAAAGTAGTAGGATGGTCTATTCTGTATGAGAGAAATGAATGTTGAGTTGAGCAGTGGGTGTATGAAACCCCTAGATCTATATTCTTCAGCGAGGAGAAGCAGATATGGCTCAACGATGTAATAAAACTCCATGAAGAATTCAATAGTCCAGTAATTAAGACACAAACATTTATCTTTTTGGAAGTTGTGAAGGATAACCTTGATATCTTCTTCTGAGAGATCCATGTTATCTTCCGGAGTGATAAGGATAGGGAAAAATTGGGCCATCTGAATGAACTTAGCAATAGTGGCCTTATTTTCCTCCTTGAAAAGAGATTGAAAATTCAAGATGCTCAATTTTGAAAGTTCTTCAAATGAAGAGAAAACCTCATTCTGGTTGTTTCTCAATTCACAGATAGTGTTTTGGTTTTTCCTTCCATTGGAAAAGTCTTCAAAAATTTAGTGTTATCATCACCACATTCAATCCATATCGCTCTACTTTTAAGTCTCCAAACCTCCTCTTGAGCTTTTAACAATTTTCTTTTCTTACACTCTAGGGGTCCAAGTTTCTCCTTGGTGTCTTGTGAGAGGAAACCCTCTCCCTCGGAGTCCTTAATTCTCTGAATTTCCATCTCCACCAGATTTAGCTCTTGGTCATCCCTTTTTCACTTGAGATAAGCCCATTCCTGGAGGATATTATTTATTCTTGATAAATTTTACACAAAGTGCATAGCAGCATGCCCCCCTCCTCATCGTGGTGAGGGATTCAATTTGTTTATATGATTTCCCTCACCTCCTCCTCTTTGAGCCATGCGAAACAAAACTTGAAAGAGCTGGGAGGATTTTTCAATTTCCCTGATAGTTCAAGATAGACAGAAAGATGATATGACTCCCCACCTGGAACCACCCAGATCTGCTCAGAAATTGATTTAGAGATGAGAAAACAATCCGTCCTCTTAGCAATTATGTTTTCCCTAATTCTCTTATTCATCCAAGTTGGCCTTAGATTCACTGGGGCAACATCCAAGAGCTTAGATTCATGAAGGAGCTATGAAAAATAGTCAGCCAGATTATCCATTATAGCTCTGGGTCCCTAGATTTTGTGATTTCCCGGGGTGAAGTTTAGATTCCCCCATAGAATAAGATTATCACATTTGAAGAGAGAATTGGTTTTGAACAAATCCCAGAAGGGGATGTGGTCCTAATAGGGTCCATAGATTTTGATGATAGTGAAGGACTTATACAAGTCTACATGAAAGACTTTCAAACCCGGCCTGGAGTCGAAACCCTAAGTGTTTATAACAAGCATTTTTTTGGATTCCAGCCAATTTCCACACCCCCAGAGTGCCCTCTTGCATCCATGGCATCAAATCATAAAGTTTGAAGTTTTTTTTCATAAAAAGGGAAACCCCTTCTTCAGGACCTAGGATTTCTTGGAGAAGTAAGATGCCAAGTTTATTTGGGAATAACCGCATAAATTTCACATTCAACATCAAACATTGGGGTCCAATTCTTGAAAATAATGGGCGTTGATCCCAAACTCCAAGTCGTTCCAAGCTAGGTTAATGCCCTCTAGCTCTTCCAACCACCATTTTTTCTGCCATTTCTAAGGACTGAGCTACAAAGACATTTTTTCACAAACCAAATTTAGGGGTTATTGTGTGGTATTTAGACTCTTATTCTTTTTTTCAATTCACTTGTTCCTCCCTGCTTGTTCTACCTAATCCTTGCTTCTAAACTATCTCCTCCTGGTCCTTTATCCTGTTATTGATCTATGGGGTTGCAAAGAGGAATGAAGAGACCATTTTTTGAGTAGGGCAAATGGAAGTGGAGGAATACGTGAAGTTATGACTAGGTATTGTATGGAAGAGATGTAGTGTCTTATCCTATAGTGAAATATAGTCTTCCTCTACTTTGTTTATAATTGTTGTTGTATGCAAGGGCTGGAGCGACTCATAGAGGACTGACTCCAGTAGGCTAATTTTATAAATAATGGTTTAAGGATTTGTTTAGTTTGGAGAAAATGAATGGTCTCTTTTTTTAGAGAACTGAGCCACATTGGGTTGTTTATTATTTTATTTTATTTTTTTAACCATGGGAGCAACAACCTCCTAAGAATATATCATACAACCCGCAAGTTAAATATACCGGTAACTTGTAACTTAGCAGGGGCCGAGACATCCTGAATCCCACCAGGGTGAGCCTCTATCCCATTAATAGAGAAAGAATACAACTCTTTCTCGGGTTTTTTAGTTTTCATTCTGTTGTCTCCATGAACAGAGGATGACAAAGAACAATTCTCACAGCTTGCGGGATTTTCATACTTATGTGTACAAATTGAGGGTAGTTTTGATTATCGTCTTTGAGAGCAAGTGTGGGATATTTCCCTTTGTTTTGTTTGTTTACGATCACACCTTTGTGGAGAAGGAGAAGGGGCGCTACCCATTTCCATATGTTTTTCTTGTAGTATGGACCCACAATTTTTATGTAGATATGATGGGATGGAGTTTTAAAAATTACTTGATTATTATGAAGAGAAGGAGTAGCCTCTCAGTGAGAATGTAAATGATGTTCACCTTCAGTGATGGCTAAGTTGTCACTAAAATATCATTTTCCATACGTTTTTTTGCAGAGTCCAAGTAGGGAGGACTTTTATAAAAGGATTTGTATTGGATGGTTCTTCATTTGGGTTTAAGTTGAACAATATTTAATTTGAGAGAATTATACCTACAAATGAATTACTTTGTCCAAATGTTAGTTGGAACTTTAAATTAAAGGAAAAGGTGAGTCAATCAGTTGCCTTAATATTTATTGAAACAATATCTCTCTAATATAAAGTTCAGAGAAACATTAAAAGCTAAAAGGTAACCTGGTCACAAAGTCAAGTCAAATCAGAGTTGAGAATATAGTGTGGTCTTAGATAGTGTTAATTGATAGTGTTAATCATTCCATGAATTAATGATATTATTAAAAGTAGAGTTATTATTTAACTCTAGGAGTTAGTTGGTTGAGCCTTACTCATTGTGAAATTAAGTCTAGTAATTATGGAGATAATTTTATTGTTATACTTCAAACTTAGAAGCTAATACCAAAACCCTTATGTTTTTTATCGAGTGTAAGTACTTTCCCTAGTGGACTCATGCCCAACTTGGGGGTGGCCTCCCAACAGGAAAAGATACGTCGACAGAGAGCCAATTGGATGGGTGGAAAGTAAAAGTCAAGCTTTCAGTCATCTTTTCCTGTGCATGTCTTAAAAAATAAGTATGTTCGTTGAGTTATTATTTAACATCAAAATATTTATAAAGATTCTATTTTGATGTTATTTTGATTATGTTGGATTTAAGCAATTGATGTTTGAATGGTCTCTAATTTTATCTAAGCTTCCTTAATTCTTTACTCTATGTTTTCATGTTGTGAGGTACATAAAAATTGTTGAAATGATCATAATCTATAACGAATAAGAATATTTCTTTCATATTGTTTAGTTGAGACATTTACTCCATATTGCCTATGGATTTTTTAGAAGTTAAAGTAAATATGAAAGAATAATTAATTAATTGTATTATAGTAATGAGATTTTAATGTAAGGTGATGAAAAGTTACTTACTTGAACCACTTGAAAAAATGATTTTACTAGAGTTTAGAGAGTAAGATACTGTAGTGCAAACATGCAAGTATGATACGTTGTATACTCCATCCTATCACATGAACAAATGCAATCTCAAAGTATGACAAGATCATGAGTCAATAAGTTATTGGATTAAATAGTTTAAACTTTGTATGGGGTATTAACTTGATGTTAAAGTCATTGTTGCAAATCTTTCAACATATAAGTTGGGTAAGCATGAAAGATTGATTTATGTTATAAGCTTTTTTAAATAGAAGCCATGTTGTACTTATGCTATATCTATATAGTATAGTGAAAATCTTATATAAAGTAGTTGAAGGTGTATTTAGTGTAAAAGATTGTTAAAGTTAGGATGTAACCTTAACTCGAAGAAGCTTTAAAAATGCAAACATAAATGTTTAACAAGACTTTAAGCCAATATTAACAAGACTTTAAGCCAATAGCCTAATAGGTGATGATTATGTTGTTAATTGAAAAGTTAAGATTAAGATAGAATTTCCTAAAGGTTAAAATATGGCATGTTACAGTCAAAGGTTTGAAAACATTCTATGATAAAGGATACTGGAAAGAATAGGAATGTATCTTAGCAATGTACTATAATGCGGTGTAAATAACGCTACTTGCATTCTAAGTTTGTGTGGACGAAGTATATGTATATATTTTGCCCCACCTCACTCAAAAGTACTTGTAAATTTCGAATATGTTACATCAATCATTAACTTAATTCCTTAATTTTTTATTTAACTTTTGATAATATCTTTAATGAAAAACTTGGTTCATCTCGATAAATCTAGATATTAAGTATAAAATAAATTTACTAATATGAAAATTAAAACTTTGTCTATCACAGTATCTGTAGCAACCAGGTAACCCAGAATCTGTTGGGATGTTTCAATTAGATTGTAGCCCTTCCTCTGCGCCTGCTTGATGATTCCCATCTCCACCGCCAGTATGTTGGAAACGTCGAAGGCCACAGCTGCTGCCGCGGGACTGCGGAATAGATGGGCCGCGTTGGTCTTTAATCCCACAAGTTTTACCGTGTATTCGCAGCCTCCATCCTTCTCTTCCACGCCCACGGGGATGGGCATTTTGACTTGGGCGAGAGTCGATCTGATCACCTACCTCTTCTTCGCAGGCAATCAGATTTAGCATGGGCTCCCCCATTCCTAGTTACCTCTTCCCTTACTAAGTATTGATTTCCCATTAAGTTGATACTCATCCAACTTCTTTTCAGCACCCTCAAGTTATTTTTGTAGTGACATAAGATTTCCATACTTCAGTTCACTAATTCTCCATCCTCTCATATATTGACATCAATGCCAACAAAGCTAGCTATCTGCCAGATTGCAAACAGATGTTTGGTCCTGGCTTTAAAAGTCGGACAGCTTCTTTGTTTCATCAAACATGTCAACAAGAGAAGGAATCAAAATCCTCCATACGTCTCAAAACTTCAACAAGAAAAGCATCTAGGAGAATGGGTTAACAACTTTGAACCTTGTTTATCCAGTTTATTACAATCATCGAACCTCCAAAAATATCAAGGTGTGTGCAATTTTTTTCAAGAGAAAAACAAATAAGAATCTTTAGAGATGCAAGTTTTGTGAAATTGTTTGAACCCCTGTCAAGACCCATTTGGATATGAAAATAGTGCGAATCGGAAAGGTAGAGGGTGTTACCTCCACCACAATCATGGTTTTGAGAGGCTCTATCAAAAAAGTCCAAGGCATGTCCTTGTGGATCTTTTCCTCAAGGAAAATTCTAATCGCGAGGGTGTCCTTCTGTTGTGGGTAGTAAGAGAGAATGTCACTGCATTGTGTCCCAATGATTTCTAAAATAGAGGGGATATTCTAAAAGGTTTCTTTATTTCTTTCCAACCAAATGACCCATATTGGAAGAAGGGGAAGAGCTGGAAAGGTGGTTGAGGCCATGTTTGAAGACCAAGATTTCCAAGCCTCCTCAACAGACGTACACTTCCAATCAAGGATGAATCCTAGTCTCCTCTTTAACTCAGTCCAAACATTTTTGGAAAAACCGCAGGTGATAAACAAATGTGGGATTGTTTGTTTCATTATTTTTACACAGAACACGCCACCTTGGCCCGGGACGACTTCATAGTTTCATTATGTCCCAAATTGGGATATTACCCACGAGGGTGAACCACACGAATTTTTTTTTCTTTTGGGGGGCAATTTGATTTCCAAATGCTTTTCCACCACTAGCAGTCATCATGGGGTTAAGCTTCATCCGTCAGTTTTTTGTATCCAAGCTTTGGGGAGTATATCCCATTTTTTGCAGTCACCCAAATCAGCTTATCAATGTCAGCCGAGAATCATATGAAATTGGATATGAGAGAAAAGATAAAGGTGGTTCATTATGCCTCATGATGGACTTGAAGGCCTATATCAACTGTACCTTTCCAGTCGTGATGCCATATCATGGAGGTCCCTATGTCATCAATCTTATTTAAATGTAGAATACCCTGGTTTTGCAGGAGCTAAGTGAGTGGTTGGGAAAGGATATGATTATTTTGATACCCTGGCCAGGGGTCGGATCCAATATGAACCTAAGTACCATTTCCAATTTTCCATGCCAATCCTTCTTAAATGAGTGGTAAAGAGGCAATCACAGCTTTCTGGATGAATTTTTTTGCATATGGTACATATTCCGAACCAATCCAAAATTGAGTATGGGGTGATCAATTTATGACAAATAACATCAGTCCATCA
>LPNX010175977.1:444377-576061 GCA_001517045.1 Pseudotsuga menziesii | reverse complement strand
GGCCCCCCCCCCCCCCCCCCCCCCCCGGGAGATTTTGGTTGGGAATACCTTTCCATTTTACCCATGGAGTGACATTATGCTCATTTTTTCGGGACGTACATGAACCTATAACATAATTTTCTAAATTTGACTAGGCCGACCCCCTTGGGAATCTAGGTAAGAGACATCCAATACACCATAATAGCTTATAGAACTAATTTTACCAAGACCAAGTGTCCCGCTCTTGATAGCCACCAGTGACACCATATGTGTATCCTGTTCTCTAGCTTTTCAGATGATCCAATTCCAATCCTCTTCTTTATAACAAGTTAGTTTTAGTATAAATCCCAAGTATTTGAGACCCTCATCCAAAATATTCAAACCAAAAGGGATGAGGGTAGAGTACATGTGCCTTTCAAGATCCTCCATAATCACAGGGTTGAAAGTGGATTTTTAGATTTGCCACCATGCCAGTGGCCTTTTCAAAGAGTTTCAGTATTGAGGCAAGGTTTTTAGCTTCCCTCTCCAATCCATCACAAAAAATTAGGATATCATTAACGAAGAGGAGACGAGTGATGTTGAGCGAGTTTGAAATTTTTAGTCTAGAAAAATTATCCCATTCTCTTAGCATTTGGGATAGCTCTACTAAGACCTTCTGCAACCAACAAGAAAAGGAGAGGGGAGAGAGGGAACCCTTAACGTAGGCCCTGCTCAACATTGAAGAAAGTCGAAGCATACACGGTAATGAGCACTACAAAATATGCCAATGTGATACAGCTCATGACCCACTTTATAAACGAATATCCGAGCCCAAATGTGTCATGAGTAGTCGCAGCTAAAGCCAACTGACTCTATCGAAAGCCTTGGATAGGTTGTTCTTTAAAACAACATGTTCAAATTTTTGGTTTTGATGGAGTGGATTCATTCCTATGCCAAGCCAACTGCTTAATGAATCTCATGTCCTTCAAAGAAACCAAATTGTTCCTGAGATATAACCTTTGACAAAACCTTCTTCAATCTTCTAGCAATAATTTTTTCTACCACTTTGTAAGTGATATTGCAAAGGGAGATCGACTTGAAATCCTCCAAAGTAGTAGGATGGTCTATTCGAGATGAGAGCAATGAAGGTTGAGTTGATCGGTGGGTGTATGAACCCCCTAGATCTAGATTCTTCAACAAGGAGAAGTAGATCTAGGTCAACGATGTCATAAAAATCCAAGAAGAATTCCATAGTCCAGCCATCAAGACCCCAACATTTATATTTTTGGAAGTTGTGAATGATAACCTTTAGCTCTTCTTCTGAGATCTCTTCTGATAGATTCAGGTTGTCTTTCATAGTGATGAGTTCATGAAAAAATTGGGCCATCTGAATGACCTCAGCAATAGTGGCCCTATTTTCCTCCTTGAAAAGAGATTGAAAATGCAAGATGCTCAAATTTGAAATTTCTTCAAATGAAGAGAAAACCTCATTCTTATTGTTTCTCAATTCCTTTATAGTGTTTTGATGTTTCCTTCCCTTAGAAAAGGTTGGAAAAATTAGTGTTATAATCACCACATTCAATCCATATCACTCTACTTTTAAGTCTCCAAACCTCCCCCTGAACTTTTAAAAAATTTATTTTCTTACAATCTAGGAGTCCAAGTTGATCCTTGGTGTCTTGTGTGAGGGAACCCTCTCCCTCAAAGTCCTGAATTCTTTGGATTTCCATATCCACCAAATTAATCTCCTAGTCTCCCCTTTACCGCTTAAGATAAGCCCATTTCTCAAGGATCTTATGTATTCTTGACAAAACTTTGCACAAACTGCATAACAACATGGACCCCCTCCTAATCCTGGTAGGGGATCCAATTTGTTTGTATGATTTCCCTCACCTCCTACTCTTTGAGCCACGCAACACAAAACTTCAAAGAGCTGGGAGAATTTTTAAAGTTCCCTGACAGTTCAAGGAAGATAGGAAAATGATTTGAATCCCCACCTAAATCCACCCATTGTCTAATTCTTAAATTCTGCTTAGAAAATTGATTCAGAGATGAGAAAATGATCCAGCCTCTTAGCAATTCTCTTTTCCCCAGTTCTCTTATTCGTTCAAGTTGGCCTTAGTGAGGATTCTTCATCCTCCACAGGGTGATGGAAATTCTGATTCTTCGTCTCCATAAGTCCGGGAGGAGTATCAAATGGCTCACTTTATTGAGGCATTGTTCCTTCCATCCCATCCAAACCAATCCTGGTGAAATCATCCTATTCTTGCAAGTTTACATTAGTCTGATTCTCCTTCTCTCTTCTCCTTTCCTTTTACGATCCCTTTTCTTTTCGTCAACTCCATCTTCCATGGATCTTTTTTTTGGTCAGTCGGCAGCCCTATTGAATGGAAGATTACAGAATTGGGCGATGTGTCCATATTAGTGGCATCAATGACAAAGGAAAGGGACGCCTTTGTAGTCCAACCTCTGCATGCACCTTGTTTGTCCCAATATGAGGTATAAGTCTTCACTCACACCTTCCCTAATATTTAGGGAGATAAGGATCCGATCAACCATCATGCGCTATGATTTGGTGAATGTCATGTCTGCATCAATAAACACCCCTATAGCATTACCGATGACCCTAGACGGGTCCCAGTTCCAAAATTCCCAAGGAAGTCTTGGGAATCTTACCCAGACAGGAATAACATCAAACCTTTCACATTCAGAATCAAACATTGGGTTATGATTCTTGAAAAGAATGGACATTGAGCCCAAACTTCAATGGTTTTGTAGTATAATGTATGTGTCTTCCTTGTTCCTTAACTTGAAAACAATCCAACCCCTGGCGAGAACTAGGGTATTTGGTGTGTAGTTGAGTCATTCCTCCTATTTATTGGAGGCTCATTTATCATTTTGTTCCAAGCTAGGGTAATTCCCTCTGGCTCTTCCAACCAATGTTGATTCCACCATTTCTAAGGATTGAGCAACAGATGCAAGGAGGAATGGAGGGAGCATTTTTTTAGTAGGGGAGATGGAAGCAGAGGAAGGCATGTAGTTATGATCACTGGGTACAGTATGGAAGAGACGTAGTGTCTTACTCTATAGGTAAAGATAGTGTTCCTCTACTTTGTTTATAATTGTTATTTTTGGCGAAGGATGGAGAGGCCCATAAAGGACGACCCCAGTATCTAATTTTATAAATAATGGTTTCATGATGTGTTTAGTTTGAAGAAAATGATTGATCTCTTTTTTTAGAGAACCAAGCCACATCGGGTTGTTTATTATTTCTTATTTTATTTTTAACCATGGGAACAACAGCCTCCCAATAATATATCCAAACAACCCGTAAGTTAGATATACAGGTAACTTGTGACTTAGCAGGGGTCGAGACATCCCAAAGCCCACTGGGGTGAGCTTCTATCCCTTGAACAGAGAAAGAATGCAGCTCTTTCTCGAGTTTTTTATTTTTTCATTTTGTTGTGTCTTTGAATATAGGATGATAGAGAACAATTCTCTCCGCTTGTAGGATTTTGATTCTTATGTGTACAAAGTGAGGGTAGTTTTGATTATCATCTTTGAGAGAAAATGTGAGGCGTTTCCCTTTGTTTTGTTTGTTGTCGATCACACCATCATGGAGAAGAAGGGGCGCTACCCATTTGCATATGTTTTGCTTGTAAAATGGAACCATAATTTTTATGTAGATGTGCACCTTCATTGATGGTTAATCCATCACTTAAATATCATTTTCCATATGTTGTTTTTGTAAAAGTCAAAGTAGAGAGTACTTTTAAAGAAGGGTTTGTATTGGATGGTTCTTAATTTGGGTTTAAGTTGAATAATATTTAATTTGAGAGAATTATACCTACAAATGAATTACTTTGTCCAAAATTTAGTTGGAACTTTAAATTAAAGGAAAAGGTGAGTCAATAAATTACCTTAATATGATGATGAAACTAATATAAAGTTTAGAGAAAGATGAAAAGCTAAAAACTAACCTTGTCACAAAGTCAAGTCAAGTTAGAGTTGAGAATAAAGTGGGGTCCTAGATAGTGTTAATTGATAGTGTTGAGCATTCTAAGAATTAATGTTATTATTAAAAGTAGAGTTATTGTTTAACTATAGTAGTTAGTTGGTTGAGCTTAAATTATTATGAAATTAAGTCCGATAATTATGGAGATAAGTTTATTTTTATACTTCAAAGCTAGAAGCTAATACTAAAACCCTTACCTATTTTACCGAAAGTAAATACTTTCTCTAGTGGACTCATGTTTTACGATAGGAAAACATACACCGAGAGAGAGCCAATTGGATGGGTGGGGATTATGTTGTTAATTGAAAAGTCAAGATCAAGCTAGATTCTCCTAGAGCTTAAAATGTGGCCCCTTATGGTGAAAGGTTTGAAACATTCCATTGTAAAGGATACTAGAAATAATAGGAATGTATCTTAGCAATGGATTATCATGTCATGTTAATAACGATACTTGCGTTCTAAGTTTGGGTTGACAAAGTTTAAAAAAAAACTCCACCTCTCTAAAAAGTACTTGTGGGTTTCGAGTATTTTACATCTATCACTAACTTAATTCCTCAATTTTTTTATTTAACTTTTGGTAATATATTTAATGTGAAACCTCGTTAATCGTGATAACATTTAGATATTACATTTTATTTAAATTTATATATTAAATATAAAATAAATTTACTCATCTAAAAATTAAAACTTTATTTTAAAAAGGTTTTTGAAAAATTAAATTATTTTAAAAATTGATTTGGTTTTTAAAAAATTAAATTATTTTAAAAATTAAATAGTGATTTTACATGGTTGGCATTTTTAAAGCACAAACGTATAAATAGCATTTAATTAAATGAATAATGTAAATAGTATTTAATTAAACTAATCATGCATATTCATTAGTTTTAATTAAATGAATTATTGTGTTATATGATTTTTTGTTTTTTGTTTTTGTTTTATAGGCCTAGTATTTAGTTATAATTTTGTTTGTTTTATATGCATAATATTTAGTTATAATAGTAAAAAATAAAAAATAAAAAATTCTTTTTAATTCTAATTTATATTATTTATTAAATTATTTACAAATAGTTTTTTATTAAATTTTATTTTTTCATTATTTTTAATTTAAAAATATTTTTATTTATTTTTATTAAATGTGAATAAATTGAATATATATTTATAAATTAAAAATATAAATATATTTTACATTGATTGAATATTTAAAAGATAAGAATATCATTTTTAAACATTGTAAAAGAAAAAGAATATAATATTAAATTATAAAATACAATATATAAAAAATCAAACATTATTACTATTTTTTAAAATATTATTTAAAAAAAACTTCTAAAACATTAAAAAATTTAACATTATTTTTTATGTTTTGAAATGTTTTTTTTTTCATAGAAAAAGTGTAATTTTATTATAAAAAACAAATTTTCATTTTGTAGAAGGCTTTTGCGGTCTTTTCGGTATCTAAGCTTTTCGGTCATGTAATAAAAAGTTCCAAAATGATGGTCTTTCTTCAGCTTTCACATATACAAAAACCGTGTCCAAAAAATTTATGTTGAAAGGAGTATATCCAAAAATCTTTTGGAATAGATTTCAATCGTTTTGTCGGGTATATTCTATTCGATTGTTGCCAAAAAAGCGTGTATATTACCTCTGTAGTATTGGTGGGATATGTTGTTGTGTTGAAAGCCTGATTAGTCCATAAATGAAGGGCCTATGGTAGTATTTAAAACAAGTATCATTATTGTACTCACTGATTTTCCATTGACCATGGGGGATGTTTAGTCCTAGATTAATCCGGTCAGCTTCTTTGTTATGTTCCTTGTAAACATGTCGACAAGAGAAGGAATAAAAAAAAATTAGATGTCTCAAAACGTCAACAACCAAAGCATCTAGGAGAATGTTTTGACAGATTTAAACCTTGTTTATCCAATTTATTACAATCATCAAATCTCTGAAAATCTGAAGGTGTATACAATATTTTTCAATAGCAAAACAAATCAGAAGTTTTAGATTTGCAAGTTCTGCGAAATTGTTTGAACCCATACCAAGACCTATTTGGATATGAAAATAGTGTGAATCGAAAAGGTACAAGGTGGCACCTCTGCCACAATCATGGTTTTGAGAGGCTCAGTCAAAGAATGCCTAAGGCTTGTCCTTGTGGATCTCTTCCTCAAGGAAAATTCTAATCATGGGGGTGTTCTTCAACTGTGGGTAGTAACAGAGGATGCCACTGCATTGTGTCCTAGTTATCTCCGGAATACAGGGGATATTCTAAAACATTACTTTATTTCTTTCCAACCAGATGCTCTGTATTGAAAAAAGGGGCAGACCCCGAAAGGGGGTTGAGGCCATGTTTGAAGACCAAGATTTCCAAGCCTCCTCAACAGAAGTACACTACCATTCAAGGATGAATCCTAGTCTCCCATTTAACTCAATCCAGACATTTGTGGAAAAAACTCATGTGATAAACAGATGTGGGATTGTTTCTTCACTTTTTTGGCACAGAACACTCCACCTTGGCCCAACAACACTTCGGAGTTTCATTCTGTTCTATATTGGGATCTTACCTCGTGCGTGCACCACATGAAAAGTTTTGCTTTTTGGGGGGGCTTTGGTTTCCAAATGCTTTTCCACCACCAACAGTCATCATAGGGTTGAGCTTCATCTGTCATTTTTTTGTATCCAAGATTCGGGGAGTATATCCCATTCTTTGTAGTCGCCCAAATCATCTTATCAGGGTCATCCGAGAGTCTGATAAATTGGATCCGAGAGAAGAGAGATAGATGTTCCAATCTACCTCATGATGGACTGTGAGTCATAGATCATCAAATCCTTTTCAACCATGCTACCATATCATGGAGGTACCTAGATCATCAATATAGTTTAAATGCAGAATACCCTAGTTATGCAGGAACTAAGTGAGTGGTTGAGGAAGTACATGATTATTCTAACTCTATGGACAAGGGTTGGAGCCAATACGAACCTGAGTACCATTTCCAATTTTCCATGCTAATCCTTCTTCAATGAGCGGTAAAGAGGTAATCAAAGTTTTCCAGATGATAGAGATTCCATTTTTGCATGTTGTAGGTATTATGAACCAATCTAGAATTGAGTATGGGGCGATATATTTATGATGAATAACCTGAGTCCATAAGCTATTGGCATTTAAGAGTCTCCATTCTAACTTTACTGCAAGGGCTTTGGAAAGAGAAAATATTTCTTTATGCCCCATCTTGCCCCCCCCTGAGATTTTGGTTGGGAATATCTTTCCCATTTTACCATGGAGTGACATTATGCTCGTTTTTTCCCAACCACAAGAACCTGTTACACAATTTTCTAAATTTCACTAGGACCCCCTTGGGAATCCAGGTAAGAGACATCCAATACACTAGAATAGCTTCTAGAACTGATTTTACCAAGACCAAGCATCCCGCTTTGGATAGCCACCTGTGACACCATATGTTTATCCTTTTCTCCATCTTTCAGACCAGCTAAGGCTAGTCCTCCACTTTGTAACAATTTAGTTTTAGTATAAATACCAAGCATTTGAGACCCTCATCCAAGATATTCAAACTAAAATGGATGAGGGTAGAGTACCTGTGAATTTTAATATCCTCCATAATTATAGGGGTGAGAGTGGATTTATTTATATTTACCCCCATACCAGTGGCATTTTCAAAGAGTTTCATTATTTCAGTAAGGTTTTTAGCATCCCTCCCTGATCCATCATCGACGAAGAGGTGGTGAATGATCCTGAGTGAGTTTGAAATTTTTGTTCCAAAAAAATTTCCCATTCTCTTGGCATTCAAGATAGCTCTGCTAAGACCTTCTGCAACCAATAGGAAAAGGAGGGGGGAGAGAGGGCACCCTTGATGTAGTCCCCACTCAGCCTTGAAGAAAAGGGAAGAATACCCGTTGATGTGCACTACAAAATATGTTGACATGAGACAACTCATGACCCACTTTATAAATGAATATTCGAACCCAAATGCATCATGAGCAGTCACAGGTAGAGCCAAATGACTCTATAGAAATCCTTGGATAGGTCGATATTTAAAACAACACATTCAATTTTTTGGTTTTGATGGAGTGGATTCCATTCTGTGCAGCGCCAATTGCTTGATGAATCCGATGTCCTTCCAAGAAACCAAATTGTTCATGAGATATCACCTTTGGAAAAACCTTATTCAATCTTCTGGCAATAATTTTTTCTACCACTTTGTAAGTGATATTGCAAAAGGAGATTGGACTGAAATTCTCCAAAGTAGTAGGATGTTCTGTCCAGGATGAGAGAAGTGAAGGTAGGGTTGAGCGATGGGTGTATGAATTCCTTGGATCTATATTCTTAAGCTAGGAGAAGCATATATGGGCCAACAATGTCATATTTCTTGCATGGCGAGGCTTTTTCATCCTCTACAGGGTGATGGAAAGTCTGATCCTCTGTCTGCATAAGTCCAGGAGGAGTAGCAAATGGCTCTCTCTATTGAGGCATTGTTCCTTCCCTCCCATCCAAGCCAATCTTGGTGATATCACCCTGTTGTTTCAAGTTTTTTTCAGTCTGATTCTCCTCCTCTCTTCTCCCTGCATTTTGTGGTCCCTTGTTATTTTTTTCAACTCCATATTCCAGCTATATTTTTTTTGGTCGGACAGCAGCCCTTTTGAATGGAAGATTGCAGAACCAGGCGATGTGTCCATATTCATGGAATTGGTGACAACGGGAAGGGACTCCTTTGTATTCCAACATATGCATACACCTTTCCTGTCCCCATATGAGATATAAGTCTTATCTCAAACCTGCCCTAATATTTAGGGAGACAAGAATCTAAGCAATTATCATGTATCACGATCTGGTGAAGGTCATGTTTGCATCAATAAACACCCCTAGAGCATTACCAATATCCCTAAACAAGTCCTTGTTCCAGAATTCCCAAGAAAATCCTGGAAATATTACCCATACATGAATAACATCAAACCTTTCATATTCAGGATCAAACATTGGGGTCCAATTCTTGAAACGAATGGTCGTTGAGCCAAGAATTTAATGGTTTTGTAGTATAATGTATGTGTCTTTCTTGTTCCTGAACTTGAAAACAAACCATCCCCTTGCAAGAAATAGGGTTTCGGTGTATAGTTGAGTCATTTTTCCCAATTATCGGAGGCCCATTTCTTAAGTCGTTCCAAGCTAGGGTAATTCCCTCTGGCTCTTCCAACCATTGTTGTTTCCTCCATTTCTAAGGACTAATCTATAGATACATTTTTCACAAACCATATTTAGGGGTTCTTGTGTGGTCTTTAGACAGTTATTCCTTTTGTTCCTTTCATTCATTCCTCTCTGCGTGTTCTGCCTGAGCCTTGCTTCCGAATTATATCCTTCTGCTCCTTTATCATGTTCTTTCTCTATGGGGCTACAAGGAGGAATGGAGGGAGCATTTTTTTAGAAGGGCAGATGGAAATGGAGGAAGGCATGTAGTTATGACTGGGTATGGGATGGAAGAGACATAGTGACTTACCCTATAGATAACGATAGTGTTCATATACTTTGTTTATAATTATTTTTGTTGGAAAAGGATGGAGTGGCCCATAGAGGACGACTCCAGTATCTAATTTTATAAATAATGGTTTCGGGATGTGTTTAGTTTGAAGATAATGATTGGTCTCTTTTTTTAGAGAACTGAGCCACATCGAGTTTTTATTATTTATTATTTTTTTAAACCATGGGAACAACAACCTCCCAAGAATATATCCAACATCCCGCAAGTTAGATATATCGGTAACTTGTGACTTAGCAAGGGCCGAGACGTCCCAAATCCCACTGGGGTGAGCCTCTATCCCATGAACACAGAAAGAAAGCAAATTTTTCTTGGGTTTTTTATTTTTCATTTTGTTGTCTCCCTAAACAGAGGATGATAGAGAACAACTCTCGTAGCTTGTAGGATTTTTATGGTTATGTGTACAAAGTGAGGATAGTTTTGATTCTCGTCTTTGAGAAAAAGTCTGGGGTGTCTCACTTTGGTTGGTTTGTTGTCAATCACACCTTCGTGGAGAAGGAGATGCAAAGGGATGGATATTTAAATATTACTTTATTATTATTAAGAGGAGTACCATCTCAGTGAGAGAGTAAATGATGTGCACCTTCCGTGATGGTTAAGTCGTCGCTTAAATATTATTTTCCATACGTTGTTTTGTAGAGTCCAAGTAGGGAGGACTTTTATAAAAGGGTTTGTATCAGATGGTTCTTAATTTGGGTTTAAGTTGAATAATATTTAATTTAAGATAATTATACCTACAAATGAATTACTTTGTCCAAAAGTTAGTTGGAACTTTAAATTAAAGGAAAAGGTGAGTCAATAACTTACCTTAATATGATATTGAAACAATATCTTTCTAATATAAAGTTTAGAGAAAGAGAAAAAGCTAAAAACTAACCTGGTCACAAAGTCAAGTCTAAGTCAGAGTTGAGAATAAAGTGAGAATATTATGTTGTTAATTGAAAAGTTAAGATCAAGTCAAATCCCCTAGAGGTTAAAATATGGCCTCTGATAGTCAAAGGTTTGAAAACATTCCATGATAAAGGATACTCGAAAGAATGGAAATGTATCTTAGCAATGGACTATCATGTCGTCTAAATAACGGTACGTGAATTCTAAGTTTGTGTCGACGAAGTAAAAACAAATGTCCCACCTCTCTAAAAAGTACTTGTGAATTTCGAGTATGTTACATTAGTTACTCAATTTTGTTATTTAATCTTTGATAATATATTTAATGTGAAACTTGCTTAATCTCAATAACATTTAGATATTACTTTTTATTTTAAATTTTATATATTAAATATAAAATAATTTTACTCGTATGAAAGTAAAACTTTATTTAAAAAAGATTTTTAACAATTAAATTTTTTTTTTAATATTTTAAAAAGTGTTTTTTTTTAAACTAAATAGTTATTTTATATGGTTGTCATTTTTAAACCACAAACATATAATCAGTGTAGATTCAAATCCTAGGCTCTATCAAGCATCGAGAAGGATCAATCTGTAGAGGTGCAAATCTCTCTTGACAACTTTTTTCTATTTTTTAGTACAATATCTTAAGAGCGGTTTATTTATTTCCTTCTTTATTTATTTATTAATATATGTACCTTCTATTATGCTTTTAATGAGCATTTGACTTTGCTAATGGTATATCAAATATCGATATATTTTCAACACCCAAGGCAGCCCATGGTTTCTACGTTGGTTTTATTTACACAAAGGATAAGAGATTTAGAAGGCCCTCCTAAACCATATACAATAAAACCATGAGTTTGTTTAGGAGGCTTTGCACATGGTTTTAAAACCATTTGCAAGGCCCTCCTAAACCATGTACTATAAAATCATGGGTTGTTTAGGATGCCTTGCACATGGTTTTAAAACCATTTGCAAGGCCCTACTAAACCATGTACAATAAAACCATGGGTTGTTTAGGAGGCCTTGCACATGGTTTCAACATTTTTTTTGTCGATAATTAATTAATTAATTTATTATTATTTTGTTCGGTATGAACTCTACAACATATCCCCATATTGGGTTGTTTGTGTGGCAGACATAGTTTTGGGGGATAATTAAAATTTTTATTTTTTATTATTAGTTTTAATTTTGTGTAGGCCAATATGTTGGGTATAAAATTTATTATTATTTTATTATAGCGTCACGTACAAACGTGACAACATCTCTCCGATACTGGGCTGGAGAGCACCTCACTTCTCTCGATGCAAATAGCATTTAGTTAAATGAATCATGTAATTAGTATTTCATTAAATGAATAATGTGAATTCATTAGTTTTAATTAAATGAATAATTGTTTTATATGAGTTTTGTTTTTGTTTTTGTTTTATAGGAGTATTTAGTTATAATTGTTTTTGTTTTATATGCAGAATGATAGTGATGATGGTGGTGGTGGTGGTTAACGTCTCATGAGACCATGTTTGGTCTATCGTGCCTAAAAAAACAAATTATTTAGTTTGTTTAAAAATGTATTCCTATGCTCAAAGAGGTTGGAGAGAAGCGTCCCGAGCTCACTATAATTTTGATATGTTGAAAGGCTAGGAAGGTCTGTATTGTAACAAAGATTATGAAACTGAGATCTAATGTGAGTGTACACAGGGAACTCTAAGAGGAAGTGATTTTCATCCTCAATGTTCATATTCTCACAAAGATGGAAGATCATTTCCACCCATGGTGTTTTAGGAACTTCCCAATGACTGGTTTCACTATGGAGCTCATGAGAGTTCGTTCTTATCTTGGCTATATTAATTTTTTTCTTTGAACTAAGTTAAAACAGAGAGATACTTTTGATCTTCTAGAGTAGGGTTGATGACCTCCTTATAATATTTTAATTTTCTTTTTGTCTCTAGATATTTCTCACACCACATTTTCTCTTAAACTTAGAAGTAACTATATTTTTAATGTTATTAATATTTTGCAGTGCAACATTTTCGTTGAGCTCCCAATGGTCTAACCAGACCCTGGTATCTTTATACCAACCACGCTTGAGGCTTCGGTGGTTTTGGCTGGAATTTAAAGCTAGCTTAGGAAGTCTATGGTCTCCCATGTTATTGATTTTGTGCTTGTACAACAGGAGCCTAGTCATAGCTAGGCTCTCGATAGGGTAAATACCCACTTCTATAAGGAGAATGGGGTAGGGTGTATTTCTTTTAATTTTGAGGCTATACATTATAAAACGCTTCTGTATTTGTTCAATATTTCTCCAAGATTCTCTAGAGATGCTGCCACCCCAAACCTCACACCCATACAATATAACAGGAGTGACTAAAGTTTCAAAGAGGAGCTTATTTTTATTCCATGTTACAAGGTTTCCTGGTTTACAATTATTTTCAAGACCAAAATAAGCTTTCCACCCTCCATTAATCATTTTCTCAATGCTACAGTTCTAGTTGAGCTTGTAATGAATATCAATTCCTAGGTATTTGAAAGAAGACACTTCCTCCAAGTTGTTATTGTCATACACAAAATTAGCATAAGTGTCCTTTTTGGATTTGATAATCATAACTTTTGGTTTGTTAGTGTTAACAGTCATACCCATGGTAGAGCAAAAATCCTTAAGAAGTCTTAGTTGCTTATCAAGATGAGATGGACACCTTGCCAGAAAAACAATATCGTCAACATAGAGAAGAAGGATGATGACTATTCCAGCTAACAATATTTTAATTATAATAATGAAAAATAAAGAATTTTTTTATTTTTTATATTTTAATTATAATTTATATTATTTAAGCATATAAGTTAATCTATTATATTATTTATAAATAACTTTTATTAAAAAAATATTTTTCATTATTTTTAATTTAAAAATAATATTATTTATTTTTATTAAATGTGAATAATTTGAATATATAATTATATATTAAAAAATATAAATATATTTTACATTGATTGAATATTTAAAAGATAAAAAAATATCACTATTTAAACATTATGAAAGAATATAATGTAAAATTATAAAATAAACTACATAAAAAATCAAATATTATTGCTATTTTTAAAAATATTAAATATATTTTTAAAAACATAAAATAAAAAATAATTTAACATTAATTTTTATGTTTTGAAATGTTTTTTTCGAAGGAAAAAAGCGTAATTTTATTACAAAAAAATAAATTTTCATTTGGAAGAAGACTTTTGCAGTCTTTTCAGTATCTAAGCTTTTCAGGCATGTAATAAAAAGTTCCAAAATGATGGTCCTTCTTTAACTTTCACATATATAAAAACTGTGATAAAAAATTTATGTTGTAGAGAGCATATCCAAAATCATCTGGAATAGATTTCAATCGCTTTGCTGGGTATATTATTTTCGATTGTTGCCAAAAAAGCGTGTATATTACCTCTGTAGTATTGGTGGGCCATGTTCCTATGTTTAAAGTTGAATGTTTGCATCTACAAAGGGCCTATGGTAGTATTCAAAACAAGTATCAATATTGTACTCATTTATTTTCCATTGACCATGGGGGATTTTTAGTCCTAGCTTTAAAAGTCGTTCAGCTTCTCTGTTATGTTTCGTGTAAATATGTCGACAAGAGAAGGAATCAAAATCCTCCAGATGTCTCAAAACTTCAACAAGCAAATAATTTAGGAGAATGTTGGGACAACTTTGAACCTTTTTTATCCACTTTATTACAATCATCAAATCTCTGAAAATCTGAAGGTGTGTGCAATTTTTTTCAAGAGAAAAACAAATCATAAGTTTTAGAGTTGCAAGTTTTGTGAAATTGTTTGAACCCCTGTCAAGACCCATTTGGATATGAAAATAGTGTGAATCGGAAAGGTACAGGGTGGCACTTCTGCCACAGTCATGGTTTTGAGAGGCTCTGTCAAAGAACGCTCAAATCTTATCATTGTGGATCTCTTCCTGAGGGAAAATTCTAATCGCGAGGGTGTCCTTCTGTTGTGGGTAGTAAGAGAGGATGTCACTGCATTGTGTCCCAATGATTTCCGAAATAGAGGGGATATTCTGAAATTTTGCTTTATTTCTTTCCAACCAAATGCCCCATATTGCAAGAAGGGGTAGAGCCCGAAAGGTGGATGAGGCCATGTTTGAAGACCAAGATTTCCAAGCCTCCTCAACAAAGGTACCCTGCTAATAAAAAATGAATCCTAGTCTCCTCTTTAAATCTGTCTAGACATTTGTGGAAAAACCACAGGTGATAAACAGATCTGAGATTGTTTCTTCACTTTTTTTGCACATAACACACCACCCTTTCTGAACAAGACTTTGGAGTTTCATTCTCTACTAAATTGGAATATAACCCGCCATGGCGTACCACATGAAAAGTTTTTTATTTGGGGGGGGACTTTTCTTTCCAAATGATTTTCCACCACCAATATTCATCATGGGGATGAGCTTCATATGTCATTTTTTTGTATCCCAACTTCGGGGAGTATATCATATTCTTTGCAGTCACCCAAATCAGCTTATCAGGGTCAGGCGAGAGTCTGATGAAATTGGATTTTAGAGAAAAGAGATAGATGTTTCAATCCACCTCATGGTGGGATGGAAGCCCTATATCATCATCTTCTTTCCAGCCCTGCTACCATATCATGGAGTTCCCTAGGTCAGCAATCTGATTTAAATGCATAATACCTTAGTTGTGCAGGAGCTGAGTGAGTGGTTGGGGAAGGATATGATTATTCTAACTCCCTAGCCAGGGGTTGGAGCCAATACAAACCTGAGTACCATTTCCCATTTTCCATGCCATTCCTTCTTAAATGGGCAGTAAAGAGGCAATCATATATTTCCATATGATAGAGATTTCATTTTTTCATATGGTAGGTATTATGAACCAACCCATAATTGATTTTGGGGCGATATATTTATGATGAATAACCTGAGTCCATAAGCTATTGGCATTTAAGAGTCTCCATTCTAACTTTACTGCAAGGGCTTTGGAAAGAGAAAATATTTCTTTATGCCCCATCTTGCCCCCCCCTGAGATTTTGGTTGGGAATATCTTTCCCATTTTACCATGGAGTGACATTATGCTCGTTTTTTCCAGACCATAGTAACCTGTAACAATTTTTTTTTAATTTGACTAAGACCCCCTTGGGGATCCAGGCAAGAGACATCCAATACACCGTAATTTCTTCTATAATAGATTTTACCATGATTAAGTGTCCCGCTCTGGACAAACACCTCTAACACCATATGTTTATCCTTTTCTCCAGCTTTCAAATCAACCAATGCCATTCCTACGTTTTGTAACAATTTGGTTTTAGTACAAAGTCCAAGTATCTGATACCCTCATCCAAAATATTTAAATCAAAAGGGAAGAGGGTAGATTTCATACAAATTTCAAGATCCTCCATAATCACAAGAGTGAGAGTGAATTTATTTAGATTTATCACCAGAGTAGTGGAATTTTCAAAGAGTTTCAGTATTTCGCAAAGGTTTTCAGCATCCCTCTTCGATCCATCATAGAAAAGTAGGATATCATCGACAAAGAGGAGGCGAGTGATGCTGAATTTGGTGTGCCTCATGGGTTTTACATAGTGTTAAATCTATTTTTACCATAAAAAAAACTTGATTAAAAAACAATTAAATCTTGATTTTGCAAAATAAAAAATATCGGATTTTGGGCCAAAAAAAATAATCGTTCGACCTAGATCGTCGAATTTTGAGACAACTCCATATTATATTACAATTTTAATGAACTTTTTGAAATATTTTTTCAAGAGTATAATTAATATATGGAGTAAGATCATCTCTTTATAGTAGGCATTGAAGAAATCGACCTTTTACTTTCACTTTTTTTAAGAATACAATTAATATATGGAGTAACATCATCTCTTTATAGTAGGCAATGAAGAAATCGAGCTTTCACTTTTTTCAAGAATACAATTAATATTGGAGTAAGATCATATCTTTAGAGTAGGCATTGAAGACATATGGTTTAATATAAAGAATAGCTTTTTACGTTATGAAAAAAGAGTAGGCATTGAAGAAATTGAGCTTGAAATGGACAAATATAATAATTCAATTTAAGAGTGATATCATACCAAACTAATTTAAATTTTTGCATTAATTGTGAATCAAAGCAAACTAACTATACAATTTCTATGTGAAATAAATTAGTTTGCATTAATTGTGAATCAAAGCCAACTAATAGTATAATTTCGATGTGAAATAATGCAATATCATAGAAATAACAAACTAATTTTGATGGTTCTTCACAAAATAACAAATGTGGAAGAGAATTGTATTGCATATTGACACAAATTATTGTCCCATGTGTGGTTTTGTTGTGGGAATGGGACATGATCCGTTCCAAGACCCGACTAGTGCCTAGTCATAGTCGACTCCTAGGTTAAATCCAACGACTCAGTCAGTTATGTAGATTAGTTGATTCAACGACTCAGTCGGTTATATAGATTAGTCAATATGTCGACTAGTCATTGACTTAATAGACTAATGCAATATTTTTCCAGCTTCATTCATCATAAATTCCTGGCAGCACTTGATGATTCTAGCACATGTCAGATGACATAGGAAATATTATCCACGTGGAAGCGGTGTCTTTTCATCTTCTTCCAACAGACAAATGGGAAGAAGACGGATGGCATCTTTCATCAGTTGTAATTATTTATTTGTAATTGAAACATGTCAAGTATTTACCCAAGACTCGATCAAATCGTATAAATACAAGTAACCCCAAAAATGAAGGGACTTTGGTTCTTTGCTCCTGACTATACTAAGACGCGTTCCTTAAAACCAAAGGCTTGATTGGTTCCTTGCAATTCCTACATTCAACATTTGTACATGTAAATGAGTCTTGTGACTCAATACATATGTTTTCTTACATACTTAATATACCAAACACTCGTGACGACTGCTCAATACAGCCAGATTTTTCACCCTTGGTGTTTCTCTGTTATCAATTCCTAGCTTACATTTTCAAGTGAATGGTTTTGTCTATTGTTTCAATCAATTTTTGTATGCTAGTATATTTGTTTCATTATTCAGTCTAGCATATTTATCTTCTTCCATAACATAGGTCGACTCATTCAGTCGAATTTGTTGTCCTCCTATCAACTTCATGGGTTATATGGATCATTGGTATCAGAGCACTATAAAATACTCTATCCTTGCTTAAACAATACCTACATAATTAATACAACGTATGCATGCTCATACATGCTCTAAGACTCATTTATTTAACTTGCCTCTACCTTTGAAATCTGAGTAGTTATCGTCTCGTAATCCCAAACTGAATATTTTAGGTGAAAAAAAGGAAAACATTCCTCGCAGCAAAAATTAATGACTCTCAGATCAAGCACTCGCTTGACAGCAAACTAAATTCTACGAGCATTTCAATGAGATTATTTCTCGATTCACTTGTTCAATTGGCTTGACTTCTCTTAGCAACCCGATGAGAAATGCCTTTGACAAGGTTAGCCCCTTTAAGGTACAAATAAACTTGGATATATCGAATTTGGAAGGGAAGATCGATGCATAATCTATAGACAACTGGATACATCAATTGGAACCCTAATTTTTTTGTGAATCAAATTTCTGAGGCTAAGAAAGTCACCCTCGCATCGTTAAAGATGTCGACTTCTGTAAATTGTTGGTGGGAAAATATTTTAACTAAATATGAAGAAGGTGATAAATCCATCGATACATGGGAAAAATTCGTTGAACATATCATGAAGGAATTTTATCCACCCAAGTATCTAGAATAGCAATATAAGAAGTGGCATTAGTTGATACAATGGAAGGATCAAACAATATAGAGTTATTTTAATGTACCCAATTCAAAAATTAGGCACACTAGCTCAAAATTTCAAAAAGTAAATATTGTGTTTCCAAATATCTCCAAACACCACTATACCTTGTAGATTCAAGATTATACCTCGACAGTTTGGACTTTTCCGAGCACATCACACCTGGGTAGACCAATTGGATAAACCAATTGATCAAAGGCAATTTCCATGGTATTTATGTGGAAGCTCATCCGTTAATAGTGAAATACTAGAAGAAACTTGAATTAGTCAACCCCAACCTACTATGGAATATTCTAGCCTCTGAGATGAAGTGTTCTTCTACAATTTGGAGAGACTAGGGAAAATATCAAATTTAGGACAACTCGACAAGTCCGTTTCCAAACAAATTTGAATGGCACTGGGAGGTCACTAATTTCTGGTTTGATGCTTTGGATAGGCTCATTTTTTTCTTATATACATGTATCAACCTTTATATCATGATTAGGTTGAGCAGAATTTAAATTATTGCATCAAAACTTAAAACTAGCTAGATTTTGTCAATGGATGGTGCATAGGAGAAAAGACATGATAAAATATGAAATATGTAGAATGGAAGCACAATAATGTTTTTTAGCATTTTGAAGGAAATTGAATACATATACAATCTGAAATTTCAGCAACCACATTATATTGGAGCAAGCACCATAAATATCTCATACTACAACAAGCACAGTACAAATGTACACACAACTATTGGAACTCGAACTACTGGAACATTAACACACTGACTAGAATTCTAATGGACCTAGAAATCACATAGGAAACCTGCAATAAACCTCATTGCAAAATTTTTAATACTTTCCTCCTTGATCTTTAGTTGAATGATCAACTATTGTGGTGTACAGAGGGGTGCATCACCCAAGCACAAAGAAGCGAGATCTCTCCAATAACATATAAAAACTTCAACTAAACCCCTCTGCTAGTACACTTGGCCTCTTTTAATGAAATCCTGGGTGCTTTTTACTTTCCTCGTGTGCCCTCTTCCTTAGAATTCAAATCATTAAGACAAGTAATGGCATGTCAACGCACAATTTCAACAAGTGTGCCCCTTCTATCGAAATTTAGGCCCTTTAACTTTTAATGGTGCCTTTCTTGATTTCTTGATTGTTTCCATTGTTTCTATATGTTTTTATTCATAAAAATATTTCAAGAGCTTAATTCTTTCTTTTCCTTGATTTTACCAAGTTTTGTTGCTTTCCTGCTTTTTCGTGCTTTTACTAAGTTTTGTTGATTTCCTGCTTTTCCATGATTTTACCAAGTTTTGTTGCTTTCCTACTTTTTCCTTGCTTTTACTGATTTTTAATTTTGGCACATCCATTTTGAGAGGAACACCTCACATGGGCCCTATCCAGTCTCCTATGCGCTCGACTAGACTGTGTTGACCAATTCAACTGCATTAAATAATTAATAAACATAAATATTCTAATTTTGTGGACCTACACCACCATTTCAATATTTTACATTAATTGTGCATAGTAATTGTAGGCCAAATAACTCCCAAAATAACTAATTTCCACGTGAACCCATGGGAATCTAATGGGTTAGTGGATGGATTCTTATGTAACTGAGGTGGAGACATTACAATTATACTGATGAATTCCACCAACTAATGGCTCGAATTGGTGTTAGGGAGGAAGAAAAATTACTTGTTCTGAAGTATACCAATGGGTTAGCTCCTTATATCCAACAAGAGATGGAATTTCTTACTATTGGCACAGGCTCACATATGCATTTCATTACGCCATCAAGCTTGAGATGAAATTAAAGGCAAAAGGATGTTTTTCAACCAAAGCACCTAGTTGACGTTTCAACAAGAAATCTCAGTCGAATACTGACTTTAACAAGTGAAAACAATCTTCTCATACTACTTCCCATAATTCAGAACATGGTAAGAAGCCTTTCAATAAATACAAGTGAAAATGGAATAAACAACCTATTGCAGGAAAATGGTGTGATTACCATGGTTCATATTGGCATGACACATTAAAATTGAAATCTTGGAATACATTCTTGTCACAAATGTATACCCCCATCTCAACTGACAGAGCTATTGTGGAATCTGATCCAGACTCCTCGGCCTTATTTGCATTGACTTCGACAACCCTCACGAACTCAATTATCGCCAATGAAGAGGAAAGAGAACGATTATTCCATACACATATATGGGTTCAAAATATCCCATTACTTGTGATTGTGGACAATGGTAGTCAAAGGAAATACCTCTGAAGACATTGTGAAGAAATGAGGTCTTGTTACCACTCCCCATCTGCAACCTTACAACAATGGTTGGATGAGGGATGGACAAGAACTCGAGATTACCCAATAGTGCAAGATTCCTAAGTTCATAAATCCTTTTCAGGATGAGGTTCTCTATGACATAATGTTGCTCTCGGTAGATGACATACTATTTGGGAATCACTACTTGTGGAATAGACATGGAAGGTATCAGTCCAAACCACAGAAATTTATAGTTAAAATATAGAATCAGTGGTATGGTATTTCAAAACGCCACAGTCAGAATGGTGTCATAAAAAAAAAATATGATAAACCATGCACAGAATTTTGTGTTGTTGATGATCAAACCTCGGTATCCTAAGAATATCACAACATCTAGGTCACACTCCACCTACCATGACTCTCGTTAGTGGAAACAAGTTGATAGAATACTTAAATAATAAAAGGATGTGTTCAAATATCCAACTGGAGTACCACTACAAAGCCATGTAAGACACTCCATTGATCTTGTTCCTGGTTCTACCTTACCTAATGCATCTATTTACATAAGGTTTGATTTAGAGAATGATGAAATATGTAGAATATTCAAGACTTGATCTATAAAGGGCATATTAGACCTATCTCCTCTCATTGTGGAATTCAAGTTGTCCAAGTTCCTAAGAAAGATGGGAGATGGAGCATGTGCATCGACTACAAGATTCTCAATAGGATTTCAGCAGAGAATCAATATCCTCTTCCTAGAATATATTATTTACTTTATTATTTGAAAGATGCTAAATTAGTTACCAAACTCAAACTCAAGTCTGGATATCATCAAATTCCCATAAACTCCTCAGATGTATGGAAAAATGCTTTCAAAACCAGGGAAGGTTTATTTCGATGGTTATTCATGTCTTCTGGGTTAACTAATGCACATGAAAATTTCATGAGATATATGGACGATTTTCTTAGACCTTTTGTAGGAAAATGTGTCATTATTTATATAGATGAAATCCTTATTTTCAACGGATCGTGGGATGAACATATGCAACAACTTCAACAAGTGCTTAATATTCTTAGATAGCACAAACTCTATTTAAACTTGGAAAAGTTCTCTTTTGTAATGAAGAGTATCAAATATTGGGTTATGTGATTGACTCAGCAAGTATCTGATTCGACCTAGAAAAGAAATAAGATATCAAAAAATGACCCGCTCTAAGAAACATGCATGAGCTAAGGAGTTTCCTTATTTTCGCAAAGTTCTATCGCATATTTATTTCAATCAATTGACAAAGGGAGGTTGACAGATAATTTTTAAATGGATTATAGCACAAAAAAAAGCTGTTGAACAACTCAAGAACAAGCTTTGCACATCTCCAGTGCTCGTGCTACTTTATTTGCATCAACCATTTGAAATCGAGATAGACACATCCGACTATGACATGGGTGTCATGATCACTCAAACAGGTCATCCAATATCATTCCACTCAAAAACATTCAACAATACTATTTATAAGTATTCAACTTATGAAAAGGAACTATATGCCATTGTACAAGCTCTTAAACAAAGGAGAACCTACATTCTAAGCAAATAAACGGTCATCCCACACCGACCATAAGACTTTGCATTTTGTTCCATCATAGTTTAAGTTGTATAGGAAGAGATAGATCAAGTGGATTGGTTTCCTATATCAATTTCAGTTGGTAATCAAGCATCTGAAAGTCAAATCCAATGCAGCAGTTACTTAGCTAATCACCAGGCACATCACTTCTTATAGTGTTTGGTATGCATGGTTATGACACCATTACTTGGCCACAATTGTATGAAAAGGAAATTAATTTATCTTCAATGTAATGACAAATCCAAATAGGTCATTCAATTTCTCTTGACTACCATGTGAAGGACAACTTTCTTTACAATCCTAGGACAACTTTGTGTACCTTTTGGTGAACACCGAAAAAATCTCATTTGGGATGCACACTATAAAAGAACAATAGGATATTTTGGAGTGGAAAATACTGTCATAGTACTCCATAAGTATTTATATTGACCTTCACTCAATATGGACATTATATACAAGTACATCAAGTCATGCATGGTTTGTGTCATTGCTAAGCCACCAAATTGACAACAGGATTTGTACATGCCATTTCCCATCCCAAGCAAGCCATAGGAATCCATTTCCTTGGACTGCTGGACTAGATATATTGACACCAAACACCAACATGATGCAATCCTGCTAGTGGTCAAAAGATTCTCTAAAATGCCCATCCTCATTCCTTGCAAGAATACACGACAACACATCAGACTACTCAGTTATTCTTCGACAATGTTTGGAAGCACTGTGTCTTATTGACTACAATCATTTTTGACAGATATTCTCGATTTGTTAGCACATTTTGGAAGATACTCTAGGAGAAGCTCGACACACAGTTATCTATGTCTACCACATTCCATCGTCAAATTGATGGACATGTGGAAGTTGTGAATCATGTGGTGGTACTGTTTCTCTGTATGTATAACCACAAGCATCACAAAACATGGGATAAAAGTCTCCCATACATCTATCATAGCTACAATCAAGCACCGCACAACTCCATGTGCAAATAATTTGTTTGAAGTATGTTATGGATTTCATCCCTCGACACCTATCAACCTAGTCAACCGACAAACAAGATTGGTCAATATCGACCATGAACAATGAGAAATCAATAATTCACTCAAGTTCAAGGATAAAGTGTGTGAGAATATTTAAAAACAAGCATATGAGATGTTGTAGTGATCTAATGAAAAATCCAAGGCCCAACATGATAAGCATCATACTCCTCATTCATTCAAGATTTTGGATCAAGTCTGATTACATATCAAGGAATAAATATTCAGTGGCCTAGACAAGAAGCTAAATCCTTTACGATATGGCCCTTACACTATTCTTGAGAAAATTGGGGAAAATGCTTTTAAGCTCAGCATTCCACCATACCTGGATTTGCATCTAGTATTTAATGTTGACTTGCTTAAACCATTTTTCAGCCACTATTTGAATATATAAAATTACATCCAATAGATACATAAGACATCCATCTAGATGTTCAAAATCCCCTTTCCATCGACACCATCGTGCGACAGCAAGCACACCATACAAGGACACAAACAACTCTCTAGTTTTGGGTGGCTAAGGTAGGAAAACTCCCATCTCAAGGAAAGTGGTATCCTCTCATTGAATTGGAGCACAAGTTTCCTCATGAATGGGTACCATTTCCACTTAAGGGGGGGAATATGATCCATCCAAATACTCGATTGGTTTCATAGACTAGTGCTTATTCCAAGTCGACTCCTTAATCGGATCCAATGACTCAGTCAATTATGCATATCAGTCGATCCAACATCTCAGTCGGTTGTGTAGATCAATAGATCCATTGACTAGTCATAGACTTAGTCTTCCAATGCAATATTTTGTACGATTCATCCATCATACATTCCCAATGGCACTTGATGATTCTAGCACATGTCAGATGACATTTTGAATAGTCAATCAGCATTGAAAATGCCATGTAATGGTGTCTCTTCATCTTCTTCCAGCTGACAAATGGGAAGAAGATGTATGGTCTCTTTAATAAGTCATAATTATTTATTTGTAACTAAAATGCAATGGGAAGTCACCCAACTGTCACTCAGATTGTAAAAATACTTGTAAGCTAAAAAATGAAAGGGATTTTGGTTCTTCGATCTTGAGTACAGTAAGACGAGTTATTTAAAAGAGAAGGCATGATTGGTTTCTTATGGTTCCTACATTAAATCTTTGTACATGTAAATGAGTCTTGTGAATCACTACATCTTTTTTCTTATAGACTTAAGATACTGACCACTCAAAGTGACTGCTCAATACAACCGAATTTTTCACCCTTGGGGTTTCTTTGTTATCAATTCATGGCTTACATTTTCAAGTGAATGGTTTTGTCTATTGTTTCAATCGTTTTTGTTTCTACTAGTAAATTGGTTTCATTATTCAGTATAGCATATTTAGTTTCAACTATATGAAATTATGACTCATTTAGTCGACTCTGTTGTCCTCCTGTCGACTTCTTGGGTGACACGGATCAAACAAATACAAAGGCAGAAATCTTATCCTTATGGGGGACTGCTTTTATTTTCATCTAGATATGGTATCCTTTCTCTTCAGGTGGTTGGTGACTCAAATATTATTATTGAATGAATTACATGTAAATCTACTCTATAAGTTGTTGTTATTAATCACTGGTGTTCTAGGGTCAAAAACCTCTAATAATTGTTCAGTTACATTTCATTCATGCACATACATAGACAATTAAATCCTACTATTGACATACTTTCCAAAAAAATTGTGAACTATGAGATTGGATGGATACACTATGAGGAAAATAGTGGTTTTGCTTTGTCCAATAAGGACAGATACACGATTTTCTAACATTTGTTCATGTGTCCTGCTAAGGAGAATTTTGTGCTTATGAAGTTTGTAATTGTGAATTTTTGGACAGCCTTATGTTTTTTATATGGAGTCAGTATAGCTTTGATATGTAGAGAGATAAGAATAATTTTATGTAAATATGGGAGATCTCTTGATTACAAGATGGATGATGTATGCAATGGTTTACTTTGATTCTAGTGGAATAATAAGAAACTGGTTTTTTCCTATGTGAAAAGACAAACAATCAAAAAAATCAACAAATTTATTTTTAATAAATTATTAAAAAACCTTATTTAATTTAAAAATAAAAGTATATCGTGTTACAAATGGATTTGATTTTCATTTGATTGGAATAGCAATATTTTTTAAATAATTTTCCAAATCGTGAACTCTACACATTAGAAATAATATCAAAGTTAAGAAATGAGAAAGGATAATAAAACTACCCTTTCCCTTGTTTTTCATAAGATGAATATATATATATATATCGTGTAATGAATGGCTTTTTTTTTCATAGTACAAGAATCTTTTTGCTCCAGTTCAACAAGAAAGGAATAAGGTATGACAATAAAATTGGTTTTAGTAAACACCTTTGATCGGGTGAGGCATATATTTAGTTCTTGAACAATTTGTTTATTTTTTTTCTTTCATTAAATGGATAAATCTTGTATTCGAATTCCTTGGGTTTCTCCCCTAGTGAAAAGACTCACAACCTTCTTTCAAGCCCCTAGGGGTGTCATGAGATAAGGCTACCCATTATCCCCCTTTTTTTATATGATTGTGGCAAGAAATCCGAATAGAAAGATTAATAAGAAAATATAAGGAGGAGATCTCGCATGCATTTTGATTATAATAGGAGTCAGGCTATATAATCATGCTCAATTTACAAACAAAATCATCTTTTTGAGTATTTCCTTATTGATGAATGCTAGGAAATTAAAATTGGTGCTAGACAAGTTCATGGATGCATTATGAGGTGAAGTAAACTATGACAAAAGTAATATGTATAGCTAGAATAACTCTGTGCATCCCTTTCTTTGAATCTCTAGAATCCTCAGGTTCAACATTCAACACAAACAGACCGTATTTCAGTATCTAGAAGTACCAATAACTCTTGGTAACCACAAAGAAATAGATTGGTAATGAGCTATGCTAAAAATAAAGAGTAAAATAAAGGAATGGGGAATAAAATGGATCAACTTGGTAGGGAAAATAATTCTCATAAAATCAGTCTTAGCTTCCTTCCCCATTTTTCTTTGCTAGGATCTATTGGCCCCTCCTGGAATCCTCATAGATATATGTAAGAATATTAACACTTTTATGGAAAGGAGGGAAATAAATTCAAAACAAATTTCAGTTAGTAAAATGGGAAATAGTTAGAGGACAAAAAAATATGGGGGAACAAGAATCAAAGAACCCAGATTAATGAATGTGGCAATGAGATAAAACGTCCTATGGAGGTTGGTTACGGGGAGAAATGAATGGTGGAAATAAATTCTAAGAAATAAGTATATAAAAAAACTCTAGGAAGATATGCCTAGATAGCCCCTTGCAAGGAAAAGGTACAAGTATCTGGGATATATGTAAAGTAGCAGGAAGCTTACTTTAGGAAAGACTATTGGATTCTGGGAAATGGAAAAAGTGTAAGGATGTCGGAGTACAGAATCATGGGGTTAGCACCACTAGAGGCCAATATTGGGCTACTTGACATAAAAAAATAGGTTCTCACCAATGGATAGAGAACCCTCTGCGACCTCTCAAATTATATGGAAACGGGATTTTGGCAAGGATGGAAACAAATTGAGGTATCATAAAATATATCATATGAATATGAAATGCTTCTCCCATGTCTCCAAGGAATGGATCCATCTCACATCAATGAAAAAGACACTAGAGGGTGGGGTAAAATAGGCATATATACAATAAAAGAAGGTTATGAAACACTTATTAGCAAGCTCTTATCTCCCCCCTTTAGCCGCATGTGGGAAAAGATATGGCAAAGTGATACAATTATGAATATAAATGCATTTTGTTGGACTTTGTCACATAATCATATCCTCACCTTAGAAAACCTAAGCTGGATAGGTATTGTAGGTCCATCCTAGTGCGTCTTATGCAAAATTTCAAGAGTCTTTCTAGAATGCAACTTTGCTTAGGATGTATGGAATTTAACTATCCAATATTTGGGTAAAAATATAATTATGCCAACAAATTAGAGCGAATTATTTGGTAAATGGAAGGACCATTATTTGGGCTCCCTAAATAGGAAACCAATCTTCACTCAAATATGGAATGTGCTCCCTAATTAAATTGTTTGCTGAAAAATCTAGCTAGCACAAAATAGCATCATCTTTGAGAACAAATACAGTAGCAAATAATGGTAACAATTAGAGCCAAAATGATCATGCTCGATGCCCTCAAATCAAGAGGAATGAACCAGAGACCAAACCCTTAACAACGGAAGAATAAAAGTGGATTGGAGGTTAAATGAAAAAAGGAATCCCTCATAGAGCCATCACACTATTGTGGCTTATAGATATGACTCCTTCCAATTTCAAGAATTGGAAAATGCATCTCCAATGTCATAATTTATTCTTTGATTGAGCCTCGAAAGGCAACCCATGTTAGGAAATTGCGAGGGGGTCTTGATAGATCCTAGAGGGAAAATAACAGAAACATTTGCCTACATACTTGGTTGCAAGACAAACAATGAAGCATAATGGCTTCTTCTTCTGCAAGGAGACAAAATAATTTCCTTCCTACAAATTCAAAACATAGCTACCTTTTGTGACTCAAATATTGTCATTGGAAGGATTCAAAAATTTTGAGAGAAGAAAGAACCAAATATAGGCTACTTGCAAAATCTAATTCTAAGCATGATCAATTCCATCTCAAATATCTCTTTCTACCATATGAAAAGATGCAATAATGACATAACAAACAAGTTTGTGAATGTAGGGGTCAAACTACCCCCTAGCACCATCAAACAAAATGAAGGTGCACCAAGGAGGAAGTGGGTGCCCTAAGACAAAGGGAATATACTATATACTAAAGGGCATTTATATGAACTCTAGATTGAGCCATGAGGAAGTGGAGGACATGAGGGCATATCATGGAAGATACATAATGGAAGCATACCACATGGAAGAAAATGATACAACTCTCCCATTGGCAATAAATACCACCCCATGTGAACAGTCTATCATGAGCAGAAGTACCACCCGCAATAGCAAGTGGAAGAGAATGGATTTATTGGATTTAACCATCGTGAGATGGGGAAAAACATCAACATTGTAGAAGGTAAGAGGATTGAGATGAAGAGCTCAGTTGCTCACCAAAATTCCTCCCAACACCGGAAGATATTGTTGAATCTCTGTCACACATTTGATTGAAAAACTGACCAAACAAGCGAGACAACAATAGAGACATCAAAGAAATATTAAGGAATGAATTTGTGTACTTTAAGAGGATGTTGAGGAATGTACACAACTGAGTAGAAGGAATTTTAAACATCATGAGGCACCTATCACTTCAAATCCCAAGAATGGGCTCTCATTTGGAGAATATTGAGGGAAATACATGAGACCAGGGTGAGCAAAGTGAGGCCATCAGAATCTACATGGAAAAACTTGTGAGTATGAATAAATGCATCCACTTCCAGTCTTCACAGTATGTGAGATTCAAAGGAATGTAGGAAGGCATGGTCTACATGTGTCAACCGATTTCTCAGCCAAGAATGATTATCCCAACAAGGTCTTTAATTTTTGAATATATATAGCTTGGGAATTTTAAATTCCTTCTTATACTTGTACAATATGTGTGAATTTATAGAACTCAAAGAATAGCTACAGTAATAAAAAATCATAACAATAAGGACCATCCAGAAACTAGAATTTTTTGGAATTTTGTTTTGAATACTTGTTGGTGTAGAAAACATGGTTTTGTAATCGATAGTTGTCTTCAACCTTTTAAATATAAACCTACAAATTGTTTCTATTAAAAAATTGAATATATTTGTTTTTCATTTGATTGGCATAACAATTTTTTTTAATCCATTTTCCATTATCATGAACTCTACACATTAGACATATTATATAATTCTTGAAATGAGAAATCTAATATCCAAGAATTATCAAAGAATGATCAATATTGCAAAGAATATAAAATTAGTTACAAGTAGAGTTTGTATGGCTTCTTATAATATAGATTCTAAGGCATTTCAAATGGATTGATGGTATGATTATGATTCAATTCACAAATCCTTGTAAAAAAATTTATTATGATTCAATTTACAAATCCTAAAATGCATGCAATATGCACATAATTACCACTGTAATGCCTAAATCAATTTACAAACCCTGAATGCATACGTGCAAAAAACCTAGAGAAATACAAACATACTAGCAAGAAACTCAATAAATGCCCTATGAACATAGCTTAACAACATAGAAACCCAATTCACAGAGCCTCAAAAAATTTTGTAACCAAATTTTATAGCTAAGACACTCATTCACAATAATAATGAAGCAATAATAGGCATTCCCAAATGATTGTACATCATGCAACATAGTTGTATCTCAAGGACACTTCCAATGCTAGCATCCAATATAGAGAGTGTCATGATCATGCTTGTTTTAGTGTATATTTTTCACATACATTTTATGGTGAAATTTAAACCTTGATGCCAAAGAGAACCACTAATAGTTTCTACCACCACCACATTAACCATGAAAACCTCTCAACAACTACATTAAAACCACCTTGCCATCACTATATTTTTGTTATTTTGTTATTTTAGTTTCTATATATATGGTTTATATGCTCTACCAATAAAAGCTCTTTTGATATTGTCAAGTCTCCTAGACCAATCACATAATGACAACAAATTTATAGTAAAGATTAATACTGTAGCTATTTTAGAACCTTTGCAAAACTTAGGCAAAATGTTCTGTAGATTTGTGGAGGCATTGATGCATAGGCTTAGTCGATTGCTACATAGTCCCTATATCCAACACTAAAAATTAATACTTAGCTTTACAAACATTGGGTTGTTTTTGGGGGTAGTTTTTTTTGTATAAGTTCATGTAGGAATTAGGCAATATGCTTAACCCAATGCATTAGTCCCTATGTCAAGGGACTAATAATTGATAAAAGGGTGGATTAGAATACTTAGCATGGGAGGATTCTAGCTTAAAGATTACATAAGTTCACTAGAAACTTGATCACATGTGAACAAAATGTGACTACTTAGATGCATAGAGGAAATTCAAAGTTGTAGATTGGATTTAAGAGGGTTTTTTATATAATAAAAATAATTTTAAAATGTATATTTGTGAGATGTAGGAAAGTGTGTAAAAAAATTGTATAATAAAGAATTATTAGTTAAGGATTTTTTTCATTTTTTTCATCATATATAGAAAGAGAGTGGAAGGATGAGAAATCAAGCATACTCACCATATAACCAATCAACCATTATCTTAGTAAGAGGTATTATTCTCTTGTTGTTATCTCCATTAGCATAAATATTATGACATGTTAGAGGTGGACAAGACCTCACAACCAATTTAGGATAATGCACAAGAGTAAAAGAGAGTTTAAAGTTAGAGAAACCATTCCAAGATGTCAAACAGGGGGTATATAATTGTTCATTATCTTGTTTATTATTCAAGTATACAACCACACAACATGTCCTACAAATGAGGAAGGAGTTGAGCAAGGACACATATTCATCGCACAACCAATCAAACGTAGAAGGAAATTCTTACATAAGGATATCCCATTTTAGTTAAATAACTTAAAGTTAAGAGGATTTGCACTTTTATTTAAAGGTAATATTGCTACTAGTTTCAACTTTAATTTTGATAGTAGGCATTGTCTACACATTTCATAAAATGTGTTTTTCTCATTTTGATCAATTTAAGCAATTCATGTTTTTTTTGAATTGATTTAGAAACCTTCAAGATCCTTTAGAGAATGGTACAACCTTCAAAATCCTTTAGAAAATGGAAGAACCATGAATATAGCCATATTTTGAGTAAAAGTATAAACAAAGTCGTAAGCTTAAGCTAGAATTACACTAAAAAAATGTTGCTAAAAACCTTGCCACTTTCATTATAAAATAGATTATAATTTCAAATCACATGCATGCCATTAATTGTAATTAGTTTTCATTGAATTATTACAAAATAGGAATTTTTATTATGATAAAACTTGAGCAGATGACACTCAAATTAATGTGAACCTTTCTTTCATGGAATGGTCTTCACCATTCAAATGAAAGCTAAGAAATGTTGTGTCACCATCCATACATGTAGGGTTCCTTTGTGTCACACATCCCAAGCCCGGTCTAACACTCCTATTACTCGATTTCTCCCAACACGCAATTATTCAACCCATAAATTATTTTAAACTTTAAACCTACCATTTAAAATAACGACTTTGAACTTTAACTCAGAGAATGGTACAGCCTTCAAAATCCTTTAGAAAATGGTAGAACCATGAATATAGCCATATTTTGAGTAAAAGTATAAACAAAGTCGTAAACTTAAGCTAGAATTACACTAAAAAAATGTTGCTAAAAACCTTGCCACTTTCATTATAAAATAGATTATAATTTCAAATCACATGCATGCCATTAATTGTAATTAGTTTTCATTGAATTATTACAGAATAGGCATTTTTATTATGATAAAACTTGAACAGATGACACTCAAATTAATGTGAACCTTTCTTTTATGGAATGGTCTTCACCATTCAAATGAAAGCTAAGAAATGTTGTGTCACCATCCATACATGTAGGGTTCCTTTGTGTCACACATCTTAAGCCCAAGCCCGGTCTAACACTCCTATTACTTGATTTCTCCCAACACGCAATTATTCAACCCATAAATTATTTTAAACTTTAAACCTACCATTTAAAATAATGACTTTGAACTTTAACTCACTCGAACCTTAAGTAACTCATATTACATAGATTTGTTTTTCAACCAAGAAATTTGTTCAAACTTTATTATATCTCCTCTTGTTATAGAGTGCGCTCTTGATATTTCCTTGTATGGAAATGCCTTTGCACATTATGTCTCTATTAAATATTTTGCATGTTGTCAAAGTCTGTTTGCGATCTTTAGTGTTTCATAAATTTTCACACATTGTCTCTCTCAAAATCATGTATGTTCTTGAGCTCGCTCAAAATCATGCTTGTTCTTGAGTAGCAATTGTTTTTCTGCAAACAAATAGGTGTGTTTTTATACTTCAAGTTTGTGTCCTGGTCTTTATGTGAATGATATATATTGGTATGTCTACCCTATTCTTCTTCTCTCGCTTGTGTTTGTATGTCTCTCTTTTATTAGCAATTTTTCTAGTCCAGGTTGCACTTTAGTCACAAGTATGGTAGGGTGTTCACATGGTATGGTTGTTTATCTCTGTTTTTATATACCAAGGGTTTTTCTCCACAATATTGCATTTTTCACTGATGTCTATTAGTATGATGGTTTTGGTTACTATGTTGCAATAAATATCTTTCTTACTACACATTCTATTCTTTCTTCTTTTCATTGAATTTCATCTTCTCTTTACTGCTTAAAAGTTTTTAAAACAAATCTCCAAAGGTCACCACCTCAATTGATTTTATTTATAACTAATATAACTAATTTCTTCATAATGTGAATAGATCTAGAACAACTCAACCTATGTATGTTTTTGTCTCGTAGACCTGTTGGTCTCATGGATAGTAAATAAAATTCAATTCAGTTCAATGTTTTTTTGGAAATGATGGCAAGTAATCCCCAATTAATTTAATGAGTTTGAAGGGTTAATAAATGTATGGGTTCTATCAATAATGTCTATTTTTACTTGTCCAACACCATAAGTTGGGTAGGCCTCCTTGCAAGTTGTACATGGAGAAGGCTATCTAAGAGAAATTTCAAATGGGGGTGTTTATGGGAGAGATACAAAATCCTAGATAGATTGGAGGAAAATTCATTGAATACAAAACTTCCCTACTTTTGGCCAAAATGCCTTTCTGGAGTTCTACAAAACAATTCCAAACTTCAATATGTTAAATATGCAACTAGACCTCCTAGAACCTACTACGCATATTGGAAATGGAATGATAATAAATTGTTTTTCATCTACAATGATAAGCAGTTGTAGCAAAATTTTAGACCAAGCTCCATTACTGAGGATAGACTCCACCCTATTATTGGATTGATCTATAGATGATGTGGACTCCAATAGATTGGGGATAGGTGGGTGAAATTATTTTAGTCTATACAACATATTTATTGTGACCAAGACCAAAAAAATTATTATAATCCAAATAGAAAAAACTATGTTTTCAAATGTAACACACTGTGTTTCCACACTTGCATCTCACCCTATTACACCCATCCATATTGAATAACTCTGCCTGGCAAATGTTACATTCTCTTTTCACAATTTTTTCATTCTCTATTCATCATTAAAGAGTGGTCTTATATTTTTTCTCCTCTTCATAGTGTAATGGTAAGTCACTCAACTTCTTGCATTGGATATAGGAAACCATTATACATTTTTTGTTTGAAAAATCCAAAACTTGTACACACTTGTCTACTTCATGTGGAATTTTACGAAATGGACACTAAATGAAGCCTTTAATTTTGGCATCTATTATAGCTTCTTGGCCATGGAGATATTCATGTCCTTCAATAACATCATTTGGAATATCTCTCTAAACCCCTCACAACAGAAATGACTCCTTGCAACAATCAATAGCCATGAAATATAGAAAGCGATGTTCTCTAATACATCCATAAATGATTTCTTCTACAAATCTCCCTACACATTTTAAACAAAATCAATTTCCATTTGGACACTGTACCATATTTTTACACTAATATTCCCAATAACAACAACCACACTTTCTAGATATTACCCTTACTCCATCTATTTTAATTCCTTGTGTGTCATTCAAACTTTTAATTTGGAGACTACTAATACCTACCATATGAGATATTTCTACTTCCAAATTATTTACAGTCACAACTTTTCTACCACTTATTTCATCAAAGGAAATTAGGTTTCCCTCTTTTACTCTTGTTAAAGTGTAATATTTGGTCACGACCATGGTATGATGGGGTGAAATTATTTAGAAAGATTCAAATATTTTTATTTTTTTGGGTTGAAGTATTAGTTTTCCCATGGCATCATGGGATTAAGGAAATTTGTTTTTGGGAGATTTCAAAAGGAGTGTCTTAAAAAGTGGACAAATTTTAATATTTTTGTTGGTTTTTTTTAGGTGAGAAAAAATTTGTTTATGGATTTACTTATTTTTTCAAAATTCCAATGATCTCAATCATTTTAAAATGGGTAAAAATCCTTGAGCCCAAAGTTCCATAGTCAAAGTTCTCATCAATCTTGGATCAAATGGAAAGCCAAAATTCTTAACTAATTATAAAAAGAATTTGAATATAAAATAAGGAGAATTTGACTAAAACATATGTTGAATTTGTTCACCATTAAACTTGCTTCATTTTAAAATAATGTGGTATCATGGAAGTAAGGAGTTTGGATGATTTCTTTACTTATTTTAACAATCAATATAATACCTTGAAGTTTAAAATGGAGATTTAAGACAAAAAAAACATACCATTTTTAGATGTTCTATGTTGATGATATAATTATTTGCAGTCCAACTGGCATCAATTTTCTGGAAGAATTGGATCACTTTGCTTGAACCTTTATAAAAGTGGGTGAATTAATTTGACAAAATTATGGCAAAAGCAAAAGGACCTTGATTTGTTTTCATTATGATACCTAAACAAAGAAGGTATATGTTGTGTACATCAAAAGTATATGGAATAAATAGTTAAAATTTTAAAGAAAGAAGACATTGGTGTCATTTTCACCCCTCCTAATACTATTAAGGGAGTGTTCGAGTTAGCCTAAAATCTCATTGATCTGAATCATGTGCAAAGGTATATAGTAGTGGATTAAATTGGATCAATTGTTTTGAGGAGCTTCAAACATTGAGGTTTAAGAAATTTGTCTGGAGAGATTCACTAAACTTCTCATATCATTCATAGAGAGATTGATTCCCGAAGAAAAAAAGATTTTATATTCAAAAGATATGAATATGCCTGTATCGATATTTGACTTCAACCAATATTGATGTCATAATCTATCATATACCTACAACCTACTACCTCAACAAAAAATCATTGACTTATGTCATGTCCATATACCATACGTTACTTCTTCAAAAAAAATTAAGTTCAGTTAGTCCACAAAATATTGTTGCATGCAATCTCTTCATTCGTCATAGGATGAGTAATTAAAAGCGGAATGTCATGTCTTCTATATCCTCTCCTTCTATGTATTCATAAAGGCCGAAGGCTCCAATCGACAAAAAGATTCTTTCAAGAGATCGCTTGCTTTCTATTTCAATTACCGTAGAATGTGGATGAAGGAGAGCCATTCAAAGGATTGGAATGACAATTTAATATCTTTGATCCGATGATCCACCCTGACATCGTGTGCAGAATTTTTCTAGCGAACCCAACCAATAACCAATTTCTAATCATCGATTACATGTAGCTTCTTTACATTCTTCTTAATAGGAGTATCCAACAATGTCCATAATGCAATGAAATCCATTCTATTGTTTGTAATAGTACCGGGAGAGAATCTCATATGAAGATAGTGATTTTGTTTTTTTAATAGTATCACTCTTGGTCCACATCCAAGGAGTGTAGGCTTAGAAATATCCACCAAACAATCCCCATGGCACCTCAAAATCAAGTTCAAACATTTTTGGGTTTTTAGTCATTTTTGTTTTCATCGTTGCTTTAAAAGATTCTACCATATTCAAAGAGATGCCTACTATTATTTCTAGAGTTATATCCTTGTCTCTGAATAGGCATGAATTGTGGTCCCGCCATAGATTAGTAATCAGCATACTCGACAATAATTTATATAGATGAATTGATTTGGTTGACATCTAATTTTTGAAGTAGTCTTCAGTGTTGGATTTATTCCATTTTGACTTCAGCTTTAGCTTGTCATGGATTGTCTTTATAACTTGAACTGCATAGGGAAATCAATGAAAATGTGAGAAATATATTACTCATGATATTTACACAAAGAGAACATGTTGGGGCCACACAATCCACGTTTCAAACCATTATCCAAAGTAAGCAGTTTATTATTTATTGCCATCCATAGAGTAATTTTACATTTCAATGGGGAATTTATTTACAAAGTTTCACCACCATTTTCTAGAGCTTGCAAACTGGGATTCATAACTGGTTTTATATCCCACCTTGGTTGAGAAATCCCTAGTTTTGGGGTTCTTCAACTAGCATAAGAACTTTGGGATCTCTTCTTTGAGGGAAATAAAACTAGAAATAAGATGATTGGTATAAAGGTTCCATTCTTCGGCATCATTTCCTTCAATCTGTAAGGAAACCGTTGATTTATTGCCTTCCCTCCCTCTAGGTTGAGGAACAAGTGTCTTATCATAAGTAAGAGTGAATATTTTTTGTGCCCTTAGAGATTGGATGAGAGATTCAGAGCATCAAAATTCATTTCATGCCCTGAGTCAAGGATATTCTCTAAGGTGAACTTGCCTCCTGTTAACGATTTTCCAAACTAGTCATTTTCCTACTAGTGGGAATGAAGACACTAAATCCTTCAAACTATTGATCCTTTAGAGGATTTCCTTGGCGATTGGAACCATTCCACAATTGGCATATTAGGGAGTATTTTTTAGTGCATGACCTGCACCCATAGAGAGTTTCCTTGTGCTAGTCTGCAAAGGTTGTGACCTTCTAAGGCCTAGGAAAAATTATAAATATTTTTTATTCGTCAACCTCCTAGGTCTTTTGGAACCACTGTCATCATCCATTTGGATATATGAGTCCCTCTAATTTTTTAGTGTCTATACAACAAATATTGGAATCTTATTTTGCATATATTTGTCACAATACCCTTAGGTATCACTACTATGGAAGACCAGTATACCAAGACTTTTGAGAACAAATTTTAGTAACACAAGTCTACCTCCTTTGGATAGTAGTCAATTGGCCCAAATTGAGATATGCAATTCAATCTTCTTAACTAGACACCCCCAATGAAAAATACATTACTTATCTAATTTGCAGAAGAACCCAAGATATTTTAACCCTTTGTTTAGATTTCTCCTAGGGGATGGAATAATGTTTTCTATCTGGAGGGTTTCCTAATTTGATTACTAATGGATAATGAAACAAGATTTATCAAAATTAATCATTATACATATGGTTGAGCAGAAAAGGTCCAAATTCCTTTGAGAACTGAAATATCCCTTATAGATCCATAAGTGCTACAAAAAATGTTGTCGACAAAGAGGAGGTGACAAATCATCGCCCTAGCAGAAACCTTAACCACCCTTATCAAACCATAGTTCTTAGTCTCTTTTATCAATTTTCTCAAGGAATATGTAATGATGAAGCACATAAATGGGGAGAGAGAGAAACCCTATCTCAATCTACAATATGCTTTGAAATATTTTGAGGGAACAATTAATTAGCACCACAAAAGACGTTTATTGGATGCAACCCATTATCCAATCAACCACCTAAAGGGACATGCCCATCTGGAGCATTCTTGACCTAAGGATTGTCAAATTTACCCTATAATAAGCTTTTCAGATATCCAGTTTCAGTATAGCTAACTTTGTCTTCAATTTTTTGACATAGTGGAACACTTCCTGTGCTGCTGAAATTGCATAATGTATTTTTCTTTGAAGAAAGCCAAATTGTTCTTCAGTTATAATCTTGCTTAGAATTTTCTTCGGTCGTCTCGCAATTATTATTTCCACTATATTTTCTATCACATTAAAATATGAAATAAGTCTATAATCCATGAAATAAACCTTGTACCGTTTCTTGGGAATTAATTATAGGAAGGTGGCATTAAGGGAACCCAACATCTTCCCATACCTTTGTGATTCTTTGACTGCCATAAGGATATCCTGCTTTATAATATTGTAGAAACCTTGAAAGAATTCTACCTTAAGCTAAGCGAGTCCAGGGATTTTCCCTTGTTGCATGGAGGAAAGAGCTTCCAGGACCTTAGACTTAGTTGTTTCTTCTTTTAGACATTAGTTCATTTTTTCAATGAAAAATTATTGGAATTTTGTAGCCACCTGCATAATATTATGTATGGGATATTCTTCACGGTATATGAAAAGGGCGCGGAAGTACTTGGCACCCTTCATTATCTTTCTCTTAAAAGGCTCTCACAAGTATTCCTTCTTTTTCTTCAATCTCCCATACTGAGTGTTGAGATTTTTCCCATAGTTCAAAAATTGATGAAAGAAATTAGTGTTATTATCACCATATTTTAACCACATATCCTTGCTTCAAAGTCTCCTTATTTTCTCTTATTTTTCTAGCAAGGAGTTCCTAACATATTCTAACTTCTTAAGTTCCTTTACCTTAGCTTCACTTAGAACTCCTTCATCTATCAACTGATACAAATATCATTAGTATTCCTTCCAAATACCTTAATTGTCTAAGATTTTGAGCCTTATATCCTTGTATCCAATTATTGGCGGCCTTTTTTATCCTTTCCAGGTTCTCCATGAATTGTTTCATCATAGAGTATGGCTCAGAATGATCTATTAGATTTTGACAGGAAGATCTTGTGACAAAAATAATCTTCACACAGATTGTACAAGAAAAATAGAGAAGAAGAATGATGTGATATGACACAAATAATTGAAGAACAATTGGAAAAAGCTTCCATACATCATTATTTATCATTATTTGTAAATATATAATACAACATAAAAGGAAATATTTGAGAGCCTAAAGAGGCAGTTGAACTCCACACATGTGACAGGCTTAGATAGAATTAAACTACCCACTAGACATAGAACTGGATGTAACACCTGATGAGATCAATTAACTAAGTGTAATTGGAAGTTGACTAATGGTAGGTAAGTAGGTAGGGTGCATTAGAGAGTTATAGTTCCAAAAATAGCAATGACACTCAAGGAGGGCACATAAGTCAGTTAACTAGTGTCTAACTAATGTCATGACTGCCAAAAGGACTCCAGAGATGCATGGAATTGAGGAAGGCTCCCTTGATCCCTAAAATCAAGGAGAATGGGTGAATTAAGTACAAATGGTCATGCATGAATGGATAATGAAGTCTAGAATGACAATTAGATAAATGAGGACTCGCACTAGGAAACTAACTAGGTCTAGGAATTTAGGAAGATGAAATAATGAATAATCCTAATCTCTATATGGATAGAATATTCCAAAATAATCTAGGATTTTCCATGAATGTTTTACTATCTCTTGAAAATAATCCTCTTCCATCCATACCTGGTTGAATTTTAATGGCACTATGGGATATTCTATTCCACTTTTCATCTTAAGAATAATGGATCAATGGTCAGAATTTCCTCCTTCAACTATTGATAAATTTACAAAATACCAATTGACAATAAATTCTTTGAAATAAAAAAATTATCTAATATTTTGGATTCTACTACCTTCTCAATGTGAAAATTACTAGGTGGGAACCAATTCTAAAGGTTTGATGTCAACTAGAAGATGATTTTGTAGAAAAGAGATGAAAAAAACCCCTTTGAGCATCATGCCTAGAGTTGTCTCCCCAAAACTCCTATTGGGAGAGAGAGAAATTAAGATATTCTCTGATTATAGTGAGTTGATCATTTAGGCCGCCTATATTAGCCAAATATTCCCAATAGGGGAGTCTGTCAGTGTAAGGGTCGTAGACTAGAACTAAAAGGAAAAGCCTACATATTTAACCATTAATTTTAAGGAAACAACATTGAGGGAGGAGGATGACAATAGTGATTTATATTAAGGATTCCATCCAGTAATTAATCCCCTAACTAGCCTCCACATTAATTGAGCTAAACGACTAATTCTTGATCCACAGATCCAAAGTATTTCTAGATTTTTCACCTGTACACATGATTTCCTAAACTGAAATTACGTCCAAGTTGAGGCTTTGCATAAACCTTTTGAGGGAAAGTTTTTTATGGGCGCTCCTTGACCGTCTCATGTTGAAAGACAGAAATATCATTGGGGAGTGTTTTTCGGGGAATCCCCCACTCTAAGGGCCTTGGATATGGAGGCTTTCTTACCTTTCTGGATTTCCATCGTCACTTTTTCTTCTTACCTTATGACCCCCTAAGGCAAGCGTTAACCAAATAATTCAAATCTAAATCAGGATTTCCTTCTTTGCGCTTCAGAAGGGCGATGAGTTAGGCCTAATAGGGGAGACCCAACCCACTAGACATTGTGAGGGAAGTTGAAGATGGGGAGGGGAGAAAGGAAATAGTCTAAAATTATTCGGTTAACATAATGGGACCCAGTGAGGAAGAGGGAAACTTGTTCCATGAGGACATTAGGGTAGCAAGGGCCTTGGAGGGGAAGAAATTGATTTAGTGGTTTGCATAGGGGGAGGGATCGATGATTCTTTAGGAGGATAAATTGAAAGAAATGAGAGGGGATCAAAAGGGATATCATCAAGCTTAGGAATGAAAACTATTAATGGGGGGAGGAAAATCCATACCTGAAGGATTAGATGGTTAGGAGAGCTCTAAAAAATTGAATCCACTCTGACGATGGGTGTAGGAGGAGGGGATAAGAATTTTATATTGTCTTGACCAGGGTCTTCTCCACTTCTAAGCTACTAGACTTTAGACCTTTATTCCACCAAATCTTGGATATTTTTTTAAACAAAGGACAGAAGAGCTTGCATTGTACCTGAGTGTGTTCAATCTCATGGAAGTCATAAAATAAGAAAGGAATTTTCTAGTAGTCCACCTTCTGATGCCTTACACAATTTCCATACACTAAATCCAAGTTTCCAACCATCACCTCGTGCACATTGAATTCTAAATCATATAAGTATTGTATTCTTAGTTAGGTTTAAGCACCACGAAAACCCCCAGTTTGTTCCCAATTGCTTCCAAGGATCCTTTTGTCCAAAACCATAGTGATAGGACTAGAAGAATGGTCCAAAGCCTCATGACATTCACCAGTTCTTTTTTTGGGTCGAAATCAGTTGTCCATATTCGCAACACCAATCCTAAAGGACTCCATGTACGTAATTTTTTCTAGAATTGAGCTACAATCTTCCTCAAAATGCATGATGAAGCACATCCGACCTTAACCAAGACATGGTATTGATTAGGGATGTACCCCAACAGGTGTCTCTGGTTTAGTTTCAGCCATCTACTTAGTGCAACTTCGCCCGACATTTTTCCAATGAATCGCCCTACCATAGTTCTTCCTTCATACCGAGGGACTTATACTACCTTAATATCTTTTCCAACCACCATTTGAAAATGCATGGTCCTCTCTCTTATACAACTAATTATTTTTAGGTCGATTTGTTTTTCCATCTGAACCTCCTTTCATGCGCCAGGATCTGACCTTATTCTTTTATTCTTTCGAAGTCTGGTATAAATTTCAAATCGAAGGAACAAGATAGGAAAATGTATTGCTTGGATATTCATCGAGGAAAGAACCTATATTGAAGGCTTGATGAAGATAGGGATGTTCTAGTATGTGTGTTTCTGATAGTGCATTAACCCTAGGAGGAATGAAAGAAGGGGCAAGAGTAGAAAATCTATGCGAGCGAATACCTGCCAAGAACTATTCATATATGAAAAAATCCCTACTAACATATGGGATATAATCATAGTCTAGGGCTTCGTTGTCTACTTCTTCCATTTCACTGGCCGAGGTACAGCTTTTTTTTTTTGTGTGTGTGTGTGTGTGTAATTAATTGTTAGTACTTGCTGACAATGATTGTAAAATTTCTAGAAGGATCCTTGCCAAGTATAGTGTAAATATGTACATGCTACACCCTAAAGATCCTTGCTAAGAGTGGTCTAACATACATACATTTATTACAACTTTTAGTCCATCTTCAATATAAATAAATTTGTGTGTTATGAAGCACATGGACATTGTAATTTATTTTGTAATTTTTATATGCTCTCATAAATCCTACAAAATATTTTTGGAACATAATTAAACATATTATATATATATAGCATTTTTAAAATATTCTATGGATTTGATTAAACATATTCCATTATATATACATATGTCAAATATTTTATAGAGAGAGGCGGGGGGGAGGTTGAATAGATCAAGAGGCACCTTGGTGTCCTTGTTGCAATCAACACCTTGAAGACGAGGGCCATTATCTATTAGAGACATTGAAATCACGTATTCTAAATGCAATTGCAGTAGGCAGGATCTGGAGGAGTCAAGGGAGGATAATATAATGTAGGTATGCATTGTAATGTGCCTAGGGAGGATAATATAATGTACCTAGGGAGGTACCCAAGGGGACAATGCTATGTATTGAGGTCATGTTTATTAAATTTGGCCCATGTAATTTGAAAATAAACAATTGTAATAAGGCTTACGAGGAGGTTCTACCTATTAAAATGTTCAAACTCTAGAAAATATCTAGAAGGTTCCACCTACTAGAAAGTTATTTCTCTAGAAAGTACCTAAAAGGTTATATATAAACTATATAAAGAAGTATAAGCAAGGGGATGAAATGTCTTGTGAAGTATATGGATGTAATAGTTATAGCAAGCATATAGCTTGTGGATTGATTCCGTCCATAAGGAGTAATCAATAGTTTAACCCAACCCTAAGGGTCTTTTGTACATTATTGTGTCACTATCTTGTTGTTTATTTTATTGTGTTGTTTGAAAGATAATTTATGTATCTATATTTATTTCTATTAAAGAACATAACATTTGGTATCATAGCATATTATAAGCAAAATAATTCTCTTTGGAAAACCTACGTATACTTGAATTTAACAGATGAAGCAACTATATGGGGTGAAACACTTTGCTTTGAGTTATTAAAACTTTCATATCAAGAATTTGAAAATATACTTTTGGATAGGCGGTCTCATGCTATGGAGAATGATAAAGAAAGCACTAAGGGTTTGTTTGTATGTGAAAAAATCCTATTACATGTTCATGGATGTATTTAGCAAGAGAATGTCATCATTTCTATAAACACTAATAGCGAACAAAATCTCATAAATGTTAATGTGGCTAAAAGTTGCAAGTCCCCACAAAGAACATACAAAGCACATAGATTGAGGGTGAAAATGTTCAAATTTTTAAATATTTGAAGATTACTATAGACAAATATGTATTAAATTTAGATTTCCATGCTATAGATATGGATGATGTGGATATTGTTTTGGGATATCCTTGGATGGACTTAGTGGGTACATTTAATTTTAATGTCAAAAGAAGGTTTTGAAGCTTTGGTATAAGAAAAGGAAAGCTACATTGTACGATATTTTTCTTACTAAAGTGTTCAAGGAGGAACATGAAGAAACCCTTACATGTAAAATATTTTAAGTGCCTACAAACATGATACACAAACAATTTGAAGTTGAATCAAAACAAGGGGCTACAAAAGCACATGAAGAAAATCCCTACGAAGGGCATAAATAGAAAGAAGAGATTAAGAGATTACATGACTCAAAGGAACCACATGCTATATAGTTAAGGACCAAATAAATGATAGTTAATGTTGTTATATATCGTCCCCAACACCACTCAACTAAAAAAAATTGATTGAGGACCAAAAACGACACTAGAAAAGCAACCAATATGGAGACACATGGAGAACTAAAAGAAATGCTTGGAGATATCACAGTAGCACAATGGAAACATGGAACCAAAGAAAAATCCATAATTAAGCTTGGTGTCATGACAAGGAAGCAATTAGACCCCATGTCCACTTTTCACTACGATGGATGGATGCTTGTGCTTGTTACTAGATGACTACATTACTTTATCGATCATATTGTATGGATTCTTCCCATGTCTTGAGGATGAAACATCTCGAAACATGAGAAAGAGGATATAATGTAATGTACCTAGGGAGGTACCCAAGGGGATAAATCCATGTATTTAGGTCTATGTATTGAGGTCATGTTTATTAAATAGGACCCATGTAGTGTGAAAATCAAAATTGTACTCTATGACCCTGGAGTAAAAGAGGAAAACACTTTCACATGGGAAATCGGTATAACATCCAAGCAAAGGAAAGGACCCTAGACAATAAAGAAATAAGGAATAGGTGGAGTAACAGAAATAGGATTTTATTTGATCATTCATCATCTTATTATAAAAAGTATCCCCAGAGAAATCTGGTTAAGGAGAATAATGCTTCACATTTAAAATCTGCTAGAAGATTTTAGTGAGGTACATTGCTATCACATTCTCTACGAGTTGAACAATAATGTGGATGCCTAAGCAAATCAAGGAAGCCGTCTACTTTATGGAAAAATCATAAACATAGGGGGGAAGGAAATTTTTATCACCCTCCCCTAAATTATTTACCCACACATCCATTCTCCATGGTAAATGAAAAGTGTTTATCATCTCCCAAAAAACATCAACTCAAACAAAGCTTGAGCATCTCAACATAATTGTGGTTGGGAGTTCTTCAATTATGACCTAGAGCCCAAACATTCTTATCACATGTGATCTTATCTCAGTTTCCACCATGAGTTCTTAGCGATCTACCTCACCTTGCACCAAACTCCCAACTTTTGTTTACTCTCGACTGCCTCTCTTTGGATCTGCAACTCTGTCATAGACCCCTCAAGTGGCTTGGTTTTGTTATTTTTATCTCTGGTTGGAGGATCATCCAGGTATATTCATTCTCCTTTTTTGTTCCCTTTGTGATTTAGTTGACCAGTAGGCCTTGGGGGACTATCCTCGGGTTTTCGTTCCTCTCCCCTCACATTGTTAGAATATGTAATGATGGCTTATGTGATATATTGGTAAAATATTGTTTAAAGGCATAAAATAACTATAATATTAGAAAGTAGAGTTATCCCACATGCATCATTGTAATTATATCCTTTGTAAACATTCTCTATTTAAAGAGGTGGAAATTCATGTATCCCACATGTGTTATGGGATGTATCATATTCCAGACCTCTTGGTGTATTGGATAGGTGAAGGGGACCCTTTTAGGTATGTGTTTATTGTAGTTCATCAAACATTTAATGTTGTGTATGTCATTTGTACACACATGATTGTGACATAATTGGGTGATGGAGCTTGATGTGATGCATATGTAAGGATTTAATGTAATCTTGGAGATCTATTTTCATAATAATGGAAGATGCAACCCTTCTCATGGATGTAGCCCATATTGGGTGAACCACGTATATCAATATTCTCTTGTTGTTCTCTTTTCTCCAATTTCATTTCATGTATTATCGTGGCTTGGTAAATAGAAGAATAGACTAGTAATGATTTCCATAGTTTATATTGTGTTATGATATTATTTCGCATGTTCAAAATATTCTAACATGGTATAAGAGCATGCTGTTATGCCCTACATTATTTAGTAATTTTTTTTAAGCAGCATATGTTCATTATTTTACTTGGTCTCTTCACATTTTGTAGTTTGTGGCCTAATCTACAATACCTAAGTGGTATTTTTTTCAGATATGGACTTTATTCTACATATTTTTATTTTGTTCTTTCAACCTTAACCCTTGTGGAGAAGTGTTTAAGTTAAAATCAAGCGGTGAATTTTAGATCAAATTTTTTATACTTTATGTGCATATTTTGAAGAACCAAATTGCAGATATGAGTTCCTCTCGCCAAAATACTCAATTTTAAAAAACAATTGTCTCATTTGCAGTCCAGACGGTGGAGAGATCGTTATTTTAAAATCATATATTTTCCAACATTTTTTGGTGATGGTCATGTGGACTGTAGAGAAAATATATTTTGATTATGTGTCTAAATTTATGTTATGTCTAAGTAAGTGGATACTTAACAGTTTCTACAATTCAAAAATAGGCTATAATAAATATTATGGGAAATGTTGACCGAGTTATGGTCATTTTAAATTTTCTATTTTTTCTTTGGGTTTTTGCTGCAGAGTGATAGGTTTGTCTTTTAGCAATTGTTGGGATTTGGTTTTGATAAGAAAACTGCTTTTATTCATATCTTATTTTGAAATTCCTTTCATACGCTTCTTGATCTCTTTACGTTAAGGGTTTTCTTCTTATTCATCATATTTACAAAGGTTGTCTTGTTCTTGTTTTACTTGTCTCTAACCTTCTTTGTGTGGAAGATGTTTTGACATTTTAAGGGGCATGGATCTTGTTGGGCCCACTATATGCCAATTAATTAAAACTCAACATGTGGAGTGATAAACATAAATTGTCAACCCGAGGAAGTCTTTTATTTCAAAGCTATTGTGCAATATCTATGCAAGCACAATTTCTACCTGACACTGTTATCTATTAGTATGAAATCAAAACTCATTATAAACTAGATTACACCTTCTTGAAAAGAAAACAAACCCCAATCCTATTCGTAAATCCAAACTGTAAATCTAATCACACTTCAACAAAATCAATTCTTAAGAAGTAAGATCTAAATACATAAACCTAGAAGCAATGCTAAGTTGGCCAACGATCTATCAAAATGAATCAGGAAAACGACTATGATAAATCTAATGAAAGCATGAACTAAATAATAAAAACAACTATGATCAATCTAACGAATGAAAGCATGAATTAACAAATAAACACATCTACAAAATAAAACACCTATAATCAATACTACCAGGATCTGCTTAGGAAAGAGGGCCCTTCCTCCACTGAGCAGAGCTGGATCTCCACAATGAAAGACTACAACTCCAAAATTAAGAAACTACCAGCATGTATTATCAGAATGGAATGTTTACAATAGATATGGATCAAATCCTATAGCATAACATTGCTTTCTATCCCCCCTTCTCAATGAGATTGATTAAATATTTAAATACATAAAATTATCTCATGGAAATGATGAACTGAACCCCCAACTTGTAATCTGTAACAGCTGAAACACGGCCGTAACTGCTAACAACTTTGGAACTGGTCGCAACAGTAAATTTAGAAAATACCCTCTCGAATAACTACCTGTATATCACAAACCGTGGCTTTGTTTGGAAATTTTCTCACAAGTCAGGTAAATGAGGTTGTTATGCACAAAACCCATGTCTCATATTTTCTAGATTTATTTCCATATGCCCGAAAATCGAGACGTAAATCAAGGTTTTCTTATCTAACATGCATTTTCGGTTAAGGCTGTAACAACTAGCTGTGAGCGTCATGTACGTGACAAATCACTCCACAAACCATCATTAGTAAAATTATGCATAATAGTCTTCAATACATAAAAGATAAAGGAAAATAATCATTATTAACCACTTAAACATCAATGAAAGTAATATACTATTTTACGCACAATTACAACAAATAGATGGAAAATGGAATGATAAATGGGCGATAATGAGAAGAAAATGAATGAAATATACGTGAATAAGTGATGAAAAAATGGACAAATCCATGGCCCAACATCACCCCCAAATGGAACTTGTTGCATGTCCTCATGCAACCCAATACCTGTGTAGCATCCATTCACTTGCTGCTTTTCATTTTACTATGCAAGCGAAGTTGTAGCTGTGAAAAGTAGAAGGATAAGCAAAGTTTTAGCAAAGTCGCAATTGTACATAGGATAAATATGGAAGAGTTGCAGCCGTGAAAAAGAATAAAAATGGGCAAAATTTTAACGAAGTCACAGCTGAGCGGAGCGGAAAAATGACCGATATTTACGGAGTTGCAGCTACCTAAAACGGGAAAATAGGCAAAAGTTTTACGGTGTTGCAGTTGCACAAAACGGAAAAAAGGAAAAAAATTTACGGTGTTGCAGCTATGCAAAATGGGAAAAGGAAAGAATTTTTTTTTTTACGGTGTTGGAGCTACGTGAAACAGGAAAAAGGAAAGATTTTTAGGGTGTTGCAGCTGCGCGAAATGGGAAAAAGGCAAGATTTTTATCATCTTGTATTTGATGATAAAATAGATTATAATGATGAATTGGGTTTGGTTGTTTCAGGCAGGTTTATACTAGTCTAATGCACCTACACACAAAAAATCAGAGATACCCACATCACGGATTTTGAGAAAAATGCAAATTGGTTGTGGGTGATTATGGTCATTTTCTCGAAAACCGTAGATTGTATTGGGATGAAACTTACCAAGCTTGTTCATATTGGTATTATGCACTTCTTTTCCAAAAATCATGAGAATCAAACTTACCAATTGCAAGATATGCTCATTTCAATTTCTGCACTTTTGTAGATGAACATGAAAAAAAATATGTTGCAGCTAAATTTCATGAACCAATATTTCACTAAATACAAACTGGGTTGGGATGAAATTTTGCAAAATATTAATTACCATTCTTATGCATCTCCACACCAAAACTCGGAGAAACCCACATCACGAATTTTGAGAAAAATGCAAATTGGTTGTAGGTGATTATGGCCATTTTCTCGAAAACCCTAAATTGGATTGGGATGAAACTTACCAGGCTTGTTCATCTTGGTATTATGCACTTCCTGTCCAAAAATAATGAGAATAAAACTTACCAATTGCAAGATATGTTCATTTCAATTTCTGTAGTTTTGTAGATGAACATGAATAAAAATGTGTTGCAGCTAAACTTCGTGAACCAATATTTCACAAAATACAAACTGCGTTGGGATAAAATTTTGCAAACAAGTATTTACCATTCTAATGCATCTCCACACCAAATATTAGAGAAACCCACATTACAGATTTCGAGAAAATTGCAAATTGACTGTAGGCAATGATGGTCATTTCCTCGAAAACCGTGCATTGGATTGAAATAAAACTTATCATATTTGTTCTTCATGATGTTATGCATTCCCTATCCAAATTTCATAAGGATCCAATGCGTGGTTTGTGATAATTTCTCAATTCAAATTCAGCATTTTATGTAAGGAACAATATGCATGAGAAATATGAATGTGAATGGAAAACCAGCAAGCATAGTAGCTCCTCCCCCAAACTGAATAATTTTTCATGTCCTCATGGAAAGTAGGAATTGTTATCTTAGTTGGAAAGTATCCATCTCCCCCAAACTTAACATGTTGTCATTCTTTGATGCCTTGGAAGATATAAACCAATATATGTAGCATTCAGTGATTCTCAAATTTTCACAAACATTTTCATCTTTAACAACTGGCCCATTTCTCAAAACAGCTCACTGAAAGTCTGCAATGACTATTATAGCTCAAATATCAACCAAACATGGAATAATCAACCTTTTCCCTGGTTTCCAAAAATTCCTTCAATTTTCTGGTCTAAATGTATCAGGGCTGCTACAGGTGTGTTGTATTCCAGCTTTGTTTCATTATGTTGTTATAGGACAGCTCGCAAGAATAAGATACTTGCTACCACCAGGGGTAACATTGTTCAATGTTACTCGAATTCTTGTCCCCAATTGTCATTCCTTCTTCAAAATGTTGTTGTGGATGCCTTGAATTTTGAGTCGAGAAACCAGATGATTATATCTTCAGGAAGATTCTGCAAATTGACTCAAATTGTTGCACTCGTAATCTTGGAATAGGCATTAATGTTATTGATTGGGTGCTGAAAATAGTAAAAAGAGAAATAGTGCAAATAGAGCCTTTATTCATTAGCACTCCTATCCTATATTCATCTCAACTCATTGCCATCAAATTTCCATGCCTTCAACAAACATAAACAATATCATACATCCCTACATATTTTATGAGCATAAACACCATTGCCAAATAACAACAAACCCCAATCATTCATGAAGAGAATATATTGATAGCAACAACAATTTTCCCTATTGTATGGCAACATAGGTTTCTTCTGTTGCTTGCAATAACTATGGGAAAAGTCCCTCTGAAACAAGCCACTACAGAAAATGGTTAAATTTCCTTTTAATAATGACTCCCTTCTATTAGCATTGGTGTAATCAACTATAAAAGTATCTTCATAATTGCAAGAGAGACTGTTACAAAAACACCATGCTACTACCCAAGAAATGATTATCATGCTCCATTGGTAAATCTTATGATAAGATAAACCACCTTCAAACAATGATGTGTATCAGCAAGCATGAAAATAATGTGCAACACCTTGCAACTTGTTTCATGCCTGGACTAGCTGATTTCCATGAACTCTGCTATAGTATTGCCATCAAAGTGATATAAACAACATCTTAAATCATCTTGACAACAACAACAAGTGTCCTTTAAATACTCCATTATAGATATCAAATGCTATGTCAATGAATTGCAATTTGATTGCCAATCGAAGGTAACTTGGAAACTTGCAACAATTGTGTAGAAGTGAATCAATGCATGCATTAATCAATCATGAATCCAATAAACTGAATGTGGTGCATGCCTTCATTTCACACTATTTTTTCAATAAAAATTTTGATCAATTTCTTACTGTTGGTTCTTATGTGGCAGCAACAAGACTTCCTATTATTGGTTCTTGTGTGACAACAATAAGTTATCCTTTGATTATTTTCATGCTTGGACAGTTGGGTTGGTGAGATGTTGGGGTAGGACTTTGAATTGGATGTGCATGAATACTGAAGTGTTAGAATTGAGTGGGAAATGATGGAAATGGGAAAAAATGCTATATATAAAATGGAAATGGATAATGCTTAGTGGTTTTTCATGACATTTCCCTAAATCTTTAATAAATCAAAAACTCATGCTATTTTACTTCAAGTGTTACCTCCATGGAAGCCTTAGTTGACATGAATGTACTGATGCTGTTGGAGCTGATGTAGGCCAAACTGTTGCTAAGAAAGATGTATATGAGATCTAAAACTGAACGAGGTTGAATCTGATCTGAAATGATGTTTCGCTGGTTGTATGTAAGACTAACTGCTGAAACAATTGATAAGGAGGAATTCTACCAAAAAAAACATAAAGCTCCTTCCCTTATTCTAAAAATCAACTGCTGGAATGAAAATGGAAAGGAATTGTAAAATTGCTGAAACAAATGATGCTACAAATCACTGTTGAAACCATTAGATCACATAATCTTTAGTTTCTACAAAACCAAGGTACAATTCTTACAATGCGAATGAATGTGCTGAAGTCGAGCATGGAAAAAAATCATTGGATTACCAGCCATTAATGTATGCCGTTAACCAATGTGAAGCAACTCACCTTTGATGACAGTGAGCTCTAAAGTACCTTTGTGCATATTGACAGGTACAAATGGATGTGTTGGAGTCGAGTCACCTGCAATATTTGCAATCAAGAGGCATTGATGAATCCCCATTATTTACAACAAGAAAATATGCCATTGATTCATGCAGATACCAGGGCATTATAAAACTCTAATCTCGATCCCAGATGATGTGTCGGAGTCAATGGGACAAGACCATTGGAAGGTGGACCTTAATGAATTCCACATCATCCAATACAAGTACAAAATAATAGATTGTGAAGAATCATAGTGAAAAATAGAACCAACATGAAACTCAGAAGTGGAAAGTATATGTGAAGTTGTGATGTAGTAGTGATGGAAAATAAAACGGTTAAGGTGACTACATAAGCAGTGGAAAATGGGACTTCGACATGAATGGATTTTTAGGGTTTTGAAATGAGGAGGGTGAATGAATCTACCATAATGCAATTGGCTTCTTGAGAGGTTTCTTTTTGGAAACAATTGGTAAATGATTATTGGCATGTAGCAATGGGACTTGACTTATGGAACATTGGTATGGTTTTCACATCAGTCTCTCCATTTTTTGTGTGCTCAATCCATTTGCAAATTGATAAAAGTCTTCAAGAGTCACTCGTGCATGTATTGACCTTTTTCTTCCAAGGACCTGCAAAAACCTAGCACTTGCCTGCAATAAAACATGAGATAATGGAAGAAGAGAGATGATTGGTCTCTCTTCACCCAACACTTATGAAAAAAAACAACTAGCAATTACTTATAAAACAAATCCAAAGAAGAATGAACAAAGCAAAATCCATTTTATACCTATGGAAAAGCAATGTCCATCTAGACTCACCAACAATATTCTGATCATAGATTATTCGTTCCTTGTCCAATTTGAGTGATTCAAAATCCAAATGAAATTAAATTAATAAGTATATTTCCCTTAGAAATATTTTTTTAAAATTCTATGTAATGATGTTCTAAATCACTCAGTAACAACGTGCATGACAAGGTGTTTTTTTGAATTCTGGACTAGACCAACAGTCACGGTTTCAGGCTTAACTTTTTTGTTTGATAACGGATTGATGTGATTCCAATTGGAGATGAAAGTATATTAATGTAGGTATCTCCATTACAAAAATGTTTTGAATCCAATAAGAATTAATGGCCCAAATAAGCCAATGAACAGTCTAGGAAACAGAGTTTTAGGAATGTTGATTTGTGATAGGAAGTCGGTATTTTGGTCATAAAATTTGCATATGATATCAGAATGGAGTGATTAAAATTGAGTTGTAAATTATATTCATAGGGTAATATACCATTGAAACAGGTTTGCAATATATGTCCAATAAGGTATCCAAAAATTGACTGTCACAGCTCTGTTCCTAAGCTTCCTACTTGACACCCCGTTAGTATTTTGGCCATAAATTTTCCGTTTGATACCCAATATTAAAAATTAAAATTGTTTTGGAAACTAAATTAAAAGGGATACTTGGGATGTAAACATGTTTTAAAAATAAGTCCATTTGGTCTCTAAAAAACGGACTGTCCCGACTGTGTTTCAGTAAAATTTTCAAGCCAAAATGTCACAAAAAATTTAATAAATGAAATTTGACCCCCAAAAAGTGACCGAAATAGGTGTGAATGTTTTTAATAATGTAAATTTAAATATAACACACACCCATACCAAAAATATCAAGCATTGAGCACCTAAATTGACTTGCACAGTCTGTTGCAGCCGCAGCTGCAACTCTTAAAAAATGACATAATGTTGAAATAAATCATGTGTATTTTTATGGATGTGCTATATATAAATGAAATCCAAATACATGCTATGATGTGCAATACATGCGTGTCTCAAACTTATAAATTATCACCTGCAGTACAGTCACAGCTGGGTGTTGCAGCTCACTGTCACAGTTGGGTGTTGCAGCTCACTATCATAGCTGGTGTTGCAGCTCACTGTCATAGCTGGGTGTTGCAGCTCACTGTCACATCTGGGTTTTGCAGCTCACTGTCATAGCTGAGAGTCACAACTGGGTGTTGCAGCGAACAAATTCATGCCAAAGTTCAAGCTTGAAGGGTTCCATAATCATTGGCTTATTTTCCTGTGGATCCTTCATTCACCTTCCCTAATTACTGTAATTTTGTTTTCAGGAAAGTTTGTTTTTTTGTAACAAATAGAGACAAATTAAATTTTGAACATTGAAGACAAAAATGATTTAAGCATTTTGCTCAAATACTCAACAATTCCAAAACATTCTTAAAAACATCTCATACCCCTTCCTTATCTTTCTACTTTCTAATCTTCTAGATCGCAACAAGGCGCAGGAAGAGAGCATACTTATTCAAAAATAGAAAAATTAAAAAAAACAAAAGCATGGTTTTATTTTGTTATTCTATCCTACCCTATTCTACTTGCAAATATAAAAAAATTTCAAGTGTATGCATATTTCCAATGGAGCCACTTTCGAAGAAGTGACTCAAGTATGCTCATACTCCCAATAGAAAAATATAACTTTATGAATGCTAGGATATGAGAGGTCAACTTCCCTTGAAATGATAGTGCCAAGAATTGGTGAAGTATGGAATGATGTTGTAGATCGATAACAGATTGAAACCAAGCTTCAATATAGTCTTTGTTCCCTTGATTTCTCATGGATGTTACACCATGAAGCTCCTTAGTAAACTGATATTCCTCAATGCATAAGAGATTTAGATCTAATGATGTAAAGGATGCTTCAATTTTTGGTTCCAATGTTTGTCCATCATCAAATGTTACGTGTGGCATGTTGATCTTGTCTGCTTGCTTATGACGACTAGAAGAAAATCCATCTACAAATCTTGGATTTAAAACATGTTCATGCCTCGTATGGATTTGCTGCAACAATGCACAACCTTTTTGCAGTGGTGTAGGTGATATAGAACAAGAGGGAAATGTAGAAACATTTTGCAGTTTAGCACTGTAAGCATACTATACTGCTTTATTATGGTTAGGGTGGAGGGTGGGTTGGACAGGAAATTGTGTTGGATACCAAGGAGTTTGATGAGAAGATAGATGTGACTGATGTAGAGAATTGGTTTGTGAGGTTGATATTAAAGGACCAAGTTGTGTTGTAGCATGAGAGAGAGTGGCCATGTGATCATAAGATATGCCATTCCAACCTTGTGGATAAGGTAGGTAAGAGTTAAATTGAGGCTGCAACAACTGCCATGGTGGAAGAGTATTCAATGATTAAGTATGAGAATAAGGAAATAGAGGGATAGATTTTTGAACCATACATGTAGGCCATGGTTGACATGACTATTGTATTGAGTTGGCTGCAACTCCCAGATCTCTTTGATATGTTCCTTTCATCTAGGGTATGGAGGGGCAGCAATCAGTGGAATGCTTCAAGTCACATATACCACAACTTTCAAGACTATCCAAAGGGAAATCCCTTGCTTCTCTTATTTTCTCCTGCTTTTTCTTATCCTGCAAAACACCGAATTGTGAATCAGCTTTAGGAATTTCAAATAAATTGTTGATTTCAGCTCCTATAACTCTTGTTCTTGCAGCAGATTTCAAAGATTGAAAATAAGGATTACTATAATTCTTACTAGTCTTGAAGTTTCCTCTTGAATACCTTCTACATTACTCACAAATATCATCATATTCTAACTGAAATACATTACTTGTTTCCATCAAATTTAGTATTTCTAAATATTCAACTTGGATTCCCTTGAGTAGAAGTGTTTTTAAGGTCTCCTTCCCCGGTTAACTTTGTTTGGATATTTGGATGTTATATTGAAATTGTTCTATGTATTTCTCTAGACTCTCTTCTTCTCCTTGTGTCATTTCGAAGATGTCTTGATTGACCCTACAATAATCTTGGTACCTTTTCAAGGATACATGTTTCATGTCTTCCCAAGTTTGTATACAATTCCCACCAAGGCTCATGAACCATCGAAGGGTTTTTCCTTTTATAGTAAGGGGAAACACATTCAACTTTTTATCATTAGCACAATAACCATATCCTCTACAAAGTACTTCAAATTGAAATAAAAATACATCAAGGTCTTCATTTTCTAAACCGTGAAAAATTGGTAGAACATGTGGGGGGATGCTTTTCGTTGGCGCCACTCTTCCTGAATCTCTGATGGGAAATTCAAAGGTAACAACTTCTCCATATTTCTTACTTTCCATCTCTTCATAGATTCATCATGTGCTATTCTGAGGCTCCTCCTTCCAATGTTCCTGTCAACTTGTTAGTAGAATGGGTGGTGCTTACAACACCACTAAGGGGAATGATAAGATTTATGCTCCAAAGATTGAAAATGAAATAAAACTAAATGTAAAGACAAAAAAATTCACACTCAAAATAAATTCAATAAACTTAAATGTAATCATGCAACCTACATGCCCTACTTTAACAATGCATCTACAAAATAATGTCAGGTGTACTTTTGCACCATTGATAACTTCCCCAGCAATGGCACCAAAATGTTGGGCCCACTATGTGTCAGATAATTAAAACTTAACATGTGGAGTGCTAAACATAAATTGTCAACCCGAGGAAGTCTTTTATTTCAAATCTATCGTGCAAGATCTATGCAAGCACAATTTCTACCTGACACTGTTATCTATTGGTATGAAATCAAAACTCATTATAAACTAGATCACACCTTCTTGAAAAGAAAACAAACCCCAATCCTATTCGTAAATACAAACTGTAAATCTAATCACACTTCAACAAAATCAATTCTTAAGAAGCAATATCTAAATACATAAACCTAGAAGCAATGCTAAGTTGGCCAACGATATATCAAGATGAATTAACAGGAAAACAACTATGATAAATCTAATGAAAGCATGAACTAAATAATAAAAACAACTATGATCAATCTAATGAATGAAAGCATGAATTAACAAATAAACACATCTACAAAATAAAACACCTATAATCAATACTACCAACATCTACTCAGGGAAGAGGGCCCTTCCTCCACTGAGCAGAGCTAGATCTCCACAATGAAAGTCTACAACTCTAGAATTAAGAAACTATCAGCATGTATTATCATAATGGAATGATTACAATAGATATGGATCAAATCCTATAGCATAACATTGCTTTCTATCCCCCCTTCTCAATGATATTGATTACATATTTAAATACATAAAATTATCTCATGGAAATGATGAACTGAACCCCCAACTTGTGATTTGTAATAGCTGAAACACGGTCGTAACTGCTAACAACTTTGGAACTGACCGCAACAACAAATCTGGAAAATACCCTCTCGATGAACCACTTGTATATCACAAACCATGGCTTTGTTTGGCAATTTCCTTGAGAGTTAGGTAAATGAGGTTGTTACACACAAAACCCATGTCTCAGATTTTCTAGATTCATTTCCATCTGCCTGAAAATCGAGACATGAATCAAGGTGTTCTTATCTGGCATGCATTTCAGTTAAGGCCGTAACAGCTAGCTGTGAGCGTCATGTACGTGAAAAATCACTCCAAAAACCATCATTAGTAAAATTATGCATAATAGTATTCAATTCATCAAAGATAAAGGAAAATAATCTTTATTAACCACTTAAAACATCAATGGAAGTAGTATATTGTTTTACGCACAGTTACAACAAATGGATGGAAAATGGAATGATAAATGGACGATAATGGGAAGAAAATGGATGAAATATATGTCCATAAGTGATGGAAAAATGGACAAATCCGTGACCCAACAGATATTTAGTATGGTAATGGTGACATCAAGAAATGAACCTATGCTTAGATATTAGTTGCTTGGTGGCTATATTTTCATATCTTTAAGTGACATCATTGTTTTATTTCATCAGTTTTTTTCTCAATATTTTAGCATGGTCTCACTCTTCTAATAATGATAATGATTCTTCTATATGTGTTATATTATGATCATTATTTGCTTTATTTATGTGTTATTGTTGACCTTGTGTAAAAGAAATTTCATTGTTTTTATAAGCAATCTCATTATGATCATTATATGCTCTTTCTAATTAGTTTATTAAGTAAAATCAAATTTTTGAATCTATGTGATATCATATGTTTTGCTTGTCATAAGTTCTTTAATTGGGGTATTTTTTTCTTTTTCATGTATTGCAGAGATTGTATCTAGTTCCTGTGTTGTTTGTCACAAAAATTCATTTATGGAAGCATTGACATGTGTTTATTGTCTCTAACATTCCTATATGAAAGCTTTGACATTTCCAGGGTATTTCATCTCTTGCATATTAACATGATGTCAATAAGAAATGAACCCATGATTATGGCCATTAGTAACTTGTCAATAAGAAATGAACCCATAATTATGGAAAAGATTTCATCTCTTGCATATTAACATGATGTCAATAAGAAATGAACCCATGATTATGGCTTTGAGTAATCCTATAATCTTGAAATATTTGCCATGAGCATCTTGTTCTTATTGTATTGGGATCTATGTTCTTATGGTTGGAGAGATTGTATTGTTCCTACTTGTTTCTAACGTTCCTATATGGAAGCTTTGGAATGGGTTTCTTGTCTCTAACGTTCCCTATGAAGCATTAACATTTTCAAGGCATTCATCTCTTGCATATTAATATACTGTTAACAAGAAATGAACCTATGCTTAAGATTAGTTTCTTGATGACTATATTTTTCATATATTTAAGTGATATATTGTTGGCGTCAATTCCACTGACCCAGATTCATATTCCGTATCTATCCAACAAATCCCAAGATATCGGACCAATGAAATGTAACTCCGTCGGCAACACTGACGACGCAAGTGAGGTCTCACCTAATATATCTATGGGTACTGGTGCAAACATGTTTCTACAGTTATGGAAGTACATTTCTTTACCTCAACATTAACAAGCCATTTGACTAAAACTGAGGGATGGATCACCATCAACACAACAAGAAAGAAGGTCAATCCTTCGACACATTCACATCATATAAGAATATACATAACAATCAACACATGAAGGATATATAAATCATACACATCTAAACCATATTTTTTGTTGACATTCCATAATATAAGTGTGACCAACTCATAAAGATTCAAACACAAGACATACAGACATCAAAGACACATATATTTAACGTGGCAACACATACGAGAAAAAACCACAAAATCACTCTTCATCTAGAATGAGTAATATTTGTAAATTTTTTATCTACGCACATAACTTGCATACTTTTCTCGTAATATTCTTTATAATGAATGGGTTTTCTCCATATTTCTCATACTATCATGATTTCTTTCTTCTTTCTGTCGACCCCTTTGTTGAACTTTCTCTCCTAACTCGTCTTTGTTTCGAGCTCTATCTCTAATTAGAGTCAAGAAAGATCATATTTGTGAATCGAGATTCATAAAGATTCAAAATTCATGGTCGTCCACACACAACTTGGATCAACACTATATACATCTCAAAAATTTTGTTCTAACCGTTGACTAGTTCTCAACTAGCAGTTGACTGGTTGTTCTAACTACCCCAATAAATATCGTTACATTAATAAATTGCTAACAGACTAACTTTAAATCATTTCCATTCCCAAAATTATACTATTGGTCTACCTTAACTAATCATTACATTTATTTTTTCCTCAAAACATGTCAAATTCTCATATTCGACTTACTCTTCTCCTTTTCCTGTCACTTCCTTTATTTCCTTGTGACCAGATTATTCACAATTTCGACCAAAACTTGTGTGCATTTTCCTAGGGGCATAAGGCCCCCAAAATTCACAAGTGGTTCTTCCGAAGAAATTTTAGCCAGAAACTTATGTCACATCGATTTTACTCTGAAACTCCTGACATATCTTCATCACATCTTCCTTCCTTTTATAAATTTGTTCGACAAGTTTGGAACGGATATGTTATGAAGTTGCTAATGTCGTCACTCCCAGTTCATGTTGCACCCACTCATGCACCGGATGGATGGTTCTTGTAACCTTCTCTTCCTAATCCTGGAGCTCTATGACACATTTTGTTTGTCTTTTTTGTTGTGTCCATAGTTTAGCAACCTGTTGTTGTAATGTTTTAAAGTCAACAACCTTACTCATCTTCTCAACCGATGGTAATTTCTTCAATTCACTTCTTATCCTGGTCATATTCACTTTTGTTTTATGAATTTGCTCTGTAATTTTGATCCAACTCTGCATCATACATCAAGGCTTCCCACGCCTGAGAAACCTGTGCATATGCTTTGGCAAAAAGTTCCTTGGCCTCCTTAATATTTTGCACATTTTTTGTTACTGCCTTCTGTCGTGCTTTCAGTACCTCAGGGGGTGTACTGGGATACAACTTTGTTTCTATCTCCACAATTCATTAGTGGAGGCCGACAGCTACCTCCCCAAGTCAAAAAACTTTGGCCTCCAGGAGCATTTTAGTCGTAATTCTATCTTTGAAGAAATCATGGCACGCGAGCGCGACAACCTGCTCCAATATTTGCATGTCCTCCTGCCATCTTTGTGATTTCTACTTTTTCTCTTTCACTTTTTTCTTGAGCGATGCGACAGTATTATTCGAATGTTTGAGCTACTCAAACACCACATGCTCTCTTTCCTTCAGTTCATCTACTGCAACCTCTTGAATATTATGCAATAGATACATAGGAATTAAATAAAAATCAATACTTACATGACCAATGTATTTGATCATGGAATTATGCTCTGGAATTCCCAAATCAAGTGCCTTAGAAGCCACTTTAATATTTATATGTTGGGGTTTCAAGGGTACCTTGACAAGTCAATCCTTCAAAGGACCAGATTCTTCCTGTGACTCAGTATGGAACAGTTCTCGCTTGACTTCTACTCTAAGTTATTTTACTGCGACATAAAGATTTTGCAGTAAGTTTGTAATTGCTCCTACCAAGTTGGTATTCCTTTCATTCATCCTCTTACAAGTCTCATTCAAAACTTCTTCCTTATGATCAGCAATGATTTTGTAGTCATCATTGGTAAGGCCACCAGCTCTAGTTGTTTTATCGACCTTTCATTTATTTTGACTCTTCTTTGATTCTTCATATATTTTGTGCTTGTCACCTAGTTCTGAATCCATCGAGGTCGTGATGGATTTTTCTTTTCTTTCATAGGGGGAGCTTCGTAGGCTTTCTTCTCCTTGTTGATCTCCTCCCTAATTTACCAAAGTTCCATTCTATTGCAGGTCAATCTTAATAGATATTTGATCATCTGCAACAAGTTGTCTCCACTCTTTTATCCAGTCCTAAACAATTGTCTCAATTTCTTCATTTGTTTGCTGAAACACAGTGGTTAACCATTGGTTCTCAAGGTCTTGTAGAGACCTGGCCGAAAATATGATAATATTGCATAATCATTGGACATTCTCTACAGAAATTCTTTCTTGACTCTTAACGTGATGCCTCAGTGCATCAGCATGTAAGTAAAATTCAATGTTATTGTCCTTATGACATTGTGGATTATCCTTCTCATACCATAGGTTATGGTATCATGCCTCTCGACATGGCACGTCCACCCCTGGTTAGTTTGTTTCCTTGTCACATGTGACAAAGGATATCAAAATTATCAACCATGAATAGGTAAAAGGATTACCTTTCTCCTGAGCACGAGTGGAATCTACTAACAACTCATTTAGCAAATATTTTGACCAATTCATCTGAACACCCACAACACATTGTCCTGTTACAGAAATGGTTCTTGTAGTACACTAGTTTGGTCGCATCTTCGTAAGAATATTGCTTGATAATAATTTCACTATGAATTGGAAAACAATGTCATTTATAGAGCCAATGGAGAATCCTGATCTCTTATCTCTGGTTACATCATATTTATCCTTTATCCAGATGACTAGGCCCGTGTCTAGCTCCTTTCCAGAAAACAATGGCGATGGGTCAACACCTGCAAGAAGTAGTCCAATGATTGAAGCTATCAGGTCTACATCCATCAAACTTGTCGATCCAACCAAAGGGAGCCTCCATGAAAATAAACCAGCAATTGTTTTATCATCGCCAAACAAATTACACTCCAATTTTTCTTTAGCAACAAAACCTATTTGACCACCTTCTTCCATGTTATCTTTGTTACAGAAACCTGCTTTTTTCCTCCTTGATATCAACAATACTTCTAGCTTTATTTATATGCTTAAATTTCTTGCTACCGGATTTCAAACAGTGTATCCAATAACATTGGCCTCTTGCAACAAATCATAATCATCTTCATCAAGTTCCTAATTTTATTATGTGTCCCTCTCTTTCCTCTTCACTTTTTTTGGATTCATTTCTTCTCACAGAGGTCATGTACCGCAACATGGCAAGTTTAGGAAACTTCCATATATCGCAGTCTATGAATCCCATATTCTGAATATTCGGCAGGATTTCTGTCGTAACATGGAGGCCTTTCGAAATGGCTGGCTTGACCAGCAAATACTTGGTATTCTTGCTAATAGTTACACTAGGAGCATCATCTTTCCTTAGGGGAATGTATCCAGGAAACAAGGTTGTTGACTCAAGTATTAATGGTTCGATATTGTGGGTAGCCTTGAATCTATGTTGAGGAACGTTTCCATGACCAGTTCTCTTCTTTCTTGATAGGACAACCAGCACTATTCGTGACACAACTTCTGGAGATTCTTCAACAATGGGCATGGGAGAAATAACTTCCTTTCTGGATTCTTGAATGGTGCTAGTGCTTGATACAAGTATTACCATAATTAATCAGATGGCTTCATATTCAAAGGGGTTTGCAGAAAGATAGTTGAGCTCGAGAAATTATTAGGTGGGATACAAATAAATGAACATACTTCCTCACGAAGATGTAATAAGTTTACGCATGTAGGAATTCGTTCACTCACGTGGGTCTACAATAAATGGAGAAGGTGGCGGAATTTTATGTCACATGGGTTAATCTTTCCCATCATTCCAATCAACCACCACTAGAACCATCACTTCACTAATCATGGTGGCAGGTAATTATTATAGATTAATGGCAGATGTGACCAAAAAACATGTCATTGAAATCTTATTTTATCTCAACTTAACTGACCAGAAATTGTCACTTGTGACAAAAGTTCATCTTCCTACATATGTATAGTCTGCGACAACTTTTATCTTGCGTCAAAAACTTTATATTCAAAACTTGTATATTTTTTGTCACACTTATCTTTTCAGTCGAACGAAGTACGACTATCTTGATAAGGTTTTATCCAACTTCCATTCACTAACCCTTTTAAGGGTGTCCCATATAACTCCTGCAATTGGACCGCAACCCAATCGGTGATACATATGAAAACATATGGTTCTAGTCAGTGCGTTCGAAGATTTTTAGGATGCTTGAAAAATTTAATGTTAGACAGTAGAACAAAATCACCAACCTAAAACTACTTGAACTTAATATGGCATTCATGACAACCATTCTGTCGCTCCTATCAACACGCTAATGATATCCTATGAAAAAATTATCTTCTTCCAATGGTACTAGTTGTGACAATATTTCTTCTACTACGCCAACATCAGTCATCTTAGTGATCGCGGTGATTTTGAGACTAGATACAATATATTCTAATGTCATGATGACCTCATATCCATAAACCAATGTAAATTAAGTATGTCCTATCAACTTTTTACAGGTTCTGCAATAAGACCATAATACCGCAAGTATCTTATGATCCCAATTAATCCCTCTAAATACTACATATCTACGTTAATGTATTCTCCAAACTTTACTGAAACGGTTCGACATCGTTGTTTTCTTATGGGTAATGTGGCATTTTCTTCTAGTGCTAAATTTGAAATTCCTCAGTTAATTTATCAATCAATCAATTCAAAAAATGCGTACCTTTATCACTTATAAAAATCTATGCGCATCCAAATCGGGTCATGACATGGTCAAATAAAAATTTGACAGCGGTCGCAATAGTACGATCCCTTACTTGCACTGCTTCATCCCATCTGGTTAAGTAGTCTGTTGTGGTGATTATATAGAGTGCACCCATTTGTTTATCTAGTGGGTTAATATGACCTACAAAATCAACATCCCATTTATCAAATTCTTGTAAAGTTACATGTGGTACTAGCATCATTTCATCTCGTTGCGATGGTTTTCTATTTCTTTGACAAATATCACATCTTCGACAATAGTCACTAGCATCTACATGTAGAATAGGCCACCATAATCCTGCTTGTAAAATATTTTGCACTGTTTATTTTCCTACATAGTGGCCTTTTGTGACACAAGCATGTGCTTCATTCAGCACCATTGGTCGCTCATGTTCCAAGACACAGCGACAGTGTATTTCATCTGGTCCCATCTTATACAATTGCCTAACGATTAGCTGGAAATTTGCATCTTTTACAATTAATTGCATCTTCTTTGTTGTAATAGATCCTTTTGTTTCATATCATGTAGTCAAGAGATGTATGATATATCTGTAGTGATCATAAATCATCTTTACCGCAAACAATTGTGCATCGAGAACACTATCGTCGAGATTAATAGGCTCTTCTCCACTTTCTAACCTCGACAAATGGTCAAGTCATGAATTCATTCGACATGGCTTAACAATAATCTTCAAATTCTTAGAATAGGAGAAGTCATTGCAGATCTTCCCCCCAACACTGAATTATTGACCAAATACTTTCAAACCAAAATGGTCTTTCTACATCTTGAAATGTCCTCCCATAAAATAATGTCAAAAATTCTAGAGTGCATATATCATAGCAATTCCTTCCCTCTCAGTAGTGGTATAGTTAATTTATGTCATTGGCATCTTTCTACTAGAAAATGCAATGGGGTGATCAAGAGCACCCTCACTTGGTTGTGCAAGTACGACACCAAGGGCGACAAATGACGCATCAACATGTACATGAAATTCATTTTTTTCAGTTTGGATATACCAATATATGCATTGAAACCATCTTATATTTAAGAATATCCAGACTCCCTTGACACTGCTCATATCATTGTAATTTAACATCTTTCTTCAACAACTTTTCAATTGGAGTTGTAACCTCACCATACCCCCGAATAAATTTTCTGTAATACGTCGTATTCCCCTATGTAGTTATCAACTGTTTAACTATCTTGGGTGGGGGTAGGTCGACAATAATCACAATCTTGGCAAGGTCCATCAATATTCTATCTTGACAGACCACATGGCCCAGCAAGATACCAAAAAGAGCACAAAAAAATAAATTTCTTCAAATTAAGATAAATATGAAATTGTCTACATCGTTCGAGCATCATTATAATATTCTCAATATGATATTTTACTAGCCCATAGACCATCCAATCATTAAAATATACTTCAGGAAATTTATCGATGAAATCTTTAAAAGCAGCTACTACTATTTTAGAAAAAATAGCAGGGGCATTCTTTAGTCCAAAAGGCATATCGTGTATTGGAAGCATCCCCAATCTGTCGCAAAGGTTGTCTTTTATTGATCTTCCTTTGTAATTCCTATCTAATGGTATCTAGAAAGGCCATCAGTAAATGAGTACACTTCTTGTCCTCTGACGCTCTCTAATACTTCATCTGTGATCAGGGTTGAGAATGGATCATGGAGGCAAGCATCATTTAATTTCCATAGGTCGACACAGATGTAGAATTCACCATTTTTCGTGTCATGAACCACCATAGGTGTAATCCACTTGGATTCCTCGACAGGTTCTATAATTCCTACATCTAGCATCTTGTCTAACTCTATTTTGACCTTCTCTTTATATCTCATATTAAGTTTATGTGGTCGCTACTTGACAAGTTTTGCATTGAGCTTCAAGGGAATATTCATTTCTCCTATATCACCATTAATCCCCTTCATCTATGAAAAATTAATAGGGAATATCTCTTGGAATTCATGCAATAAGTCCATAATTTTCCTTATTGTCTCATCATCCCAATAGTCTCCAATATTGGAAAGTTTCGAGTTTTCTGGAGAACCAATATTCACCTTCTTTGTTCTAAGGCTCTTTAGAAATTTGTCATTTGATAATCCTGATCCTTCCACTGTTCGAATACCCTCAGATTTAGGAATATGTATGCCACATGGATCATCATAATCAGGTTCGCCATATACATTATAGAATTCCATCCAATCCTAAATTGTTGCGCTTCTCTGAGCAAAACTCGATATCAGAACAGGTATGTCTTAAAAAATATTGGTTCTTAAAAATTGCAGAGCAACAACAATTATCGAATTGTCATCAGTAAAGATGAAAGTATGTGTGAAACTAGTAGCTAGCTCTTCCCATTATATAGTATCTCGTTTTAACTCTACCTACATGTACTAGTTTCTCGGTATCATATCCAAAGTATGTATAAACTGATGAACCCATTCCTGTCGCGATGATGTCTTCCATGTCGCACGACAATTTTCAATATGCTCAATAGGATTTGTCAATCCCATATATTTTTGGCCAATACAAGACATATTCTCGCCAAATCTAATTTCTAGCAACCGTCAACATTGAGGTCATTTTGAAATATATTGCTTATGCGCAACCCACCACTTGGTGAGTGTAGGATTCAATGCAACATCCAGTGCTAACAAGTGTTGAGGTTCCAATAATTTTTCTTCAAAATCTGTAAGAAATGTGTCTAATTTAGGAAATCCTTCATATGTAGGTAGATCACATACCTGAGTACCTACCTGTCACACATATATCATGATTCTTGCACACTTTCGCATCAACACTTCATGTATTCGATTATGCTAGTTCTCCAAAGCTTCTCCTGAATCTACCATATAGGAGTTAATACTTCACCAACTCATATTACCATCAGCTGTTGGATTTACATAGTCATCCATTGCAGAGGAAATATTATAAATATTATCCAAATATCCTTCTTATCCTTCATTTTTCACTTGATCGACATATCTCTGGCCTTCTAAAGGATCAATTGGAGCGACCACCCGTAGCTCGGTATCTTCAAATGACAATATTCTCCTTTTGAAATTAATAACGGTTTAATTGTCAATAGCCTAGTCGAACCCCATAATTTTTGGATATGGATTTGTATCATTGACAATGTCTATGACTTTAAAATCAACATAGGTTTGTATTCCTTCCACTTCGACAGGAACCTGTGTCAGTTAACCAATAGGAAAGACCTTCAATTGATTCGCTAAATTCAACTGAACAAGAGACCATACCAGTGTTGAAATTCCAAATCTTTCCCAGGTTTGTCTTATAAGAGTATTAACGTTTGACCCCAAATCTAGTATGCTAAAATCCATATCATAATCACCTTTCTGAGTATTCATTCTTAACTTGCGACCAGTTTTTGATATTTTTCCAATCTGGTTAACTTTTTTCTCTGGTCGCACACTTGGTTGAGGTTATTCAACTAGAGCCAATAGTTTCTCCACAACATCCTTGTCTTCTATAAGTGCTAAACAACTTTTAAATAAATTCTTCAATTTGCTTAACTTCTCCATCGGTTTTTTTTGGAATAATTGTTCAAATCTTTGAGGCATTTCCAGGATTAGTCCACCATCCAATACTGGGATAGTAGCAAATGTTGATGCTTGATTTCTGTCGACGAACTCATCATGTGCATCAAAGAAGACTCCCTTTTCTTTATGGACATCAAATGACACTTTCTTTCGTGTCGTCGGTCGAACTCTTAGACTTACGCATGGTGCATCTTGATCTCCTCCAGTCGCAACTCCTCCTCTTGTTACAACATTAATATTAGGTTCTCTAAGTTCGATAGCAATCTAATGAATATTTTGATCTTCATTTTGAGGTTGGTTCTAGTTTCCTGGGTTTCTGACCTGCCATTTAGAAATCAACTATGGGCATTCCTCAATAGTGTGGTCAAATGATTTACTATATGAACACGTCGTTGTGGTATTAGTACAACCTCAGGAAAAATGTCACATATGTCCACAATTATAACAAATAACTTGGCCCCTTTTGTGAACAAATCATCCTCCTCATCTTCAGCCCCTAAAAGGCCCCCCCCCCCCCACCACTTGGTTGAGGCTATTGTGCCTAAGCTCGCTCATCTTGTATTTGTTCATCATTTTTCATCAAATGTGTGTCGACCATGTTTTATTGCATCAACTGGTATGCTCTGCAATATTTCTCTTTGTGACCCACAAATCGACAGAATTTACAATATAGTCTAGCATGTGCACTTACTATCTTTTCTAGATATAAGCATTCCTCTGACCGATGACCTCTTGTCTGGAATATTCTACACCAAGGCATTCCTTGTTAATTTATCAGGTTCAATGCTCCTGATGCAAGATAATACAATAAAGGTGGACATGAATCTTTATGATGGCCTTCAGCTCTACATATTGTACATCAGACTTCTTATTGAATTTCTTTCCCTTTCTTGATAACATGTAACTGCAATGTTAAATTGGCAAGTTGTGACTGTATTTGCATCATTCCTGGGCTAGTTTCTCCAACTAGCGAAGCTTCCAATTTCATAGCAAGCTCAATAGCTTCACTCTAGGACACAATCTTCTGCTACATCAAGGACACATATATGCAGTAGCATCGCCGCAATAAACCATTATTTATGTTGAGCATCCAACATCTAGAAACTCACCTTAGCCATTATATTCTTAAATATTTTATCAAGGGTCAATTTTAAATCGCTCCAAGAATATTTTTCTTTCAGGTTTTGGAGGTCTCGGCTTTTTGTTGTTGCAGTTCTGGAGCCTGGTTTTGGTTCTATCAGAAGCCTGATCTTGAAGTTTTGTTTTGTGCTAGTTCCTTTTCAAGGGGAGTAGTTCAAAACCAAGAAGATCGGAGGTCTTATCTTAGAACATCCTTGATCGTTTCTCTAGTGGGCCTACTTTTGCAAGTTGTTGGTTCATGTGCAGGCGGTGCTAGCTTCTATCTGTGCGTGGGTTTAGGGTCTGATACGTGGAATCTTGAGATCGATTTCCTTTGGTGTTGACTATTGTGATTTTTGTTCCATCTTTATGAAGGCTTGTGAAACTTGGTATCAAGAAGTTAACTGGTTTGTTTTTCAATTCTTTCTGGAATAGACATAGTCTGCTTTCCTTGGGTTTGCATTTCCTTTTCAATTTTTATTTCCAGTGGATCAGTTATGGCCTTTGGAGGATGCCCTCCTCATCTTCCTCCTGAGTTTGATGCTTTTAAATGTCTCATTTCTGCATGTGGGAAGAGAAAGGGAAGTTCTCTGGGGCAGTCCTTTGTGAGGAAGACAGATATACCTTCGATTGATCTTCTGGCAGAACGTCCTTGCAGGAATTCTTTGAATTTAGTTGAACATGGACTTATAGGGAAATTCACTGGGTTGTGGCCATCCTCGAAGGCTATTGATGGATGGTTCCAACAAAATTGGAGACCTTTGGTCTCAGATGGAATTTGCAACCACCTAGTCGGCTGAGGTTGCATTGTTTTTGTTTTCGAATCAACAAATGATGGAGACCTTATATTTCGAAATGGCCCTTATTTTATGGGTTCTCGGGGTCTATATTTGAATAAATGGATGTTGGATTTTGATCCAACCCAAGATTTTCCCTCTGTTGTTCATGTCTGGGTTATGCTTCCCCATATTCCCCTTCACTATTGGAACTTTGAATATTTGGAAGCTATCAGGAATACGCTCGGAAAATACATTGATAGGGCAGAAAGGAAAGAGCAATATTCACGTGCCAGAATTTGTGTCGAGGTTGATTTGGAGATTGGGATTCCTAAGGAAATCAGGCTTAATGTAGCAGATTGGTCTCATATTAAGGAATTATACTATGAAAAGCTCCCTTTTAAGTGTCGGTTATGCCATGAATATGGACAATTTGCTCGTAGTTGTAAGAAAAAAAACCAAACTAGCCTTAGTTTCAGATAAGCCTAATCAATGGAAGTAAGCTCAGAAATCAGGTTCTTCTAAACCCGATTTAAATAAAGAGGAGGGAAATTTTGGAAATGGATCCAATTCTAATGTGAATAACTCTTCTTTCTCTCCGAAGGATGGAAAATATCTGGTCTCTTCAAATCCCTTGCGAGGTGTTAAGCTCTGCTGATGAACATACCTCTCCTATTCTGGATGATGGTGAAATTCAACTTTTTGCAACCAATATTGAAGAAGGATATGTTAACATTGAGTCTAATCCCAGGGAAGAGGCTTGTTCACAAGATTTATCTCCCATAAGACCTCCAATTTCTCCCTCTTATGCTGATGCACTCAAGAAGAAAGTTGAGACTTCTGGCTCCTCGGAAGATGCTGGGCAATTCGCTAAAAAGTTTGGAAGGAAATCTCAAAAGGAAATTAGAGAGGAAGAAGCTGAGAGGCTTAATATGTAGGGTAGTCAGCCTACTATTGAATTGTCATTTGGTAGAAGAAAGTGTAATAGGCCCCCAAAGGGAGGAGCGACTCCCTGCCCCTCAAGTAAATAATGCGGATTAATTCTTGGAATTCCAGAGGTTTGGGGAACCCTCTAAAGACTGAGGAAGTTAAAGATCTGCTCAAAATGAATCCCTCGGATATTCTCCTGCTTCAAGAAACTAATATAGATGATGAATCCATTTTATCTATCAGTAGGGCTAAATGGAAAAAAATGTTGGTATGGTTGTAAGTGCTCAGGGAACTTCTAGTGGTCTTGCCACTTTATGGTCAAAGGAAAATTTTCTCCTTCAATCCTCTTATGCAACACAACGTTGGATATTTTTTGAATTACAGCATCTGACGAGTAAGATAACCATCTCTCTTTTTAACCTTTATGTTCCTATTAATCACCTGGAGAAAAAAATATGTTGGCAATCTTTGTCAAATTACTTGGAAAATCATGCTCTCATAAATATAGTCGTGGCTAGCAATCTTAATATTGTTCTAGAACCTAAGGAAAAACGAGGTGGAAATAGTGGCAAGGAGCTATTTCAGGAGATGGTTGACTCCTTGATTCATGCTCATGATCTATTATATCTGAAGCCCAAGAAGGGATATTTTACATGGAAAAATAGCAGAGTGGGATTGGCACGAATTTCCACCCATTTAGATCGTTTTTTAGTCCAAATCTCGTTGTTGGATATCGGCGTTTTATCCTCAATAATATGCCTAAGCTCACATCATATCTGTTAGATTTTTATCATTTAAGCAAATGTTCTAGGATCTTATCTGAGAGAATAAAATGCACAACAAAAATCACAAGATACAAGAGACATAAAGAATTTTCCTCAGGGAAACCATAAACGAGAAAACTCTACAACTTCCTCAGAGATACAATGAGCACCAATGGTAGCAGTAAAACCCAAAGACAGAAAAGATGATCTCCACAAATGTTCTCTCTCACACACTTGAGAGAGCTTCTCCTCTCTCACTCATGCACCCTAGTGAGTGAGTGTGTGTTTTATAAATAGAGAGTCTCACTCTCTATTTATATTCTTTCATTCAGTTAATATTTGACTCTACTATGTAGGCTCAAGTAATCCTAACTCGGTTATGTAGGCTCGAGTAACCACAACTGGGGTACTAATGACTCGACTTATATTAACTCACCTAGGGTTGACTTCTCTAGGAGAGTCTAATAAACCTAGTGCCCCACAACTGTGGGGACTTTAACCCCTGAACAATAAGGAGGGTTACCCTATAGTCAGGAATATTGCACCTTCTGTGGATAGAAGCTGTTCCTCTGGTCTGAATGGTTTAGATCCAGAACAAATGAGTGAATGACAAAGGATGAAGACCTTCCCTGAATGCTGTAAACACCTGGAATACTTCTTTGATCACGAACCTGTGTACCTACAAACATGTCAAACAAACAAGAACATCAAAGCTACCAGAAAATCATCTACACATCCATACTAGTGACTAAGGAATCTAGTAACATATACATGTGAGATCAATACAACAGATATGTGGGATGGAAATCAGCTTTGCATTAAGAAATGAATGAAGAAGCTTACAACCATTTCCTTAGTGTTGAGAAAATCCTCCAAAAGACAAACACCTCATCCCCAAAAGCTCCAACTTGCTCTCTTGTGCTCTCCAATGGATTGGACTAGGTAGTCAATTCAACAACATAATAATACCATTCAGTTCTCCCCCCTCAACTATGGATATGAGCTTGTATTTATAGGGCTCAATGGATAGGGATAGTTGAGATAATTATGGGTGAGGTGGCTCTAAGATCCTACCAAGAGGGATCTCAAGCTCAAACTAACCTATATTGATAGGGATAAGGGAGTACATGGGGCTCATGATCTAAAAGCCTCGAGAAACTTCTTTTTTTCCCATTTTACCAAGGGTACTGCTTTTGTTCCCTTAAGACAGAGCAGTTTAGGTGAGAACCGCTTCAAGAACAAAGTACTTCCGCGGTGGCACCACTTCTCTATAACAGGACACAGGCGGTGTTGAACAAGGTACCGCTCATCAACCAAAGGGAAAGCGCAGTGCTAGGTTTTTTCATGTAGAATTGATATCCAGAGCAAGTTTCCACTCCAAGTTTGGGATTTAGGGAAAACATAGGGGTTAAGGATCTCATCACATGTTGGTGAGAGGATTTGGGTATAACAGAATGCCCCCCAAAGCATGAGGCTTAGAGGGATACGATAAGTGAGAGCTTTTAGAGAATAAGTCGTCACTTCGAGGTGAGAATGTCAGCTCGATCGGAGAATGTCATCGAGTAGGCATCTGTAGTACATCAATACTAATGACTCATAAACAAATGTAACCAAATCATGGATGCAGACCAATACAAGGCAGATCCATGAGAGGAATAAATAAACATGGCTACTAGAATACAACGTAGATCCATGTGATAGAGGACTCAAACTTGGACATAGCTACCAGACATACAACGTAGATCTATGTCATATAGATGCAAATTTGAGCATAGCCACGACCATACAAATGTGGATCCATGCTAGATATACAAAACTCCATCGCAACCTGGGGAGATCAATTGAGTGTTAAACAAGTACCTAGGGTCTTCATCTCATTTTCCACAAAGTACGATTCTATCCATATGATTACAATGTTCTGAAATCGAACATGGTAGAAACCACTTGATTACCAGCCAATGATGTGAATCGTTAACAAGTGCGAGGGATATCACCATTGATGTCAATGATTCCCAAGGTACCCTAGTACAATCTACTAAGCATGAATAGATGTCTTGATGTTGAACACCCAGTCGATTCTATCGATCAAAGGTCAATGATGTGAACCTATGTCAAGAGCAAGAGTATCTGTCATTGAGGCATACAAATCTCAAGGTACTAAATCTGTTTCTAAGACTATTTCCTGGATGATGAGCTGATGTTGACAAGAATAGTCTCGTCGAAGGAGGGCCATGATGAATCCCACATCGACGACACGAAACTCAGAACAAAGTCCTGGAATGATGTGAATGAGGTAACCATAATACTGACTCAAAATTACTAACACAGAGACTGTTTTGACTGCAGAGGTAAACTTCTTCAACTTTCCTTTGAACATCGGGCGGCACGACAAAATACTTGGCAGCATGACTAGAGCAGACAAACACATAGTGCAACAGTGGACAATGCATTTTTTTGAAAGACTCAAAGGAGTGACATGACTCATGAAAGTGGATCACCATGGAAATCAGCTGAATACCCAATTAACTGAAATGATATGTAGACAAGTGCCATGTTCAAAGGTAATGATAAACTGCCAATTATTTGCAAAATGATTCCCTTCCCATTTTCCCCCATTATGGTTGATGAGTGCCTCTTTTCATTTTTTCGAGTTCAAAGAGGGTAACAAACACTCGTTATAGCTCGTCTGAAGACAATTCCAAACTCATATGTTTTACGAACCTGAGAGAGGAGGGGTTCACTCCCAAAACAGGGTCTCTCAATGTTTAATTTAACGAGTCCAATGAAAGCAAACTCAGTGCCATTCCTATTTACAGAGTCTGAACAACGACGAAAGAAAACTCCAAAGGGTCCTTTTTCATATGATTTAGTCCCTAAGGCCCGAAAAAGTATAAAATAATACCTTAGAGAACTCTTCCAGTCATGATTGGTTGGAGTGTTCCTTTTTCATAAATAGTCTATCTGAAACAAAAAATAGATAACCTACCATCAGAGAGATGACTCTTCAAATACTTGTACGAGTATGAAGAAGACAAGTACTCTACTATCTTTTCACATTTTAGAGTCCGAAAAGAGCTTAAAGAAGTCTCTATTCAAATTTTTCATGTTTGAATCCAGAGCACGAAAAAGTAATAAACTAAGCTCAAAACAAATTTCATGTTTTAACCAGAGCACAAAAAATGAAAAGTAAGCTCAACACCATCTTACTGTTTTTAACGAGCTCGAAGATCAGTTGAAATAATGCTCGAAGATAGGTTTCATTTTTACGCAAGCTCGAAACCAATGGGTAAACTATGCTTGAAAAAATCCCATTAACATGATATACAGAGGTTGGAAGCTTTCCCCTAGCATGATTGCTAGTGAAGCTTACCCCTAGCATGGTTGCTAGGGGATCGACATGCCCCCCAAGCTTCATTTCATCTGACAATTCTTCTTCCATACCCAACCTAAAAACCCTGGTTACTAATGTGAAAATGTTCACCAGGGAGGTAGGAAGAACGAGAATCAAGCAGGTGAAAAGAAGGTTCAAGTTCTAACACTAAAGTGAAGACTCGACTCAAAGGAAGGGGATCTGTTTCATTTTTACACAAGCTTGAAATAGAAGGTAACTATGCTTGGAACATGTTTTCATTTTTATGCAAGCTTGAAACCAAAAGGTAAACTATGCTTAAGGAAACCTACTTCATTTTTTAACGAGCTTGAAATAGAAAATGAACTATGCTCAAGAATGGTTTCATTTTTATGCAAGCTTGAAACCAAAAGGTAAACTATGCTTGAGGAGATCTATTTCATTTTTTAACGAGCTTGACATAGAAAATGAACTATGATTAGGAATGATTTAATTTTTATGCAAGCTTGAAACCAAAAGGTAAACTATGCTTGAGGAGATCCATTTCATTTTTTAACGAGCTTGACATAGAATAAGAACTTTGCTCATAGGCATCTGTTTCATTTTTTAACGAGCTTGACACAGAATGGGAACTTTGCTCAATGAACCTGCTCTTACCCAACATGATATCTAGAGGTTGGTAGGTTTCCCCCATTACCTAAAAGCTAGCATCTTAGCTCCGTTATGATTTCCATAGACTAGAGCCATGCCCCCCATTTTACCTATGATGGGAAGAAGCTAACTAGAAGAAGGGGAAGGAACCACAAGAACATGCGGCACATTCAGGGTAGTCTGATTACTAGGAGTAATGTGATGGTTAGGTTTAACAAAAGAAAGCTAATCAATGGTCACAATATTCCCATCATGGGGAAAATGCATAACTCTAAAGAGTGTGGACACAACAGCCTTCATGGAATAAATATAATAACGTCCAAGGAGCAGATTGAAATATAAAGGACCTTGGACCACCATAACATCAATGTAGATAGTTTTCCCTCTTATGTAATAGGAAAATGAGGAAGCATCCCTAAAGGTGAAGTAGGCCTGCGATTAAAAACCAGTATCTAATCAGTGGCTGGGACAAGCTGAGGAGAACCTAAAGCTTTCCAAGCAGTTGAGGATAGAATACTAACAGAAGCCCCTTCATCAACAATAGTGCGAAGTATATGCCTAGCAGTAACATTCACAACTATCTGGAAAGGAATACTCAAATGAAGATGAGACTCTGTTAGGTTACTCCAGTCAAAGGAAATAACCTCACTACTCGGAGAGGGTTTTGTCGAAACACAAAAAATTTCCTCTTGTCAAGAATAATCAGAACAAAGCATGAAAACTTCAGCAGGTTTCGGTTCATTCTCTACTGTAAGAGAAGAACAAGATGAAGAATTGGTCAAAGCAACTACTTCAGTCTTAACACTCTCTAATGAAAGAGAAGGATCAGGTGGAAATGACATCGACTCGACCACTTCACTCTCTGAAGGAAGAGTGGGATCAATTATAGATGAAACTGAATTGATCACTTGGTCAACCAGCGAGGAATCAAGGGATAACTTACTATAAGTTGTTGGAATCACCTATTGATGATCAGTAATATTTTCCAACCAACGTGAAGCTTCATCCATGCTTGGACAAAGAAAAGTACGATGCATAGCCTTGCATATCAAACAAGGATACAAGACTTTACCCTTACGACCTTTTACCAATGTGTCACTAGTTGAGGGAGTATCATCAACATGATGATGAGAGGTTGATGACATAGAAGGTTTGGATATTTTAGACCACTCTTCTTGTACACGGGAGAGACCGGGACACTCCTTAAGAAGGTGGTCCCCCTTACAAAGCTTACAAGGGAACTTGGGTTTTCTGAGTGTTCTCTTAGAACGGGCACCATCGAGAGCAGACGGTTGCTACTTTTTCTCTTTCTTATCCTTCTTCTTCTTACTCTTCCCTCTCTTCTTCTTATCACCATGACTACTAACCATAGAGCTTTGGTCAAGCGAAGAAGAAGAAAGAGATGAAGCCACAACTAGCGAAGAATGAGAGGGATTAGGTTGAGGTCGATCCTCTCCCAGAGGAGAGGTGAAATTTGAGACATTAGGTGTAACAGGAATTACCAGATTAAAAATCTAGACCAATAATCCTATAGTTAATCCAGGAATATTTAGAGTCGCAATAAAGGGAGGACCAATACCTTCACTTGGAGGGAATACAAAAGGTACACCTTGGAAAGGGACCTCTTGAGTGGTAGTCCCAGATTGGGATGCCATCTCTAAACTCTCTAAAAACCCCCTAACTACCACACACAAGCAAGCACTACTCAAACTAAAAGCAACAAAAAAACATGTGAAAGGAGTGGATAAGAGTCAGGAACCTCACAGGACAGGCCAAAAGGATAACTTAGATGGTTTGAGGATTCCTAAAAGGGTCTCTAGATATACACAAGGTACGTGGGAGCTCAAAATGATAGTAGTGTTGTCTAATGCACAATCGTTCACAAGGGGCCTTCTGATATGCAATCGAGTACGTGAAGTAACTTTCTATATACCTCAAGGGTACGTGAAAGGTCATTCAATATATCGACGGTACATGGAAGAACCGCGTGAGTCCCGGTTTGCAGTGTGGACAAGTAACGACAGCTCCTACGTTTAACGATGCCCGAAAACGTCTCTAACTTATCACTCAAATTGATAAGAGTTTTAACCTAGTACTACCATTAATTTTATCTTGTGTGTTTAGGTGGAACCATGGAGTGAAAACTTGAATTTAAAGAAGATGCACACTGATCTATATGATAATGCAAGGTTTCCTCTTCAATGAAATTCTACCTAGGAGAGGGAGAGAGATTTACTTTTCTTCCCAAAAATGCACACCCAAATGCAAATGCAATTCTACCTTTTCAAAAGAAAAGTGAAATATCAATGCACCCCAAACAATCTTCAAAGCAAATAAAAAAGATATCTAGAGAACATCAAACTTAAATAAACAAAAAATGTTTCCTATCTTTTCATGCTTGAAAAAGATGCATAAAAACTTAATGTAAAGGCTATTTCACTAACGTTTCCAAAAAAAACTAACTCTAATGCATGCAAAGCTGAAAACAGGTATTTCTTCTTAATGAAAGTAAGATATAGAATTTCAAACAATCATGCACAAAACAAGAATAAAATCATTTAATAACTCTTGCGAATAAAGCAAAGGAGAGAGAAAACTAAAACTTCTCTTTGAAATAGAGAAGGAAATGAAGAACCAATCTTTCCTACCAAGCACTGAAAAAATCAGCCTGCAAAAGGAAAGAAGAATCACCACAAGCAAAGAAAGACTCAAAACAACATGGATCACTCATGCATTCCAAGTCCAAAACAAACCAAAGCATACACAAGAAAATTAAATGTATATTTCCTGATTCTAATGACTAATATCTACAGAAAAGAGCAAGATGTTTCAAGCAAGGAAAAGAACGCAAAATCCAATGCAAGAAACATAAACTCTCTTTGAATGCAGAAAGAATAAAACCATCAAAAAGTAAGCCAAAAACACACAAAAATAAAAATACAAAGTCTGGAACAGAGCCTACTTGGCACCCAATAGATGAAGTTACTGACAAGCAGTTTTGAGGCAGAACCACTTCTTGCTCACTGGACTCAGGCAGTGGCACCACCTACTGCTAACTGGGTTCAGGCGGTGGCATCGCTTATTTCCTACAGCACATGTGCGGTTCCCTGAATAAATCCAAAACACAAAGAGAACGATAATTCAAGTCATAAAAGGATCAAATCAAGATAAAGACTAATGAATTGACAGTAAAACAGAGCATATAAAGTCAAAGCAATTTAGATCCGAACAGATCTGAAAGTTTTAAACCAAACTTCACTAAGTCAAATGACATATCTGAATGAAGAGAGTTACAGACTGGAGCTTGGATTCAGACAAGTGTTCAAGGACTGAGGAAGATCAGATCCACTGAAATTTGCTTCATTCCCTAGCAGAGTCGCCATATTTCTATTCAGGAATATTGTACCTTCTACGGACAGAAGTTGTTCCTCTGGCCCGAATGGTTCAGATCCAGAACAAATGACTGAACGACAAAGGATGAAGACCTTCCCTGAATGTTGTAAACACCCGGAATACTGCTTTGATCATGAACCTGTGTACCTACAAACATGTCAAACAAACAAGAACATCAAAGCTACCAGAAAATCATATACACATCCATACTAGTGACTAAGGAATCTAGTAACATATACATGTGAGATCAGTACAATAGATATGTGGGACAGAAATGAATGAAGAAGCTTACAACCATTGCCTTAGTGTTGACAAAATCCTCCACAAGACAAACACGTCATCCCCAAAAGCTCCAACTTGCTCTCTTATGCTCTCCAATGGATTGGACTAGGTAGTCAATTCAACGGCATAACAATACCATTAAGTTCTCCCCCCTCAACTATGGATATGAGCTTGTATTTATAGGGCTCAATGGATAGGGATAGTTGAGAGAATTGTGGGTGAGGTGGCTCTAATATCCTACCAAGAGGGATCTTGAGCTCAAACTAACCCATATTTATAGGGATAAGGGAGGACACGAGGCTCATGATCTAGAAGCCTTGAGAAACTTCTCTTTTTCCCATTTTACTAAGGGTACCACTTTTGTTCCCTTAAGATAGAGCGGTTTAGTGAGAACTGCTTCAAAAACAAAATTATTCCGCGGTGGCACCGCTTCTCTATAACAGGACACAGGCGGTGCTGAACAAGGTACTGCTCATCAACCAAAGGTAAAGCGTGGTGCTAGGTTTTTTCATTCAGAATTGATATCCAGAGCAAGTTTCCACTCCAAGTTTGGGATTTAGGGAAAACGTAGGGGTTAAGGATCTCATCACATGTTGGTGACAGGATTTGGGTATAACATACCCTCTATGACTTTACATGACTTTTTTACATTATTGATTCTCCCGATAGGAACATCGAGGTATGACATGACTCAATTACATTACAGATACTTCCTGGAATAAACATCGGGGTACAATACATAAAATATACAAGTGAATACATTCTGAAGTTACAAATACATCAACACTCCCTCTTAACTAGGAAGGTATTGTCTCGATACAATTTATCAGCACAAGTCTTCTTATCTGTATCATATGGATCATCATCAAGTCATCTTCATCACTAGATCTGGATCATCACTAGATCTAGATCATCACTAGATCATCATCAAAGTTGGATCATCACTGGATCATCATCAAAGCTGGATCATCATTGGATCATCATCATCACTACTTCTTCCATCTCGATCAACTGGTGCTATCTCTCAATTATTCTCATCATAGGAAGTTCTACAGAGCCATCCCTTTTTCATGTTGGTTGTAGTCCTAGCCTCCATGCAGGTCTTCTTCAATGCTTATATCTAACCCTAAGTCAAAATGGCCTGCCCAGCACTTACATCTGACCATGGGAGGAACACATCCAGCAACCATGTCAGAAAGGCACGCCCAACACTCACATTTGACCATGGGAGGAATACATCAAAGAACCATGTCAGAAAGGCCCAGCACTCACATTCTATCATGGGAGGAACACATCCAAGAGCCATATCGAAAAGGCTCAGCACTCACATCCGATCATGGGAGGAACACATCCAAGAGCCATATCAGAAAGGCTCAGCACTTATATCTGACCATGGGAGGAACACATCCAAGAACCATGTCAGAAGGGCTCAGCACTTATACCCAGCCATGTGGGGAACACATCCCACATCCATGCTAGAAGGGCTCAGCACTTATATCCAGCCATGTGGGGAACACATCCTGCATCCATGCTAGAAGGGCTCAGCACTTATATATGATCATGTGGGAACACATTTCACAGTCACATCAGAATGGCTCTGCACTTACATCTGATCATGTGGGAACACATCCCACAGTCACATCAGAATGTCTCTGCACTTATATCTTATCATGTGGGAACACATCCCACAGTCACATCAGAATGGCTCTGCACTTATACATGATCATGTGGGAACACATCCCACAGTCGCATCAGAATGGCTCTGCACTTATATCTGATCATGTGGGAACACATCCCATAGTCTCCACAGAATGGCTCTACACTTACATATGATCATGTGGGAACACATCCCACAGTCACATCAGAATGGATCTTAGCTACAGGATTAGTATTCCTAGTAACTGATCAGGTGCCTCCATTCTCCCATAGAATAGCCTTCAGTGCTTATATCTGATCATGTGGGAACACATCCCACAGTCACCTCAGAATGGCTCAGCACTTACATCTGACCATGGAAGGAACCAATCCTCTCACCATGTCAGAATGGCTCACGGACTCATCACTTGCCCTTGGAGGGAACCTCGATCTGGAGAACACCAAGCTTCTCCCTAAAGTAGTCAAACTTCACTCTGGCCAATGGCTTAGTCAACACATCATCTATCTGTTCATCCATCGCAACATAGTGGAGCTTCACTACTCCTCTCTGCACCAAATCCCTGATATAGTGATATTTGATCTCGATATGCTTCGACTTGTCATGGAACACCGAGTTCTCAGACAACTTCACACAACTCTAGTTGTCGCAATATATACAAGTATCATCCAACTGGAGATCAAATAAATCAAACAGTAGCTTCCTCATCCATAATACCTCACAACTAGCTGAACAAGTTGTGACATACTTTGCTTCAGCTGTACTCAGTGCCACGCAAGACTATTTCCTGCTAAACCAAGAGATCATACTTGATCCCATACTGAAGCAGCACCTTGAATTGCTCTTCCTATCGATGGCACTGCCTACCCAATCTGAATCAACATAACCTTCCAGGTTAATATTTTGATCTGCCTCATACTTGAGCCCATAATCAACTGTACCCTTCAGGTACCTCACTGCATGCTTTGCAACCATCAGGTGAACATGTCTCAATGTGTTCACAGCATAGCAAATATCTGGTCTCGTATTTATCAGGTACATCAAGGAACAAATCATCTGATAATACATCGTGACATCAACCAACTCTGATGAAGCAACACTCAATAGCTTATGGTTTGATGCCATAGGTGTGGTCATGGCCTTACATTCCATCATCCTGAACCTATTCAGGATCTCTACTGCATACTTCCCTTGTCTCAGGGAGATTCCATCTACATTCTGCCACACCCCCATGCCTAGAAAGTAGTGCATCATATCCAAGTCCTTCATCTCGAACTCGGCAGCAAGTCTCCTTCTTGCAACTTTAATGAGTTCCTCTTTTCCTATCAGGAACAAGTCATCGACATATAACAGGAGCATCACTGGTCTTCTGATTTCAACCTTGAAGCAAAGGTTGGAGTCCGATTTACTCTTAGTAAATCCTAGAGTCATCAGTAAGCTATCCATCCTTTCATACCATGTTGAACCTCAGGATATTCTGCAGTCACTCCCTCTTAAGTGGAGCATCATTCTCCCTCTGTATTTTGTACTCTATGAACTGAAACATTCTGTACCAGAGTGACAAGTAGCTTCCTCTGCTACTAATATTCTATGTGTCCATTTAGGGTCACTGGATACCAAGATCCTCTATCTTGAACCTTTTCAAAATTTCCTCTCGCACCCATCTATGAGCTTGTAGTCCTCTATAGGCTTTCATCTTCAACCTTGTAGCAAAGGTTAAGATCTTCATCACTCTAGGTGATCTTCAAGCTCCTCATGTATGTGTTATCCCATGGGTGTCTTCATATAAGGCCTTCTTTAATTTGCACACATGAGTCTTCCTGTCATGTGTCTTAACTTCTAGTGGCTACAAATGTCTCTTCGTAGTCTATGCCTTATTTCCATGAGAAGCCTCGTGCTACAAATCATGCCTTGTATCCCACGATGTTTCCATCTACTGCATGATGGAACTATGAACTTCCCTTCAGGTCTCGATACTGCATCCTAGACATCATTCTTCTTGACCTAGTACTCTCCTTCCCTTTCTTCTTGGCTACTTCTTCATAGCTGGAAGGTTCTACATCAATGATGTTACTCAACAGTGTCACATAACTGCACTTTGTCTGAGGCCTCTTGAATTCTTTGAAAGTATCATCATATTCTTCTTTATCTGGCATCACTTGTTCTTCGGAACAAGTCTCGCCCTTCTTTTCTTGTAGGTGATTATGAATGTGATCTTTCCTACAATTCAAATGCATTTGTATGTTTAGAAACATTTCATAAGGCATATTCATAATGGAAAATTCTTATGCATAAATATATGATCATCCAACTATTTTAGCCAATACAACATTCATCCATATCTCTCAGAAACTTTCTAGATCATCCTTCCATCTCTACCAGGACAACATTGAGATTGTGCACTAATCCAATATGTCAGCAAAGAGGTTTCATTCTAGATAAGTAGCAATAGAGAGTTGTATAGCACCATGAGCTGCTTACCCATCACATGCATATTAGTAGTATATTTTCATTAATGAAAACATTCTATCATGCATAATACATCAAATGAATATAAACAAATGCATAACAAAAACAATATCATGAAACGACAATTGAATACTTATCTTTATTTGTTTCGTGGGTAGAATCCTTCTTGAACCTTTAGCTTCATCATCTTCTTCATTCATAATAGCATCGTTTCTTATCCAAATGCTAATATGGATAAGAGGTTCTTCAAGATTTGAGTGCTTCATATTCCTCATCGCTTGAGGGATCTTCTTTGGATGGTGAGAGATTGATATTCAGTTGCTCCCATCTTCTTTTCTCTTATTATGAGTCAAGCTTCTTCTTGTGTGTGCTCTTCCCAGAGTCTGCTGAAAGTATCACTTCCTTCTAGCACACATTCCTCGAATGAATCAATCCCATGATCCTGGGAGTCCATTCAAGGTGCTTATTCCAACTTTTGTATTCTCCACTTCTTCTTCTACTTCTTCAAGTTGTTCTTTGATTTGAGAGACTCTTGTAAAGTATGATTGTATGGTCTCTGCATTCTGGATATTCACATTCTTCAACTGGTTTCTTAAGGTCATCTTCTTATTTATGTTCTTCCCTTGAAATAGCTTGGTCAAGGAATCAAAAATCTCTTTCGGTGTCTTTAGGGAAGACACTTGTGGTATAAGGTGATCGTGATTGAATCAACAATGATCTCCTTGGCCTTGACCAAGTTCTTCTTGTGTAAGGATTTTAGCCTCATCTCCCTCTGGAACTGGAACCTCTTGAATTATGTAGGTGTCCAATTCATTTCCTTCAAGAACTAATGAGATCCTATACTTCCATGCTTGGAATTTGTCAGCCTTGCCAATATTTTCATCAAGATGGTGTGATTAGTCATCTTGAAATGAGAACCTCAACTGTAAATAGCAAAAGATTAGATCTTACCGATTTGAGGTGTCCATCCTGGTTCCGAAGCTGCTTGATCTAGGGTTTGTCAGAGAAACCATAATTTTCAAAACTTGGAATATTTCAGATCTGATTCAATATAAATATAGATCTCTTCAAGGTGAGCTGTCCAATGTACTCATTTTCTGAAAACAGTGGAGGAAAGCTCCCAGAACAGGAAGCCCTAGTTTACCAATTTATTTTGCAGAAATTCCTACTACTATTTCTGTGGTATCTCTCGAAGTGTTGCTCCTCTATGTCTGAAATGGTGTACTGAGGTAACCTCATATATCCTTGTTCCAAAACCATAGGTTTCATCAAAATTGGTTTCACCAATTGGGACTTATGAGCGTTTTCCCAAGGTGACCTGTTTCAGGACTATTCAGCATAGCAATGTTGTACGGACTTCCACATTCCATTGTTTCATCTTCAGGGTCTAAATCTTGTACCACAGAATGTAACTTCTGTGACCTTTTTGGGACATCTTGAGAAATTTCATTTGGACCTTCGTAGATATAGAAATTCTCCCCAAGTGTCATGTTTGGGGAGGAATCGCGGGAGAGGTTGGAACCCTAACTTGGAGAAATCATATCTCCTATAATATAGAGAACCTAATGATAAAACTTTGACACAGTGTACATCAAAAATTTATCTTTGACCTGTGAAATTTTTGGCACCTAATTCTTCTACAATATTGAGATATAGTGAATCTACCAAAACTATTAGTTTCAGTATTTTAGGGTTTTTCAGGCGCGGGGTCAAACTAGTGTTTGACTTTCCTGGAGTTTCACCCAACCAAAAATATCGACCCAGGTCTCTAAACTTCAAATTTGATGAGGAGAGCAATCATGTGCCAGGCTCACTCAAAAATTCCTCTTCTGTAAAAATCCCTAATTTCCCGCACCAAAAATTGAAAATGCCCGAAATCAATTTCTGCTTCGACAGAAAGATGCGCCCTTCAATGGAGAGTTATCCTAGCCTTGTTTTGCTGATGGATTGTGGAGAGAGACCCAAAAATTAATAATCCCTATCTTCTACAACTGCACAATGTCTTCTTCTCAGGTTAGCTCTGATACCATGTTATATTTTTATCATTTAAGCAATATGTTCTAGGATCTTATCTGAGAGAATAACATGCACAGCAAAAATCACAAGAGACAAGAGACACAAAGAATTTTCCTCAGGGAAACCATAAACTAGAAAACCCCACAACTTCCTTAGATATAGGATGAGCACCAATGGTAGCAGTAAAACCCAAAGACAGAAAAGATGATCTCCACAGTTGTTCTCTCTCTCACACTTAAGAGAGCTTCTCCTCTCTCACTCATGCACCCCCGTGAGTGAGTGTGTTTTTTATAAATAGAGAGTCTCACTCTCTATTTATATTCTTTCATTCACTTAATAATTGGCGTTGTTATGTAGGCTCGAGTAATCCTAACTCAATTATGTAGGCTCGAGTAACCACAACTGGGGTACTAATGACCCGACTTACATTAACTCACCTAGGGTCGACTTCTCGAGGAGAGTCTAATAACCCTAGTGCCCCACAACTGTGGGGACTTTAACCCTTGAACAATAAGGAGGGCTACCCTCTATGAATTTACATGACTTGTTTACATTATTAATTCTCCCAATAGGAACATCGGGGTATGACATGACTCAATTACGTTAGAGATACTTTCTGGAATAAACATCGGGGTACAATACATAAAATATACAAGTGAATGCATTCTGAAGTTACAAATACATCAACAATATCATCATCCAATAGCTCTTCTATTGAAAAGAGAAGAAAATATCAGGCCTTTACCTTTTCAGTCAACCCTCTTTGGGCTGAAAGGGATGGTTTTGGGGAAATTATCTCCCATGTTTGGTCTCAGTTCATCAACGACTCACCCAGTTTTGTCTAGGAACAAAAATTGAAGCTTACCAAGGCTGCTTTGAAAAGTTGGATTAAAACACCCATCAAAAAACCATAGAGAAGCAGGGAAGAGTCAGTTCAGGCTCTAGCTGATATTTAGCTCAATATGGAAAATAAGGTAATATCTCATTCTCAATTATTTGTTGAGCAAGTTACGCAATCTTCAGCCTCCCTTTCCTTTCACTAGGAGGAAGTTCATTTGAGGCTTAAATCCCGTAGCCTTTGGTTGCTAGTAGGGGATAGAAATTATGCATCTTTCCATCGGCAATGCAGGTTCATGCTTTCTTGTAACCATATATCAGAGATATGTTCTTCTTCAGAAGAGGTAATTAAAGGTCAAACACAACTGCAATCAGCAGCTAATGAGCATTTCCAGCTTTTGTTCTAGGAAGATGGTAACTCTGATGTATTGTTGAATTCTGATTTTCTTTCTAATATTCCCTCATTGGTCAGCCAACAAGACAATGCAGGACTTGTGAAAATATTCTCTGAGAAAGAAGTTGTTGAATTCATCTGGGCTATGGAGCCAGATAAGGCCCCTGGTCTGGATGGATTCTCTTTCCATTTTTATAGATTATGCTGGAATTTTATTAAATACGATCTCCTCCGGATGATCTCATCTTTCCTTAAAAAAGCCAAAGTAGGAAGGAATACTAACTCTACCTTTCTAGCCTTGATTCCAAAGGAAGTAAATCCTACCTCTTTTGATAGATTTCAACCCATTTCTCTTTGTAATTCTTCTTATAAAATCTTGGTCAAACTATTAGCCAATAGATTGAAACCTTTTCTAGGAGCTCTAATTTCTCCTCTCCAAGGAGGGTTTGGAAAAGGAAGACACTTAATAGATAATGTGATTCAAGTTTAGGAGGCCCTTCATTCCAGTTCTCAAATAAAGGAGAGAGGCATGTTGATCAAGTTAGACATGAAAAATGCTTTTGATCGAGTCAAGCTCTCCTTCCTCTCTCAAGTCTTAAGAGCTTTTGGCTTTTGTGCAGAGTTTAATGCTTTGATAAAAGCCTGCATAGACAGGCCCTAGATTTCGCCACTTGTAAATGGAAGTTTGGAAAATTTCTTTCAAGATATGAGAGGGCTGCAACAAGGGTGTCCATTGTCCCCCTTTTTGTATATTTTGATGGCGGAATTTCTAAGTAGGAAACTTTCTTCTGAAATGGTTGCTGGAGTTCTTCCTAGAATTAAGATTCCAAGTGGGGTGGCTCCCATAAACCATGCTCTTTTTGCCGATGATTCTCTCTTATTGGGAGGGGCATCCCTCATCATTTCTCAGGATTTCAATGTAATTATGCAAAATTACTACTCAATCTCCGGTGCATTGATCAATAAATGCAAAAGTGTTGTTTATGGTTGGAACATATATCATCAGTCTCTTTATAGAATAGCTCATTATTTGGGATTTCCTGGATTCGAAAAGTGGGATAAAATCAAGTATATGGGGCTTCCCTTAACTTTGGGACCCAGCCCTCCTTCCCTGTGGTTGGATGTGATTGGTAAAATCAAATCTAAAATTGTTTCCTGGGGTGGGCATTGGTTAACTAAGTTGGGCAAACTGATTCTGATAAAGTCTGTTCTCTCATCCCTCCCTATCTTCCAGCTTTCTTTTCTTCTTCCCCCAAGTCCATTTATGCTCAAATATCCAAAATTATTAGTGACTTTCTTTGGGAAGGTGGCAAAGGAAACCAAAATAAAATGCATTTAGTCGATTGGGAAACCCTTAAAAGACCCATTTTTTAGGGTGGTCTCCAAATTCGAGACCCTGAGCTGGCTAATATTGCTCTAGGATTGAAATCTCATATGGAAATTGTTCTTAGACAAACATCATCCAGTTAGTAAGATATTTTGGAAGAAATACTTAAAATAAGGCTCACTGAGAAATATTAAGATAGCTAACACCCCTACAGGAACAGCAATTTGGAATTTATGTAGAAAAGGATTTGATAATATTCACTCCCAGCTCTATAGAATTCCGGGAAGTGGGAAAAAGACTTTTCTGTGGGAGGATAAGTTTTTAGGAAATCTTCCTCTTTCCTCTATCATTTATTTGTCTGAGTTTAAGTTTTGGTTAACCAATAAAGGGCTCCTCGGGCTAGAAGACATATGTATTTGGGATAAATATGGGAACTGGGTTGGCTGGGTCTTTCTTGAGACTCTGGTTCATCTTATTTCTTAGCAGAAATTGTTGATTCTTCACCAAACTGGAATGGCTCTGATTAACTATTTTTCCAAAGATGTTTGGGGGTGGGGTTCTATAGGAAAATACTCAGCTGGACTAGGCTTCTCATCTCTTCAATTGTCCCTTTGGTCTTTTCTCTTCTCCAGCAATATAGAAGGATGTGTGGTCCTCTCCTTGTCTCCCTAAGGCAAATTTATTTACCTGGCTCCTTCTGCACAGATGAGTGTTGACCGGAGAGAATTTGCAAAGGCAAGGTTTCTATGGGCCGTTTAGATGTTTTTTCTATAATTTAGATAAGGAAATGTTTGACCATATCTTCATCTATTGTGATTTTTATCAACATGTATGGGAGATGGTTCTTCTTTTCCTTTCTGTTATGGCTTCATCACACAGCTCAGTCACATCGCTTTTCTCCTCCTAGCATGAAAGGATTCCAAGTTGGCAAGATCGGAATTCTGATAATTCAGTAAAAATTATGGAGTGGAAAAAGTCATGGCAGGTAATTCCGAAACTTATATGGTGGTATTTGTGGCTATCACGTAATGATTGGATATTCAATGACAAGTGGTCGACACCTGAAAAAGTAGCTGCTAATTCCAAATCGCATATATCAAAACTAGTTCATAATTTATTTTCCCCATCCGATCTGCCAGCTGAAATGTGTATATGGATGGGAAATTGTCCTCTAGTCAATTGAAAAATGAATACCTTCAAACCAATTTTCCCTCCAGCTTGGTGAATTTGCTGCAATAATTATGAATTCTTAGAACATTGGACAAATTCTTCATGTTCTTGTATTTTCTTCAATGGCATGTCCAAGGGAAATCCCGAGTTAGCTGGAGTTGGGGGGATGATAATATCGTAAGATCAATTGATTGTAACTAGATTCATTTTGGGGCTTGGTAAAATGTCTAACAATCGAGATGAGATTTACAGTTTACTCAAGGCCTGTCAGTTGGAAAAGGAGGATGGTGTTAAATCTTTACAAGTTTACGGTGACTCCGAACTCTTAATTAAAATGCTATATTTGGATGGTATTCTTAATAATTCAGCTCTGAACTTAATTCTGCAGAGAATCTGAATCATAATGAAGGACTTCAAACAAGTTGAATTTTTTCACATTTTGAGAGATTTAAATGGTACGGCATATTCTTTGGAAAATATAGCCTATCTTCTGGCCCAAGGTCATCTTAGTATTAATGGAGTAGCCAGTTCATTTCAGCCAATACCATAAGTTTACGTGGGAGTTTCCTCTTGAAAGACATTGTTTATTCTTTGAAGGGCTTGCAGTAGTTTTTCTTCCTAGATTGTAATTGGATTTATTGACAATGTCTCTTCTTTTCATGTATTATTTTCCAAAAAATTAATAAATAAATAATAATAATAAAAAATGCATGTTTTTGTTATAAAAAAAAATTGATCAAAGTCCCAAACAAGCTCGGTCGACAATTGCTTAATTTCTTTTAATTATGTGATACATTGCGACTTGGAATTAGGTTTCTTGAATTCTTCAATCAGCCCAATCCGGCTCTAATCCAATGATTTCTGAGGGATCCCTACGGGAACCATAAAAAATTCCATATACTAGTCAAGAGCATGACCCCTAAATGTCGTGATCATCTTAGCTCTTTTAATAGCCTCATCTTGGACCTGTCGCACTGTCCAAACAACCTCACACTTGAACCAAAGTTGCGTAGGGTCTTCCAACCCATTCCCATTGAATAAAGGTAACTTTATAACACTCCTTGACATTCGGTTTACTTGGGGAATTGCTGAATATGAATTAAATTTCCAACCAGTAGGAACCCCTTGAGTGTTATCTTGACTATTACTATTACTATGATTTACAAAACCACAATTAAATGCACTTGTAGGTCTTAGCTGAGTTCCTGGAGATGTGCATGGGGTCATGGGTATGCCGTAGTCCTGGTATGGATTTGGAACTTCCTCTTCTTCCTTGGAGATAAGTTGTTATTCTTAGTCTTCATCGCAAGATTATCCATTGAGGTGTGGTTCCAACTCGTAGTCCCCTCCTTCGTTCACGCTGCAACTTCCTCTTCTTGTCGCATAAATTCTTCTCTTACCCAACCAAAATCTTCTTTCACTCCTTAAGAGACCACCCTCTTGCTCATTCTCACTATTGACAAAGAACATCTCAGATAATTTCGGTCCATCTTGTTCAATCCTTTCTTGTGACATCACACAGGTACTCTGCACAGAAATATTTACTCACCGGATTCCATCCTCGATAACCCCTTCTCGCATACTAGCATCTTTATCCATATATTTAAAGATCTTAAGTAACAACCTTGAGTTTCTTGGAATACCTCTCTTTATGTCTCACTATATGATCTTATCATGTCGACTGCAATCTCAGTAATATATCCCTGCAATATGCGATCGACCCAGAAGTCAACAGCCTTAGATATAGGATTATTGTCTCTTTCCAACTATTGGATTATATAAGGAGTCCACTCAGTGGGTTCTCTACCCTGGAAATTTTTCCTCTAAGTCACTAGCTTCGACAACCATTCATACAACAGAATGGGAAATTCAGTGAATAAAATTTCATGAATATCTGAGCAAATATATATTTCTAACTATTATGTTGGATTCAATCATGATCCTTCACTTTATTCTTGTGCAAACACTCTTGCTCTGTAATCCTCCCAATCTTGAATCTCTAGTTTCGTCGAGTACCAAAACATGTCCCTTCACAATGGTCTGGTTCCCAGCAACGGAACCATTTTTTGGCATCGATTCCACTAACCTGGGTTTAGATTCCCTGTCCATCCAACAAATCCCAAGATATCGGCCCAACGGAGAGTAACTCTGTTGGCAACACCTGTGACACAAGTGAGGTCTCACCCAAGATATCTATGGGGACTTCTGGAACTAGCTTTCTGCATTTATGGAAGGGAATTTATTCATCTCAAAATTCATAAACCATTCGACTGAAACTGAGGGCTGGATCACCCTTGACACAACAAGAAAGAAGGTCAACCCTTCTACACATTCACATCATATAAGAATATATACAACAGTCAACACATGCAGGATATATAAATCATACACATCTAAACCATATTTATTGTCGATGTTCCACAATATAAGTGTGACCAACTCAAAGACTCAAACACAACACATACGGACACAGATATTTAACGTGGAAACCCATATGGGAAAAAACCACAAAACCGCTCTTCATTTGGCATGATTAATATTTGGAACGCTTTTTGTCTACACACATAGCTTGCAAACTTATCTTAGAATATTATTTACAATGAATGGGTTTTCTCTGTCTTTATCATACTCCAAATGTTTTCTTTCTTCTTTTTGTCGACCCCTCTGTCAAACTTCATCTCTTAACTCGTCTTTATTTCGAGCTCTATCTCCAATTAGAGTCGAGAAAGATCATAGGTGTGAATCGATATTCATCAAGATTCAAAATTCATGGGCATTCTCACACAGCTTGTATCGACCTTAAATACATCTTACAATTCATGTTCCAACCGTTGACTAGTTCTCAATTGATAGTCGACTAGTTGTTCTAACTACCCCAATAAATCTTGTTCATTAATAAAGGCTCTAACGGCCTAACTTACAATCATGCCCATTCCCAAAAATAGACTATTAGTATATCTTAACTCATCATTACATTTATTTCTTTCTCAGAACATGTCAATTTCCCGGATTCGACTTACTCTTCTCTTTTTCTCGTCTCTTCCTAACTTTCCATGCGACCAGATTCTTCACAATTCCGACCAAAACTGGTATGCATTTTCCTAGGCCAACATATCTTGGCTCATTATTTTATCTTGGTATCTATTATTCTCACTCATGTTTATGCTCATCTAATTATTATGTCATGTCGTGCATTTTTTATAATCTTTTTCTCAAAAATTATATGGTCCTGCATAGAAGCGATAACATAGATGAAAATCCTATTATTTATATTTTCTTGAGCAATGTCATTTTATCATCTCTTATGCTTTTGGGGCTTGTAAAATTTATTATATGCTTTACTCTTGTAAGTTATTTTGTGTGGATTAGCTATCTATGTTGTGGGATATCTCACTTATGTTATTCCTTCCTTCTTTAATTATATGATGTTTGCATATCTATGGTTTTTCAGCATTCTTCCTTTTTTCAGCTTATCCTTGACTACAACAAAGATGGTTGATGTTAAGAAGTAATGTGATGTTGTAATTTTATCATATTATATCATCATATTCCAATAATTTTTTATGATAGGAATCCATCTTCTATTGTTCATGCATCTTTCATCCGGATTTAGAAGACTATATGCTTGGTTTATGTTTCAATGGATAGACCATTCGAGTCTTGTATTTGCAATGTAATCTTTAGTAAGAGATCTTTGAAGGATGTTTTGAGATATGGATCTGGGGTTCTTGTATTCATCATGCGGTCTATTGCATAGTTCTTTCAACTATCAGTTGAGTTACAGGTTGTGATGAGTATGTAGCCACATGTTATGTTGTGTTGGCCATACATTGTTGCATTGTGCAAACGTTCATCATACAACTTGGTTCTGATGTAGTTTCATGAGAAGTGGATGTTGTCTTCATCAATTCCATGAGGCAAAGTGTGTTTCTATTCGCTTCTTATGGAGCATTCTGGAAGTTTTCATTAAGGGGGATGTCGGTGTGTTGCCACCTTCCTCTCATTTGTATTCTTTCTCCCAGTCATCATTAAGGGGGAGTGTTAGAATATGTAATGACGACTTATATGATATATCAGTAAAATATCATTTAAAGGAATTAACTAACTCTATTGTAATCCAAATCTCTTGTTATATAAGAGAGTTGAAGGAGATCCTTTTGGGTATGTGTTGATTGTAGTTCATCATACACCACCTGTTGTGTATGTCATTTGTACACACATAATTGTGACATGATTAGGTGATGGAGCTTGATGTGATGTATATGTGAGAAATCCATGTAATCTTGGAGATATATTTTCATAATAATGGAATATGAAACCCTTCCCATGGACGTATGCCATATTGAGTGAACCAAGTATATCAATTTTCTCTTGTTGTTATTTTTTCTCCAATTTTATTCATGTTTTATGTTGTTTGGTGGATAAAAGGATATACTAGTAATGCTTTCCATAATTTATATTATGTTATGCTATTATTTCATATGTTCACAAAATTCTAACACACACCTCTTGAACTGTGTCTTTCCTTGGGCCATATGTTCCTTCATTCTACTAGCAAAACCTATGGAAGCATTATAGATTGACTCAAGGATTCCCTTCACAAATGTGACTGACTCTTTGATGAAAGATAATAAATGGTAGCTCAAGAAATGGAAAATGAAATATTGGAAGAATATTTGGGGATTGAATTATGACAGGGACTTAAAGGTATTCAAAGTAAATTGGATATGTATAAGAAACAATAGGAAATATATAAAACCAATAAGGAACTGCCAAAATTTGGACATGAAGTTACTAATGAGAGGATAACAAAACAAATAGAGGAAATAAAAGAGCTTAATGATAAACTTCAAGACTTATAGTTGGAACAAACATCGAGCTTCCTTGCTTTAAAATACACTCTCTCGCCATATATTTATGTTGGACCTTTTGGTAACCACCAATTCGAGGCAAAGGAGGATGACACAATGGAACATAACACAATAAGAACTACAACATATGAGATCTCCCAGCTATCCTTTTTCACTAGAATTACGAATATTGCTCAAGTGGGGCATGATAAATATTATGTATAATATATGTTATGTTTTTGCGCCAAGAGGTGCTCTACATCCCAGTATGAGGGAGATCTTGTAACGTTTGTCATGAGGGAGATCTTGTAACTTTTGTCCATCTTGTAACGTTTGTTACTAACCAAATAATAAAAAATAAAAAATTTAATTATCTGTCAAAATAAATTTCAGCCACAAAAACAACTTAATATGGGGGAGATGTTGTAATGTTCCTATCTATCAAAACAATAAAAAATAAAAAATTTAATTATCCGCAAAAATAAATGTCGGCCAGAAACAACATAATATGGGGGAGATGTTGTAATGTTCCTACCTAACAAAATAATAAAAAAATTGAATTATCCACAAAATGAATGTTGGCCTTGCACATGGTTCAAGGCCTCCTAAACAACCCATAGTTTTATTGTACATGGTTTAGGAGGGCCTTGCAAATGGTTTTAAAACCATGTGCAATACCTCCTAAACAACCCATGGTTTTATTGTACATGGTTTAGGAGAGCCTTGCAAATGGTTTTAATACCATGTGCAAGACCTCCTAAACAACCCATTATTTTAGGAGGGCCTTGCACATGGTTTTTAAAACCATGTATGGGGGAGATGTTGTAATGTTCATTCCTAACAAAATAAAAAATATTATATGTCAGCCATAAATAATATTAAATAGTAATAATAAAAATATTATATGTCGAGCTTAAATAAAAAATGTGTCTTTTAGTTTGAATCAAATCAATGTCTATATATATGACACACCAAAGATAGTTCCTTGAGTGAAATACTTAAGAAGAGGTTTTCACCTCGAGATATTTGATCCCTCTCGACGCTTGATAGAGCCTAGGATTTGGATCTATGCTAGTATAAATCAATTTTTCTTTTGGCACAATTTGTAAGGCTAACATAAGCCAAAAAATGATCAATAGTTCGTTTTTTTAAATATGAGTATATAAATAGTAGTATGGATCAAATGATAAATCTCTTAGATAAACTTTGGACTATTTCAATTGTTTGAATTAAACGGTTGGATGGTTAGGTCGTGACATCTACTCATTTTATTAATACAAATAACATTCATTCCTATTAAAAAAGAAAGAAAGAAAAACAAAATTTGTAATAATGCTTACTAAAAGGTTTTGCCTGCTAGAATTTTCATTATGTAGAAAGTATATAGAAGATTCCACCTACTAGAAAATTTGTTCTCTAGAAAGTACCTAGAAGGTTGGATAGAAACTATATAAATAAATAGAAGCAATGGAATGATATGTCTTAAGATGTATATTAGATGTATTATTTATAGCAAGCATCTAGCTTGTGGAGTGATTCCTTCCATAAGGGATAGTTAATGGAGTTACCCTACCTCAAGGGTATTTTCTACATTATTGTGTCATTATCTTGTTGTCTTTTGTGGATCTATTTTGTTATTCATGAGTTACTCTATATATTATATCTTTAGAGATATTTTTTTGCACAACATTTAATGTAATGTACCTATTGAGGATAATATAAGGTACCTAGGGAGGTATCCAAGGGGATAATTTTATGTATTTAGGCCATGTTTATTAAATAAGGCACATTCAATGTGAAAATAAACAATTGTAATAATGTTTACTAGAAATTTCTACCTACTAGAATGTTCCTTCTCTAGAAAGTATCTAGAAGGTTCCACCTACTAGAATGTTCATTCTCTGAAAAGTATCTAAAGGGTTTCACCTTCCAGAAAGTACCCACGAAGTTCTAGATATAAAATATATAAAGAAGTAGAAGAAATGGAATGAGATGTCTTGTGAATTATATTGGATGTAATAGTTAAAGGAAGACTATAGGTTGCGGAGTGATTCCTTAGTTAATCAAAATTGAATGTTGTTACCCTACCTTAAGGGTATTTCTATATTATTGTGTCATTATCTTGTTATTTAATTTGAGGATCTATTGTATTACTTGTGATTTAATTTATTCTTCTATCTTTAGATCTATTAAGGAGCACAACATTTGTTTTACTAGATCTTTCTTGGGTAATTATTTTAATATTCTGCAATTATTTTATTTTTGTAAGAGAATATTGTACTTTCCTACTACAGCACCGATGAGCGCACAACACAGCCTCGGACTAGAATTTAGCAGCAAGAAAATGCTCAGCTCCAAGTTCAACGAAATCCTAACATATTTAGAATCAAAAATAAGATATGTGTCAATGATCGAGTACGGGAACTGCTAAGCTAGGTTTTTTCGCTCAAAGAGGGCCACTTCTCGAATGGATCCTCCTCTGTATCTGAGTCCGGAGGAACATTGGTGTATTTTAGATGAAACCTTTAGGGATTTGGTGGATTCCACACCTCCCCCACCTCCATCTATTCCAGATTCCAGCGATGTGAATTTTGTTAAGCGATCAGCTTCTCCCCAAATCAAGATCATGTCTGCAGCTTCAAGGTTGAAAGCCCTTTCTTTGAGTGAGAAAGGATTGATAGGCTAGTTTACAGGAATTTGTCCCTCGCCAAAAACTATGGACGCATGAATAAACAAGAATTGGATTCCCTTGATCTATGGGAGCCTGCAACATTGTTTCTGTGGAAAGGGGCTTTTTACCTTCTTGTTTGAAAATAGAGCTAATAGAGATCTCATTTTCAGGAGCACACCTTACTTCATTGGTCCTCATGGTTTATATCTAAATCATTGGAGCTTATCTTTTGATACAGAAAATGATGTGCCTTCAGCGGTTCCGATTTGGGTTCGCCTCCCACACCTCCCTTTGCACTACTGGAATGATGAAACTCTACAAGCAATAGGGAACTCTCTTGGAAATTATATCGACAAAGTGGAACCAAAGGGTCCTCTATTCTCCTATGCAAGGATCTACGTGGAAGTAGATATAGAAAAAGGCATGCCAAAAGCTGTAAACCTGTACTGAGAGCACTACAAAAGGTAGATTACAAACAACTACCTTTCAAGTGCAAGAAGTGCCATGAATATGGTCATTTTGTCAAAAATTTCCCAAAAGAAGCTCAAGAAATACCAGAAAAAAAATCAAGAGGAAGGATGGAAACAAGCAAAAAGGGGAAGAAAAATGCCTCCACCAGTCCCATTATCAAGTGAGTTGCAGCCAAAGAGAAGCAAGGATAAGACTCAAGAAGAAAAATAAGCTTCGACCAGTAACCTATTAAAATGAGCACATAGATCTGTGGACAAACACACAACTCACAAAATAGATCACACAATTTACTCAGCAATTGAAGAATGAAACAGTGCAAAAATGTCTTACAGCTGTGAATGCTTTCATTAATCAAAAAGTAATTAGATAATAATTACAATGAAGTACAATGGCTTTAATAGCCACAAGCAATTCGAATCCACATGAGGAAATTCGAATTGATTAGACTCTACTTGACTGTAGGTAACTAAGACCTTGTCTAAATCACTATCGAAGGACTCAATAGTTAACTGACCTTGTCTAAATCATAATCGGAGTTCATCGGAGTTCTAAAACACAACTCAAGTGTTACATTCAGTGTTGACTAAGGATAACTGACTGTGGTAGGTGAGAAATGCGCCCCTCCTGAGTGCATTCAAGTAAACCTAGCGCTAACTGAATGTAGAGGACTAGAACTTAATGTAACTGACTCCTAACTTAGCTTAACTAGTCATCAACTGAACTAAACTAACCTTGGTTGGTTTCGACACTCCCAGTGGCTCCTAAATTGTACGGATTGGTCTAGGAGGATCCTAAACTGATGCAATCAAGTGCAATCAGTAGTAGTGAGCCTGAATTAGTGTTCCCCACACTTTAGTAACTGAAACATGTGCCCCAATTAGGCCAAGTGGACCCAATGGTGTTAATGACTATAAATAGACTGGATGGAATCCTGATTTATACATATGACCAAATTTGTACAAGGGAGGATTAATAATCCTAACACCCCCCCTGAATGCTAACTTGGACAATCTATGGGCCCTGGTAACTAAGACCATAGGTCACCCATTACATCAATTAAAATAAAGTAACTGCTTAATACAAGGAGCTGGGGAAAAAACCACATGGGAAAAAATCCCCCCCTCTATCTAAGCAGGTAGAATTAGGTCTCAAGTTTGAAAAACTTGAAAATATGTTGTTGCAATCTTCATCTCTGTGAGGTAGCAAAGCAGCATGCATGGTGTGTTGTGCACAAGTATTCTGGGGCCTGGAATGTAGACTTCTCCTTCTTCTCCAAAAATGATGATGGAAGGAAGAAGGAATGTAGCCTTTGTCTCTTTCTGAATGAAGAGGTGTATGATAACATCCATTCTTCTAAATGTAGTGAGACTGAGCCCTTTCCATATATAATCTTACAATGAATCTATTGCATCTCTCTGAAGGAGGTAAGATTGCATGGCATAGTGCAAGGGTCTTTCCTTTCTGAGTGTCAGGTGAGTTTCCAGTCATCTTCCTATATTCCAGTTTGGAAGTAGGTACTGAATCTAGATCTGAGTCACCCTCAATCTCAATCTCATAAACTGATAAAGATGGATCTGTAATACTAGTAGAAGCTATAAAAGAAGTAGATGCAATGATTTTACCTTCCCTTGAAAGTGGCTGTTGAGAGTGCACTGGTTCTAAAGGAGGCATGAAATGTGAGAACTCATATTATTTTGAAGCATGATTTGCAGTACCCTTTGCTATGATGCTCCCATTAGAGATATATGTGATATCCACTGAGTCGGGACCAAAGATCACTCGCTTTGGAGATCCATTATGGGTCATCTAATAGACAGATAACATGTTTGAAGCTAGGGAGGGAACAAATAGCACATCTTTGAACCTTCCATGTTCAAGCTTGACAAATCCCTTCCCCTTTGTTTTGAATTTACTATTATTGCCCATCTAAATACTAGGACCATCAAAGGACTGAAAAGAAGAGAATGATTCTCTGGATGCAACCATCTGGTTGGAAGCTCGAGAATCAATGAGGAAGACATGTGTTGATGTGCAGCAAGCCTTCAGTGCATGGCCTTTCCTTTGGTATTCTTCATATTATTCTTCTTCAGATTCATCCTTCCTTGCACTCGTAGGTACAAAAATGTTATGTTTCTTCAAAAGAAGAGCCATTTCATCAAGTTGTCTTCTCATACAGGAGCTTTCTGAATGAAATCCCCTTCCACAGTAAGAGCAGAGGACCTTGCCTTTGCCATTCTTCTTGCTTCTCTTCGAACCTGAAGGTTCTTTTGACTGCTCTTTCTTCACAGGACACTCATCCCTTTTATTCCATTTGTCATTCACTACTTTATCTCCTCTTGCAACTAGACCTAGATCTTTGGAAGATCGAATGATCCCCATTTGGATCAATTTATCATTCTCAGAAATAAGAGATTGGATGAAGGCATTAAGAGTGAGCGTCTTCCAATTTGGAGTAGTGAGCCTTACTGTTTGGAAGGTGGATACAAAGACTGAGTAGTCTACATTGAGCTTTGTGAGAATGGAAAGGATGAGTTGATATTCATCCTTCTCCACTTTGCATTGCTTCAACTGATATATCAGGTTCTTGAACTTTGTGAAGAATTCATTTAGTGATTCGAAATTGGATGGATTAAGAGTGATCATATCATTTTCTAGCTGATGGATCCTCATCTCATTATGCTTATCAAATAAGGAGGCAAGATTGTCCCAAACCTCCTTGGGAGTCTTCAATTCTTGGATGTGGAATCGAAGATCTCTAGAGACTAAGGAGAGCAAGTGTCCATGGGCTTCATCAAGCTTGTTCGTGTACTTAGTTTTGTCTTTATCTGAAGCTGGCTCTGCCTCTATTTCTTCTATGAGTCTGAAGAGTTGCTTAGTGTGGAGCATTACCACCATGTCTTCATTCCACTGGTGATAGTTGAAGGGAGTGAGAGGCTCCACTGGATGAGCCATTTTGAATGTAGTAAGAAGGACTGAGCTGCTGTAGCGAATGCAATGAGAAGAAAGGGCTGCTTGTAGCGAATGCTGTAAGAAAAGATGATAACCTGTCACACAATCAAACATACAAATTAAGGTCGGCAGTCTACACTTTTGGAATTTCCTTCACACCCAGCATAGTTGATCAAGCAAGATTGATCAAAACTTTCCTAACTTGGGATATTAAGTGGTAAATTCTCCACTTTTGGTGTAGTGCTGGAAGGAGAAATTTGCTATAAAAAAATGATCCAGCTGGATATCTGAGGAGGAGAGGTGTCTTGTCCACCGAGGCTTTGATACCATATTAAATTGAGCACATAGATCTGTGGACAAACACACAACTCACAAAATAGATCACACAATTTACTCAGCAATTGAAGAATGAAACAGTGCAAAAATGGCTTGCAACTGTGAATGCTTTCATTAATCAAAAAGTAATCAAATAATAATTACAATGAAGTAAAATGGCTTTAATAGCCACAAGCAATTCGAATCCACATGAGGAAATTCTAATTGATTAGACTCTACTTGACTGTGGGTAACTAAGACCTTGTCTAAATCACTATCGGAGGACTCAATAGTTAACTGACCTTGTCTAAACCATAACCGAAGTTCATCGGAGTTCTAAAACACAACTCAAGTGTTACATTCAGTGTTGAATAAGGCTAACTGGCTGTGGTAGGTGAGAAATGCGCCCCTCCTGAGTGCAGTCAAGTAAACCTAGCACTAACTAAATGTAGAGGACTAGAACTAAATGTAACTGACTCCTAACTTAGCTTAACTAGTCATCAACTGAACTGAACTGACCTTGGTTGGTTTCGGCACTCCTAGTGTATCCTAAATTGTATGGATTGGCCTAGGAGGCTCCTAAACTGATGTAATCAAGTGCAATCAGTGGCAGTGAGCCTCAATTAGTGTTCCCCACACTTTAGTAACTGAAACATGTGCCCCAATTAGGCCAAGTAGAACCAATGGTGTTAATGACTATAAATAGACTGGATGGACTCTCGATTTAGACATGACTCCTGATTTAGACATATGACCAAATTTGGACAAGGGAGGATTAATAATCCTAACACAACCAATTTCAGACAATGCATATGGAAGAGGGAGAAATCCCATCCTCGAAAACCATATAAGCGGAAATAGAAGAAGAAGAGATCCTTTCATATACTAGTATTCATCCCCTGTCTCCCAAAAATGAAAGGACTGAAAAAATAATTTGAAGGGTCTACAACACCAGGAGGCTCCTGGGAAGAGATGGTAAAAAACAACAAATTCACACCACAGGGTTTCTCCCCAGAACAATCGCCTTCACAAGGTTCTCGTGAATTGCATGATGTAGTTCTATAACTTAACACCAGAGGAAGAAAGTCACAAAGGTACCATAGAGAACATGAAGCTGAAAGAGATATAGAACTAGGAAGATAGTGAATCCTTGAGGAAACAAAATTTCTCTAGTATCCTAAAAACCTAGGAGGGACAAAAATGGATGGCAAATCACGAGCAAGATCTCAATCGCTAAAGAAATAATGAAAACCGTCTCTTGGAACTGCAAGGTTTTGGGAGGCTCAAGCAAAGTAGAAGAAATAAAATATATAATAAAATCCGATAGGCCAGACATATTGCTAATCCAAGAGATAGAAAATGTCGGATGTGGAGGCTATGGCACTCTCATGTCTTTTCTGGAAAAATTGTCAAGGTAAAGCCATAAGCTCCAGAGGAGCATCTGCAGGAATAACCACCTTAATTTCAAGCAATTTTTCGATAAAATCAACTAGGGAAATCCATCATTGGCTTCTAATAGAAATATAGGAAAATGATGATTTATCTTCACTATACATCTGTCATGTATATGGTCCTTCCCTCCCTTCAACAGTCTCCAATCACAAGCCTATCTCCTTGATCTTATCCCCACCAGTAAATCTTGGGGCCATTCCATTTCGTTTCAATCCGATATGGTTGCTAGATGATTTTTTTTATTTAATTCAATAGGCGTGGAACGTTCATTGCTTCAGATCACCCAGCTTTATTTGGGAATCAAAACTCAAATCTGTGTGCTCTTCTCTTAATATATGGGTCAAAGTCATTTTTAAGAATCCAAGTCATCTCAAAATCAAATTTCAAACTTATCTTTCTGCTCTTCGTTCTCGTATGGAAATTGATGAGGTGACTTCTACGTTTATGAGTCAAGAAAAAGAGCTGAATATGAAAATCTTAAATGCTGCAAAGAAAGAGGAAGAGGTTCAGAGATTAAATTCTAGATATTTGTGGATAAAATGAGGAGATATCAACACGGAGTATTTCCATAAGCAAACCAAGTTTCGACATAGTTTCAGTTCCATCAAGGACTTGAAAGATAAAAATGGGAATAATATTGCAGGGAAGAAAGAAATAAAAGAACACGCCTTCAATCATTTTCGAGATCTCTATTCTGACAACAATGAGACTGATCCAGAAGCACAAGCCAACCTCCTTTCTGGAATACCCTCACTCATCAATTGTATAGAGAACATAGAGCTATCGAACCCTATTATGGAATATGAGAGAAGAAATGCAATATGGTACTTCCATGCTGATAAAGCGCCCGGACCAAACGGTTTTACCATAAACTTCTACAAAGCAACGTGGCACATTATAAAATAAGACCTGAAAAGAATGTTAAATTGGAAAAGGAAAAAAGACAAGATCAGTGGGGCCACTAACTCATCCTTCCTGATCTTAATTCCAAAAGAAAAAATTCGTCTATTGCTTGACCGATTTATGCCAATTTCCTTATGCAACACCTCGTATAAGATCCTTTTGAAAATATTGGCCACTAGAATGAAAAACATCATGCGTCGTCTCATCTCAGACTCGCAAGGAGGTTTTGCAATTGGGCCTTAGATACTCAACAATATTGTTATTGTTCAAGAAGCTATCCACTCCAGCATGGAAAGAAAGCAAGAATGTATGGCTATTAAACTAGACATGGCTAATGCATTTGACATAGTAAATCATTTTTTTCTCTTTGAAAACATGTCCAATTTGGTCATTCTAAAATATTTGTTAGATGGGTCAAAGCTTGTATCAGCAGTTCTTGGATCACTCTGTTAGTAAATAGCAGACCTACTAAGTTATTCCAAGCTACCAAGGGTCTTCGTAAAGGTTTCCCTATATCCCACTTCCTTTACCTCTTGGTGGTTGAATCAATGAGTAGGAAGCTTCAACATTTTCAAGAGTCCGGTGATTTAAAAGGATTGAAGATAGTTAGAGGAGTCAAAGCTTTCAATAATGCACAGTTTGTTGACAACACCATTCTGCTTAGGGTGTGTCTTCTATCATTATAGAGAGATTCAAGTGTGCTTTATCTACCTTCCTAAAACCCTCTTATGACAACGTGAATTCAGCAAAGTCAAAAGTTTACAAATGGAACTGCTCCCCTGGAAATTTGGAAAGGATAGCAAGGACCCTCGGGTTCAAAGGAAACGTAACATGGAATTCTTTCAATTACCTTGGGATCCCAATATTCAAAGGGAAAAAAATGGTTGTCGACTAGCAAGGGTTGGTTGACAAGATCAAAAATAAAATCACCTCTTGGGGGACAAGGATGCTTAATCCTACTAGAAAGCTAATTCTCATCAAATCCATTCTCTCTGCCTACCCCATCTACGCCTGCTTGATCTCTTTAGCTCCGAAAAAAATAATGAAATATGTTACTAGAGAAATTAGAAGATTTTTATGGCAAGGAGCCAAATCAAGTAATTCAAAAAAAATTCACTTGGTGAATTGGGAAATAGTTTGCAGGCCAAACATTTACAGAGTTGTTGGAGTAAGAGATCCGAATAAAATGAATTTAGCACTTGGATCCAAAATCCTTTGGAGAATTGTATCTAGAAAAAAAGTGTGATGGAAGGAGATTCTCAAAAAAAAAACTCTGAATGGTACCATAAAAAAGATGCATGGATAAGATTGACCATGATAGAAAAGGAACCTCAATATGGGATTTATGTAAGAGGGTAGTGTTTATCTTACAAGATCATCTCTATTGGATACCAGGAAGAGGAAAATAGATAAAGGTTTGGAAAGACAACCTCGAACCCACTTCCCCTGCCATTTTCTTGCAAGCGTTTTCAGAACTCAAGCAACGAATGGATCATTTAAATATCTATACCTTACACGACCTTTCATTCTGGACTAACTGTGGAAGATGGATTGGCTGAATTGATCTGGATATTCTAGATCACCTTCTTCCAGAATTCAATGCTCTTCTCTCTATGCTTCACGAGTCAGCCCCTGTTCATCGCAACCTGACTAATAGAATAGGTTGGGGAAAATCGGGCTCCAATAGGTGAAAGAGGGATATCGAGAAGTGGACAGACTCCAAAACAGCAACATCATTGATAGGAAATGGAATAAAGTTTGGTGTAAGGACGGGATGCCAAAAATTAATGCATTCTTTTCAACTCTTGCTCAACGCAAAACACTAACAACGGAGAACCTGAGGCAAAGAGGAATCGAAGGTACCTTGAGATGTATTCTTTGTAAAGAATCAGAGGAATCTCTCGAACATATATTCATAGAGTGTAAATTTTCCCAAGAGATATGGCATCAACCTTATAAAGATATACATTTTGAATTGACTCTGTCAACAAAATGGAAAGATCTCTTTGCTTGCTGGAAAGACTTCTACCATGGATCCCTTTCTAACAAACCTAATTTTATAAGGGCGTGGGAAGATATCCCAAAGTACATCTGCTGGAATATATGGACAACAAGAAATAAAGAGATCTTCAATGGGAAAAAAAACAGTCTGGGAAAAATTTTAGTCTCTGCAAAGGCACTCTGGGTGGAGGATTTATCCATGAGTGGAACACTCAACATCAATAAGGAACCCTTGATAGTAGAGGAAAGAGTTTGGGCTTCCGATTTTCTAGTCCCCCCATCCTCTCTCCCCTGCATCGTGCCCACAAAATACCAATATCATAGAATTGGAAACCAAGAATGAGCTCTTAAGATTTCAAAATATGGTGGAAGAAACTCGGTTGCAATTCTCTGTTCTTTGAGGGAGCATCAAAAGGAAACCTTGGATTGGAAGGTGTGAGGGGGGTCTTATTTGACTCTGAGGGAAACAAGTTGAAATACTACGCTTGGGGAATTGGCAAGAAGAAAAATAATGGTGTAGAATGGCTAGCATTAATAACAGGTATGGAGCTAGCAAGGAATGTCAACATTGAGGAATTGGTGGTCTTTGGTCATTCGATGATGTTCATAAGGGAAGCGAGGAAATTGACTAAGAATCGTAAGAACCCAACTACCAAGATACATCATCTCTTGAAATGCATTATAAATGAATACAAAGCTATCAACTTCATTCATGTGCTGAGAGGAAATCACCAACAAGTGAACATAATGGATAATAAGGGAGTTGGTATCGATTGTGGTGTCTTAGTGTGCGATCAAAAGGTCTACAAGAGAAACTGGATACCATAACAATGTATTTCTTCATTTTCTTCCAACAATGTTTTGTTTTTGTGTTTTCCTTCTTGGGCAGTTTGTAAGGAGATACAGTATCCATAGAATAGGAAAATATCATGATAAATATAGAATGGTAAAAGACAAACAAGGATTCATGGAAGTGGTCCTCCTTTGGGAGCAGTCTGTGTTCAGAACTCTATAATTCCTGATTTTTCATTTTTATATAAAAGCTCCTTAACTATTTCTATTAAAAAAATACATCTTTCTTGGGAAAAATGTGGCGAATATTTTTTCTTTTTGCAAATTTTTGGAGGAAGAAAAAAAGAGGGTGATGGCATTTAGATCAATTTCTAAAAAATTTTGTCTAGAATTTGAAGAATCCAATTATAGATATAAATTCCTCTCACAAAAACATCTAATTTCAAAGGAAAAATGCTGAAATTGGATTATGGGAAGTAAAGTTATCGTTGATTTAAATCAGTTGTTTAAGGATTTTTCGATGATGATCACTGAATTGTGAGTTAGATCTATTTTGATAGAGCCAGCAATTTTTTATCAAAACACCTCCAGCAGTTGGAAAATGACCATTTCATTTCCTAATTGTTGTCACAATAGTAATTCTGAGCAATATTGATGAAGGTGTGATCATTTTAAATTCGTTGCCTCAAATCACATTGAACAATTATATATAGTTTTGGTTGTGATTTTATTTCAATAAAATGTATTTTATAGGGAAATCTAGTGGTCCTACTATTCATAGTTGCATTTAATATTATAAGCAAAGTAATCTCTTTGGAAAAGCTACATATACTCTAATTTAACAAATGAAGCAACTATATAGGGTTAAACACTTTGATTTAAGAAGTTATTAAAACTTTCAATTGAAGAATTTGAAAATGTATTTTTAAATAGGTGGTTTCAAGTTGTGAAGAATGATAAAGAAATCACTAAGGGTTTGTTTTCATGTGACAAATTCCTATTACATGTTCATTGTAGTGGGGATTCCCCGGCTACGTGCAAAAGCACCAACCTTAGCTCGTCTAGAGCATAAGGAAGAGTTCAATGATAACAATAGGATATAAAAACAACAACAACAATATTTTTTTAGAATTTCATGATATATAATGCAAAACAAGATAAGACAAAAGATACCTCTTCTGAAATGTTGGGCCACTGTAGCCATCCTAGGAAATGGTTCTGCAACTCCATGGTTTTGGTCTCCAATCTACTCCACTTGTGGTTGTCGTATGGGGAATGTGGATCCAAATGGGTTTGGAGCAAGCTCAACATACACTGTGGGAAATGGCATGGAAAAATAATGGCAGAAAAGTATGTTGTGTCACTAAGAGAAAATGGAAAAAAGTGTTTTGGGGGAGTCCTTCACAATGTATTTATAGGATGGTCCAAGGGTTTTTCACCCATGGTAATGACACATGGTATTTTATTTTCCATGGTATTTATCTATGGTATTTTGACTCATTCTCATTTTTAGGGTTTTTTGGTCTTTTTTTGAGAGAGTAGGCATAAATCACAATAAATTCTCATCTTCCCTTCATTTATGCGGAAGGACTAATGATGTTTTGGACCATATTTAGTGGAAATACAATTATGAAGTTCAAAGTGAAGGAAATAATGGTGGGAATATGGTGCATGATTATGGTTTATACCATGGAGAGCTACGTGAACATTTTTTAGTGTTAATGAATTGTCCCCTGATGTGTGAGGCCAGGAGCTCATCATATGGCCAATAGACATCATAGGATCATGAGAAAATGGTGGCAATGGTGGAGAGACTGGAGAGGAGCACGTAGGAGTGGAGTTTCCTCATTCGAAATATGGTGGCTTTTGGTTTGTGTTACTTCTCAAAACTGGATGAGGTACATATAATCTCATACATGTATATGGACGAGGCGGGCATAACCATGCTTGTAAAAATGTCAAAAAATAAATAATGGGGATCAAGGCTCAAATAATGGGAACCAATCAATACATATACAACTAGTGATACATAATGGTGGCCTCAATGGAAGGTTGAATACATATAATGATTTAAAGAACTAATACATAGGAACAATGGAATTCTCATAGAATGTGATATCATAAAAATTGATGCTCTACTAGATCTAGAGGTGTACACATCTATATGGACTCAAATATTGAGAGTCAAAATATCTGAGGTACAATAAACAACATAAATTATTGTAGATACATGGAAGCATAACACTAGGGGATTCCAAACATTGTCACCAACGCAACCCAGAAATCACAAGGGACATGAAATTGTATGGGTCCCATAGTAGACTCACCAATGTGCTAGAGTAAGGTGACCATCGGGGTCTTCAACCAAATAATGAATGGACCAATACCCTATACGAATCTCAATGGTGCGATGATGTAGTTGAAGTCGAGCACGTGAGACACAACCAACCCAAAAGTCACTAATGACTCATTTCAAGTGGTTCAAGGAATTCATCAATGAGGTGGATGAAACCAGGATACATGGACCTCTGGGTCTATCCTCTGGAATAGATGTGTTGACGTCGACAAAGGGAGACCTACAAATAATAAGGCAATGATGTTTCCTTGATAAAAGCACAAGGGGGATAACCAAAGATGTGGAACAGTCAAGGGACTGAGACACTGAATGAGGAACAGGGGAATGGGAGTACGGGGGACTCAAACTTCCTTTGTTCAGAGTATGATGGTAGATCTGACCTGACAGCAAATGAAACTGGCTCATGGGAGAGGGATCATAGCTGTAAAACCTAGGAGTAACTGTAATCAAAGATACTAGGGGGGTGGGGGGGGGTAACTGGACTAGTGATATCCAAGGGATCCAAGGGAGACTCATTGCGGAGGACTCTGAACAAAGGAGACCCAATGGGGGAAATATTCCATAATGTGAGATCATATGTGGTGGCACTTAAAGACACCGTTGGGGCCTTCTTTATAGTTTAAGGAGCACAAAGAAGGGATAGAAGTATCCTCAATATGATACTATCTCGTGGATTTTTATCGAGTTCGAGAAGCTAAATAATCGGTGGTGTTTTCATGTTTAGAGAGTCTAAAAATGGGAAGAAGACTCCAGTGATTCTCTTTTTTGTAAATATTCCCCTAATCCTAAAAAAGGATAAAAGTTTACAACGGAGAGCTCTCCCAAACGAAGAGGTAGAGAGACTTCTTTACCGTAGGTAGTCCAACCATGCCGGAAAAGGTTAAACCTATATTGACTGGAAGGTCATTCAAATACTTTTAAGAGCGTGAATGAAACCAAGTTTGCTCGGCAATATTTTCTTGATGAGAGGGCTAGAAAAGAGCTTAAAGACAACCCATAATGAGTTTTTTTGTAAGTTACGATCCTAATGTTTGGCAAAGCATAAAAGGATACAAAGGGAAACGTTCCTAGCTTGAAGGTGCCAGGGTGGTCCTTTTATTTTAAGAGTCTACGTAGTCTGAAAAAGGATATAAATGAGGCCACATAGATGCCCTTTCAAATACTTTAACGAGCAAGAAAGGATGCAAGAGTGCTCGACAATCTTTTCATTCCTTTAGGAGTCAGAAAAGAGCTTAACAAAAACTCCGTAATGGTCAGTCAAGCAAGGAGGGAAGTGTTCGATGTATGGAAAGAGGTTATGTTGTGAATATGGCTGATAGGAATAACAATGGAACACTGATGGTGCCTCCTTGTGGGACGATGGATGGCAGTAAAATAAGGCCAATTGTGCAGTATGGATGGAGCGGATGGCTCGTGAACATGTCACTACATACAAGGTTTTATTGGCATGGTGGCATGCAAATCGAGGTGACTCCAGGAAATGGTCCAAAAAAACATCAAAAGAACATGAGACAAGGGTCTCATCAAAAGACAAACCCGGTGGTGTGAATGGCACGAAAAAACGGACGTCGAATGACTTTGTGGTGCTTGGAAGAAAAACTAAACCAAATGGAGGCCTATAAATAGGGGGACAACAAGACACTTGTCATTTTCACTGTCTAATGTTGAGTTGGACAGAAGGGACCCAAAACATAACTATTGACTTCTTCCAATTGGACAAATATTTTTTCGATCTGTGACTTGCAGGTAAGAGTTCTCATCAAACCCATCCTTTTCAATGGATTATTTTGTAATTTTCCTCACTCTGGGGGCCTTGGCTGATCCTGAAGGGTTCTCGGGGTTGGGTCGCTCTTTTCTATGGAAGAGGAGCGACCCAGGTTGCTCTTATCGGGAAGATAGGCTCAACCCGGTCGTACTTGTCGAGGATACCGGTGCGACCCAGGTCACACCTATTTGGTGGATAAGAGCGACCCAGGTCGCACCTATTTGGTGGATAAGAGCAACCCAGTCGCACCTATTCATCCTTTTTTAGCAACTTAGGTCGCACAAAAAGGCCAAAAAGGTGTGACCTAGCCTAGAATGAGGGATTTGTGCATGACTAGGTATGACAGGGATTATGTGTCTGTGCAAGATGCCTCGAGTTGTATGGAGGGAGTGAGACATAGGGGACCTTCGAGGGGAGGTTGTCACATGCCCCAATTTTGCAAAAAAAACAATTTTATATTATTTGAGGAACATTATGTTAAATTTTATGCTAAGTTGTAATTAATGACCAGTGGGGTCAAGAATATTTATTGTAAATTCAGGATATTTTATTTATAAATAAATAAATGAGGAGACAACATCTTAGGAGAGCTGTTAAAAGAGTGTTTACTAGTCAAATTGGTGGAGGAGACTGGGTGGAGAGAAAACTTACATGTGGCAGTATCCTCAAACCACTTCCAACTGTTGCAGGTGGAAACCTCCCTACATTTGTGGTCATGATTCCCCAAGAAAGTGGAATCAGAGCAAGTGGCTCAATTAATGAAAACTGACCTAGAAGACCTAGGCATCTTTATAAAAATTCCCATTGAAGAGAGCTGAGGTTGCTCATTCTAGAGAAGTGATCATTCAAGGTGAATGAATGTACTTCAAAGAAATTCAACGGAGGGGAATCTGGAAAGTGTTTGAGGGGATAACTGCTAATTGATCTAGTGGCAACTTTTAAGCTGAAGATCATACTACTGAGAGCATAGTGCTTTTACTGAGGTATTGAACTAGTCAGTTGACAGAGGGTTCTACAGTTGCATTCTCCACCCAGTTCTCAGCCAAGAAGACCAGGAACAGGCTCGGGGGTCCTGAGGAAGCGTTGTTTGATCACTCTCAAGGAGATTGGTAGGGAGGAATGGCCTCCTAAAGCTGTTGTCATCTTGTCCTCAACAGGTTCTATGTTACTTTAATTTACTGTTTTTAGTTAAATAATCTTAGTTTATCTTCTATATGAATGTTAAAAGTTCAGATTTTGTGAAATGTTAGATTTAGTATTCTTATTAGATTGTTATAGAAATGAAATTGGTTTAGAGAATAATGAAATAGAAAGAATATAAATTTCTAAACTGTGTTTTTCCACACCTGGAAACCAGGTCGTACTCTAGCACAATTAGAATGCTTTAAGTAGATGAAAGAATTCTTAAGAGAATGGAAATAGTAAATAGGATTTTATATTTGTAGATAGCAGAGTAAAATTTTATTTCAAATGTTTAAAATATAATGAAAAACAGTGTTAGGTTTGTTTGTATTTACTGTTTTACTTAATGTAACTAAATAAAAATGCAGGAAAAGAAATAGTAACCTAATTTAGAGTTACAGAATAGTAAATAAAAATAAATGTAAATATAAACATTAAATGAAATAGAACTAAGAATTACATATTTAGAAGCTAATTATAATTAACAAACATGCTTATAACCTGTGAAAGAAAAACCTAAGGGTAGAAACCCTAACAACTAGTTTATCCAATTATAAATTAATTTATTTAAGTTTTAACCATTGACATTGTTCACTGTGTAAGCAAACTTAACAAGAAGACTATAATTTATGCTTTGGATTGTTTACAGTCTTTTTCTAAAAATAAACATATTTTATAAACAATAAAATAAACACATAATTTACAGGTTAACAAAATCATGACAACACGAGACAGAGCTCCAAGATTTACAAAGTCATTCTTTATATAACCAACTATATTACATTGTCGGGCCGTAAGGCTAAAACTGAACAAAAATACATATCATGGCTCAGGGGCCGGTATTACCCAGCATAACAACAAGTGTTTGTAAGTAAAAACTTGAAAGCAACATGTTAAAACTTATTAGCTAATGAAGAAACTGAAACAGGCTTCCAAGAACTATGTTTTCCTTCATTAACCCTCATTGCAAGTAGGGAAAAACCCATATTTGAAGTCAAGGCTTACCGGTTGGGGCCACGAGTCCACTGAAGCCAGCCGTTTTTTTCTTTTCCACTGAAGATTGGAGCTGTCATGGGTTCCTGTAAAGAGCACAATTACCAAGCGTTAGCACAAATCTCAGCTTCTAAACTTAAAACCCTAACTGTATTAATAACTTGACAAGAGTTTTCATATTAAAAACTGAGTTGTCTTTACCTGCAAGAAGAAGAGATTTTAAGCAGTGAAGAAGTTATCACCAGCGTTTCCAAATTACACAGAGGAGTATTCAAACCCCTACGTTGACCCTGGAGTGGAGACAGTGTTAACAAGCTTAACTTAACAAAGCTGTGACGAGCCACAAGAAAAAAAAAACTGAAACCATGGACAGGCTGAGAGCCAAACACATAAACAAATAACCACTCGCGCAGTAAGGTTCACAACCATGAAGACTCATGACCTAAGACTGAGTAATGAGACTACAGCAGCAACAAACACAAGTTACGGAGCAGGCAAGCAGAGGAATAGCCTCTCATGGCCGCCAAGAAAACTACACAAAGCAGCCCGCAAGCCAACGAAACCCTCGGAGACAAATGACAGGTGAATAGGGTTTTTCAGTCTTTTAAGTCACCAATGCATGGACGAGAGTAGACCACGTTCCCTCCAAATCTTCCAACCACGCAAGGGTATTGTCTATAGTCAATCTGTGTTTCCAATTATTCAATTTGTTATTGCCATGATCAATAAACGAACTATGCACATGACTATGGAATGTATATATATATTCGCTAATGAAAACATAAACTATATCATTGTAAACGATAGTATCGAGGTTTGTACTAATTGTTAACAATGATTCTATGTCATTGACCATAGAGTAAGGATGTAAAAACCTTGCCTTTGAAACAATCCCAAGGTCGACCATAGGATAAACATTTCCAAATAATGATTTGTATATTTACTTTACAATCGACTTTAAAATAGTTACATATTATTTAAAGCACAAACCATATCATTTGCAATCGATGGTTTAGGATTAGTTACAATTGCTAATAACTAATATTCATCGTTTGACTATAGAGTAAAGGTGTTTAAGCCATGTCAAATAAACAATCACGAGGCTCAACCTTAGTGTAAACTTTTATAAATAATGTTTTGTATGCTCAACTTGCCAATGACAATAATAACGAATCTTATCATTATTTACAAAGTCAATTGTGCTTACTGGATTCTAGCATAGTATAGGAATCTTTGTTATAATGTTTCACTTGATATAGACCTTAGATTAGAAGTTCTAGGTAGAAAAATCTACCATAGTAGTTATTTTAAACTACAACTTATTATAAGTGAGTCAACATGATAATAGTAATTTTACTATGGTGTAAACCATGCACAAGGTTTATAAATTATAGGAATAACACTGATAATGTATTTACCTATGATTTAAATTTTATAAAAGTGGTGGTAGGTAGTATTCCATCTTAAGATGATGTATCTAGTTACAAGAACCAAACTTATAATGTCATGGAAATTTCCAGGTAGTAAGATCTCTACAGAATGCAAGTAACAATTAGATTGGCACATTATAAAATAATGTGGTATTGTATGTTGTTACAATAATACATGCAGGAAGGCGATAATTTAAGTACTGAAGTTTATAACTTGATGTTTAGCATATGTACATACAAACATCAGGTTAATAACTTCTGTGGCTAGTAAAATAGAGACAAAATAGAAACATGTACTTTATTGGAAATCTTTACCTTCGAGATTGATAGAAGTAGTTGCATGAATAAAAGACAGTACATTTAAACATAATATTAGCAATATAAGCATGTTAAATTAGAAGTAATTGTATGACGAATAACTTGATCTCTAAGCTCACAGTAAGTATCTTTTTGTTTAGCTAAGTATGATAAAGTTAACAATCTTTATGCCTAATCATTGAATACTATCCTAGCAACAAAACTATGGAAGACAATTACTTTACCTCTTCAGAGCTTGCTTTTAAATAATCAAACTATTTACTAGCATATTAACATGCAACAGAAATACTTCTTACTACCTTATGAATTAAACACCTACTTGATCGATCGTTACCTGTTGTACCTGTAAGAACCAGCAGTTCATCTGCATTAGCATAATGCTAAGTAAGCCCAAGTTTTCAAAGATAGATTTCACCTACTTGCCAAAAAAGTAAAATTATTAGTAAAGCTAAAAGAAATCTGGATGCAGGTCATTCTTATATACCTTATGAAAATTAAAGTTGTATTAGTTATTGTATGATGAAACTAATTAATATTAATTATTAAATTGTTTCATTTTCCGTTAACCGCTAGCAGTTAGTAAACTGCGTATTCAAGCATTTTATGTTATCTTAAAAATTTTAAATTTTTATGAAATTTTGGGGTTATGACATGTGGTATCAGAGCACAAGGTTCAAACACTAGGCCTTGATGTAGCTCAACTTGCTTATATGAAACAGTGAATTTAAATCATTTTGTTGATGTTGTTTTCTTTTAATGTTATTCAACAGAGAAATTTGTTTCTGAGTTTAACAACAAGTATGGAAAGACTGGAGGAATGTGCAGAGGAGGAATCTCCCTTTACTGAACAAGAAAAGTTACAAAGAGAACCTATACAAGAATACATAACCACTAATTCCTCGGAACTTTTACAAACAGTAAAAGAATTAAAATCTGAAATGGAATCTGTTAAAAAAGAAAATGAGAGGATTCTGAGAGCTCTGGAGGAGCTTAATCAAATCCAAACAGAAATATTTCATATTGAGGGAAGAGGTAAAAGAGTTGATTCAGAAGATATAAGTTACCAACATAAGTATAAAAAGACTAAACAGACTAAAAATGAAAGCAACTCATCTTCCAAAGTATTTGGTGATCAACGTAATTTTCATTCTACTAGTGATAGTAGTGAGGATAACCATTATACTAAAAAGAGAAAATATAAACCTTATAAAGAAATTTCTGAAGAGTTTAAAAAGATCAAACCACCAACATTCAATGGGGAAACTGAAAAGGGGGAGGAATCAGAATCCTAGTTATCTAGGATGAAGAAGTACTTCCAGATTTATAACTATTCTAGCCAATTAAAGGCTAGAATGGCTATCTATAATCTTTCAGGGAAAGCTGATATATGGTGGCAAGATTTAAAGAGAGTGAAAAGAATAAGAGAGAAGAACATAAATTGGAGTACCTTCAAGAAGTACTTTAAAAAGAAATTTTTATCTGAACAATACTATGAAGAAAGGGCTAAAGAATTCTATGAGTTAAAACTGGGTACAATGACTATGAAAGATTTGAACAATAAGTTTTTAAGTTTGCTTAGGTATGTGCCATACCTTGTGGATGAAAAACCGAAGGTACAGTGGTTTCTCAGCTGTCTACCTTATCACATAAAGGATAGGATTGAGTATGACAATCCAAAAACTCTGGAAGAAGCTATGAGGAAAGCCAATTTATGTTATGAATAGAATCGAAAAAAGGAGAGTATGGCAATCTAGAAGGCCAAAAAGAATAATAATTATGATCAAAACAAGAAAGAGTTTGTGCCCAATCGGAATTATAAAAATAATAAGGCCAAAAATTTTCCTAATAAGAATTTCCAAGGGAATAAGAATAATTCACCAAACAATCAAAACAATCAAAAGAGTAAAGAGTCTGCTAATAATCATGGTAATTACACGAAAAAATTTGAACGAAAAGAACCCATAAAGTGTTGGGAGTGTAATGGCCCACATTATGCCTCAATCTGTCCTAATCGGAAAAAGACTGTTAGTAATATCCATACAATACAGGAGGAGATGATTGTTGGAGATTTAGCGAGGACTATGCCCAGGATCAATGCAGCCTTGGAGAATCGACAAGCAGACTATCAAACTTCCATGGTGGAAATAGAAGGTAAGATAAACCAAACACCCATAGCTATTTTAATTGATCCATGAGCTAGTTTAAGTTATATTTCACCTAATTTGGTAGAAAAATGTAAACTGCCTGTGGAAAAGTTTGTAAGTTCTTGGTTGGTTCAGTTAGCTACTGTTGCAAAGAGGAAGGTAACTAGTTTTGTAAAGAATTTTGCAGTAGTTCTGGATCAATTTGAAACTTTTGTAAGGCTTAATGTATTACCTATGGGTTCTTACGACATACTAATTGGTATGGATTGGTTAGAGAAACATATGGTGATCTTAAACTGCTATGATAAAACCTTTACTTGTATAAATAATGATGGAAAATCAATAAGTGTAAAGGGAATCCCTAGAAAAACAACTGTAATAGATTTCTGCTCTGCAGCTTAAGAGAGATGTTAGGAAAGGTTGTAAGGCTTATGCAGTAACAGTAACTAATGAGGAAAATCTAAATAATACAGATAAATTAAAATTAAAGGATATACCATTTTTAAAAGAGTATGCAAATGTATTTTCGGAATAAATTTCGGGACTGCCTCCGAAAAGGGAACTAGATTTTACCATTGAGCTGGTAGTTGGTGCAGTACCCAGCTCAAAGGCCCCTTATCGGATGAATATACCTGAACTTAATGAACTTAAGTCACAATTAAAAGAACTTATTGACAAGAAGTATATTCGAGCTAGTGTGTCTCCCTGGGGAGCACCTGTCATCTCCATTAATAAAAAGGACAGAACTCTACGACTTTGCATAGATTACCGTCAGTTGAATAAGATGAATATTAAAAATACATACCCATTGCCTCGCATAGATGATCTGTTTGATCAACTACGTCGAGCTACGGTGTTTTCAAAATTTGATTTACGGTTTGGATATCACCAAGTTAGGATTAAAGATGAAGACATCTTTAAAACAGCTTTTAGGACTCGATATGGCCATTATGAGTTTGTTGTCATGCCATTCAGGCTTACTAACGCTCCAGCTGTTTTTATGTGTCTAATGAATAATGTAATGCATAAATAATGTTTTGTATGCTCAACTTACCAATGACAATAATAACGAATCTTATCATTATTTACAAAGTCAATTGTGCTTACTGGATTCTAGCATAGTATAGGAATCTTTGTTATAATGTTTCACTTGATATAGACCTTAGATTAGAAGTTCTAGGTAGTAAAATCTACCATAGTAGTTATTTTAAACTACAACTTATTATAAGTAAGTCAACATGATAATAGTAATTTTACTATGGTGTAAACCATGCACAAGGTTTAAAATTATAGGAATAACACTGATAATGTATTTACCTATGACTTGAATTTTATAAAAGTGGTGGTAGGTAGTATTCCATCTTAAGATGATGTATCTAGTTACAAGAACCAAACTTATAATGTCATGGAAATTTCCAGGTAGTAATATCTCTACAGGATGCAAGTAACAATTAGATTGGTACATTATAAAATAATGTGGTATTGTGGCTAGTAAAATAGAGACAAAATAGAAACATGTACTCTATTGGAAATCTTTACCTTCGAGATTGATAGAAGTACTTGCATGAATAAAAGACAGTACATTTAAACATATTATTAGCAATATAAGCATGTTAAATTAGAAGTAATTGTATGACGAAGAACTTGAGCTCTAAGCTCACAGTAAGTATCTTTTTGTTTAGCTAAGTATGATAAAGTTAACAATCTTTATGACTAAGCATTGAATACTATCCTAGAAACAAAACTATGGAAGAAAATTAATTTACCTCTTCAGAGCTTGCTTTTAAATAATCAGTCTATTTACTAGCATATTAACATGCAACAGATATACTTCTTGCTACCTTATGAATTAAACTCCTACTTGATCGATCGTTACCTGTTGAACCTGTAAGAACCAGCAGTTCATTTGCGTTAGCATAATGCTAAGTAAGCCCAAGTTTTCAAAGATAGATTTCACCTACTTGCCAAAAAAGTAAAATTATTAGTAAAGCTAAAAGAAATCTGGATGTAGGTCATTCTTATATACCTTATGAAAATGAAAGTTGTATTAGTTATTGTATGATGAAACGAATTAATATTAATTATTAAACAGTTTCATTTTCTGTTAACCACTAGCAGTTAGTAAACTGCGTATTCAAACATTTTATGTTATCTTAAAAAATTTAAATTTTTATGAAATTTTGGAGTTATGACAGAGGTAAATGATCATCCTGTTATACAGGATACACTCACCCGGTGTGGGGTGTGGGCTGTGGAAGTTCTTCCAGATCCCACTAATGTGTTCAGCAAAAATGTTGATGGAAAATCTTGAGAGGTACTGGGACCAAGAGGTAGAGTGCTTCATGATCCGGGGTGAGCGGTTGGAGATCACCTTACATGATGTGTACTTTTTTCCATGCCTCCCTGTACTAGGCGTGATCAACAACACAACACTGAAGCTCCCAAGGGGGGTGTCAATGGATGAACTCTATGATAGGAATTGTTTTGCCTCATCCTTTGTGCATACATCATTCATACTAGTGTGCGACATTGAGATTCTACAGACTCGAGATGCTGCGTATACTGGGATCAACTGGACCGCACAAGATCTTAGGTGGTGAGCTCTTGATGGTGGAGAGAATACTAAGGGGAACCTATTATGGGTGGGCCCAGATGTTCTTGACTATGGTTTGATGTGGGTTGAACCATGCTAGCTCGGTGGGAGGGTACTTTTGTTTCCCCTCGTTCTTGTGCTCATTTTTCTTTGAGCAACTACCCACTCTACGACCGCATCTAGCAGTGCGTGAGGGGGGAACTCATGAACCTTAGATGATGAGGGGGTACAAGATGATTATTTGAGAGGGAGGTGGCTTGGTGGGACACTTCTTCACCCAGGATTTGTTTTCACAGTGGCAACAACTGCTAGTCCTCATAGAGGACTATCCATATGTTGGGATGAATTACTAAGGAGAACTAGAGATGCCTCGACCTCTAGGGCAGGTATAGGGACGTAATAGTATGTATACATGATGCTTTTGTGGTTGCATTCATATACAGTTTTCTATCCTAGTGGTAGCCAGATCGTGTGTGTGATATATACTGATGACATACTGTGTGCATGTACATACATGGGACCACACCCTCCAGCAGGATATGAGAGACGCAGGGGAAGGGTGGAGGGTTTAGATCCACCCGCTCACGGACATAGGAGACGTTGAAGTGCTACAATGGAATCACTGCAGATAAATCTGGAGCGCTTACTAGAGGGGTTCACCGATGACGGGTGGCAGTACTGTTGTTCAGGATTAAACACCCTTGTAACCTAAGGTCTAAGGTTACCAACTTACTACTAACCTTGTAGACAATCAGCTTTAAATAGAGTACAGAAAGGAAATAGGAAGAAATACTTGACTCACCCGATTACCGACGGTTGATCCAAGCTTGATCTTCTTTCACTCAGCTTCTCTCCAAAGCTTCCAGGGATGCACCTCCTTCACCTGCAAAGACCAAATTCTCCAAGTACAATCTTATACATGTATATATGAAAGGTTAGATAAACAATATATCTAGTGCATAATCGAATATATTCATCAACCATAATCGAATATATACACAATATTGGAAGAAGAATTCTATTTATTAACAATTAGTGAATGAGATAAGAGTACAACCCAGCTTCTGAGACAAGGACTCCTCTGCAACCAAAGGACTCTGAGTTCTGCTGCTCCAAGACTTCTGAAGATATACCACCAGCATAACTTTGCTCTCCAAACTTGATTGATTAATGCCCTCCCCAAGGCCTCTATTTATACTTTGGGAAATAGAGTGGTTTCGAAGGTTGAGGAGGTTGAAATAGTTGGGATAGTTAATGATTAGGGACCAATTAATATCCATTAATAGTGATTTGTATTTTTTAATGTCGAATCAAGATGTACGTGACTATTAATATAGGCAACCTGCGTATGACAAACGAGTTGCTTAAAGGAAACCCGCGTATTCTAATGTACACGGGTTACAATGGTGATAGTCGCGTACAGTACGCGAGTTGTCAATGGGAATAGTCGCGTACATACACGAGTTGCAATGAGGATAGTCGCATATGCCATTCAACACTTAGAAAAATAATATGGCAAGTTGGGTCAAGGGTAAATGCATCTCATGGCATGCCCATCTATATTGTTTTGGAAAACTTCAATCCTAAGATGTCCTTTTGTGTACCAACATAAGGAATGTCGGCACTCGGATGGAGAAGTGCCATTTGGGTTGATAACAGATGCCCCCTAATGTGTGAGGTCAGAGGGAAACAATGGCCAAAATACATTATAATCTTTATATTAGAGAACTCAGAAGTCCAATGGAGCAGAGGTAGTACCTAAAACAAATACATAATAATGTCACATACAAAGTAATATCTGAGGATGCTATGTTCAATATATTGGAACACTAGCTCCTTTACAATATTTGAGTACATCATATAGTACGGGTACTACACCACGTATATTACAAAGGTGTATCAAAGCCACAATATACAATAATGATGAGTCTTCAAAGATCTGGAAGTTGCGTAAGTGACCACAACATAATCTTATGCAACTTAGTCCATAAATATGAAACTAAGGTCTTCACAAAAAATCCCAAAGAACCAATACAATCCAAGCCATGTGAATAGATGTTATTGAAGTCGAACATGGATAGGATTCAACAGATTGTCAACCAATAGGTGATAATCGACAACTGAAGCAAAGGAATTCACAAAAATGAAAGTGAATCCTAAGGTACGATCGTCAAAACTCTAGGTCTTCGTCATCAGGAAGTGTTGATGCGGAACCATACTATGATGAGGAAGGCAATAGATCCTCCAATGGATCACAAGAGTGACTAGGAACTGGGTAAAGGAAGCGAGACATAAGTAATAACAGATAATACAATGACGGAATCGGGATATAGATCAGATACAGGGTTAAATCCTTAAATAGTGAGCATGACACAGAGATGACCCAAGGAAGCTTTTCACTTTACAGATAGTACAACTAGACTTATCTACCATGTAGGAGACATGATCAGATTCCCCAGGTAGAACTGATAAGAGGAGGAGTAAGAAACTCGAAGTAATAGCTGAATTAAAAGTGAACGCTGAGACATGAGTATTGGAAAAGACAGAAAGTGCTATGTTCAAGGAGGACATGCCACCACTGACTGAGAACCAAAAGAAAACTTCTTCCTTGCCTTCCCTGTTAAATTTTAACGAGTCCAAGAAATTCAACTCGAGTCTCTCTTCATTTTTTGACAAGCTTGAAGAGAAGAGGGAATAATGCTTGATAGTGTCACTGATTCGTGGATTTTATGAGCCCGAACAGTACATGCTCTCTTAGTGTTTTCATGTTTAGAGAGTCTAAAAACTCTGAAGAAGACTCCAGGGGGGTCCTTTTTCGTCTAATTTAGTCTCTTGAGGCCGAAAAAGTATAAAATATACCACAAAAGAACTCTCTTAACCTCTGTAGAAGAAAAGGTGAACCATTTTCCTACTTAGTCAAGGAGGTCCGAAAAAGGTTAAATTACCACCTACCCAACACTCCTTCGAGAGCAACATATAGCTTGATTTTTACGAGTGTGAAGAAAAGCAAGATCACTCGGAAAGATCCATTTGAGTACGAGAAATGGGGCTTACAACAATGAAATCGATGCTTTGTTCTTGGTGTTTAATGATCATGACAAAGACATAAAGTACACTCGGAATCTTTTTCATGTTTAGGTCCAGAGCATGAAAAAGAGAAAATTGAGCTCATGACGGGTGTTCATTTTCTGTAAATTTAGTCCCTCAAGTCCGAAAAATTGATAAACCTATACCTGAGAATACTCTTCTCAATTCCGTAGAAAAGAGAGTGATCCTTTCTCGTATTATTCCACATGGTCTGAGAAAGAGATAACCTACCACCAATGTGGATTCCCATTCACATTTTCTTAATGAGCTTGAATGGACAATTTTACTTGGTAGTCAAGTCTGTTTTGAGGAGTTAGACCTGGGCCTAAAGAAACCCCATAAGGGCGAGGAGTCTTATAAAGGGATAGCTTGTAAAAAGAAACCAAAATGAGGCTCAATTTGGCGTGAAAAATAGCTAAAAAGACTCCCCTGAACCTATGCTTGTTGCAGCATGAGTATCGAAAGACAATAAGTAGGTTCTAAATGAGGATACTCATGGGAGGCAAGTCCTATCCACGGAAGAAAAATGGTAAAAAAAAGAAACTAATGGTTAAGGATACCATAGTCCGTGGTTGAAGTGTTAATGTTGGGATTAAGATGGATTAGGTATAAATGCAAAATGCATGTGAAATTACCAAAAACCATCCTGTATGAGCGAAAAACAACTTTAAAACGACCATAAACCTATCACATAGAAAAAAAAGATATGGAATTAGTTTTAAAATATGAACTATAGGGAAAAACCCACTTTGAAAATAATTTTTCTATAAATAGTTCAAAATATTAATAAAAAACTCGCCATTTGATTTTTATCCATAAAAAGACAATTTTTGCCTCTACCTTTGATTGCTCGGTGTGGACGATTCGATGGACGATTCTCGAAACCGCAAGTGTCAGGTAAAACTACACTCCATGCTCTTTCATTTGATCCAAACAATTTTCAAATTTGGGCCCAAATTTTATGTTCTCAAGTGCCCTCAAAGCATGAACATTGTGTACGCAGGTATGGTATGTTAATAGTCTCGTACACACGTTCTGTATGCGGGTTGCCCGAAGGAAAGTCGCGTACAATACGCGACTTTCCCAAAGGACAGTCGCTTACACTGCGCGAGGTAGAGAAAGAATATCTAGGGTCAAAAATTCAAATTTTTATATGAATCTAATGGTTTGAAATTGCTTGGTTATTAGATTGAAAGATGGTGCTTGAGTGGAGGGAGAGGGAACATGAAGACATGGACCAAGAAGCTCTACAAGATGCCCCCACGGTGAATGTTTTGCATCAAAGTGGGTTATTGAAATTTTTCTGTGCCTCACCTATGCGGTCAAATGTCCACCTTTTAGAGTTCTTGACAAACTATTGAGATCATGATCTAGGCATGTTTGACCTTCAAGGTGAGTTTCTAGAGGTTACATCGGAAGATGTCTATTTCATTTCCAGTTTATCACGACAGGGAGCTTCGGTGAACTTGGAAGGCACCAGTAGGGGTGGTGACTGTTGGGCCCAGAAATGGCCTATTTTGACCACCCTTAATTACCTCTTCTTGTTCTATCCTACCCTATTCAGCATGCCAATTAAACATTTTACCCCCACTCTACTCTTCAAACCACCAAGGTATGATTGGTCATTGTTTTATTTTATTAATACTTATGATTGTGATAATTAAGGCTTCGTATCTATCAATGCACTAACATATTATGGTTTATAAAGGTATTTTGAGGTATATGGACTGCAGGAAGATTGGGCTGAACAGGCTACAAAAAGAAGGGGCATTCACTGCTTAAGTTGATCCCCATCCATCCTATCATCACCCAAGGAATGCGGCTCCAGTGCGATATCCTAGACAAAGCTATGTCAAGGTAGCTATAACAGAATGCATCAGACTTGGAGGTCAACAGTGCATTACTGCTTGTGTGTAGCCATAATCTGAAGATATCGTCACTCTTGGGGCGATTAACAGTTTTCCTATGTTTCCTATTTTTCATCCTGCCACGTTTGTAATAGTCGTTGTCATTTAGGGCGCCGGAAGATCAGAGATCTTCATGGTTGCCCCATAATAGGATAGGATGTTATGATTTACATTGTATAAATATGGATAACTGTTTCGAGCCAGGGGTTGCTAAAAAATAATCATTTCATTGTATTAGCTGTGAGGAGGAATTGTGTAATCACTCTATCTTTTAATACAAGGAGTTACTTCTGACCTAAAGGTTTTTACGTGTGTTCAGCCAGCATCTCTGTGTGAAGGCTGGGCCCGCCTTCCACAGGGATTTTTGAGTTAAATTAGGTCTTTTCAATTATTTTGGTGTGTGATGTTATGCTAATTTTACTTCTTCATAGGAAGTTGTAACAAGTGTGGATTTACAGTGTATCATCATTGCATCCCTTGGAGATCTGTAGTGGCATAGTGTGACAGTCGACTGAGTAGGTAATTATTTCTTATGCAATTCATGTGGTAACTGTAACAGCTCTGTTTGTCCTTAAGATCTTTTAGATGTCGTTTCCATGAATCTTTGCAGCTTGTCTCTTATTTTTATGATTACAGAATTTCATTCTTGTACTTCAATTTCCTAGAACAGTTGAACTCAATCTCTGTATTTTGAATTCCTAGATCAATATTCAATTTATGTTTTTGGATTCCTGGGACAATCAGATTAGGTAGTTGAGTTAATCACTAAGTGGTGTGAACAGGATTTTCCCTTATCTACAATTGTAATTTAGATGTGACTTTTTCCATTCTTAGACCAAGCCATAGCAGAAGGTAATTGTGATTGCATTCCTTAGAAGGTAACTAGATTAATTAGATTCTTGGGATGAGCATAGCCGAACAAAGGATAGTATTGTTCAATTACATTGATTTCGTGTTTAAGCATATACTGTGCATGTTATCCTTGAAATACAAGACTTTTCTGAGTTGACAATAAATATTGTACACTCTGTATGTTAGTTGTAATTCACTTGCATATTGGGTGCCCGACATTTTGGATCCGTTGCCAGGGAAGGATAAAGATTAAACACCATCATTAGTTGCATCCTGTAATTATTTCTATTCAGTCTTTTCCATATATATTTTTTTCACTGTAATGATTTGGGTTGCATGAATACAAGAAGGGTAAAGCGTGATCATATTTCGACTCCCAAAACCCCACAAAATACTAACAGTGCAGGTGGTTTGGGTCACGGTCGAGGTCCACAATTGGGCAGAAGAACATTCATTGACGATCTTGTTGACAAAACTGATTCATCCACCAAGGATTTCCATCTGGAAATGCCTATTAGAAGAATCCCTGTCGATCCTGGGGCGCCAGCGTCAGGGTCCATAGTGGAGAACACACGAGCAGCCGTGACTTCCTCAAATAGCCCTGCAGGAGAGGACAAAGCTGGTACAATAGGACCTGCTGGTAGAAGCCCGATCTACCACATTTATGGGAAGGTTGCAACTAAAGAAGAGTGGACACAGTTCCACTAGAAGATTGTTGATCAGTGGAAGAACAAAGAAAAGAACGAGGAGAAGAACGAAGAAAAGAACGAGGAGAGGAACGAAGGAATGAACGAAGAGAGAAACGAGGAAGAGAAAACAAAAGAAGGAATGAGTAACAGACACGAATCTGATGAAGAAGAGGCAATGGAGGAAAAACATCATCATGAAAATCATTTCTTGCCTGAAGGAATGGTGGCTACACTTCAATTCCCGATTCAACAGCCAGAAGGGATAGCCCCTATGAAAAATATATCACCATCGGTGTTTCCTCGCTTCCATGGAAAAGCGGCAGAGGACCCAAACGAATTTATTTTTGAGTTTAATACCCTCTGTTGCAGCTACGACTACGTCATCGATGCACAAAAGATGAAGCTCTTCCCTGCCACTATGAAGGACAATGCATTACGTTGGTTCATGAGCCTAGGAGGTGGAACTGTCACTAATTGGGACAGGATGAAACAGGTGTTCCTGGAGAAATATCAGGAATATTGCAACACCAAAGACAAAAGAGAATAATTGTTTAAAATGGTGCAGAAGGAAGACGAGAGTCTAGAAGATTTTGTAGAAAGACTCTTATACAATGTGCAAAGAGCTGGACAGACGAACATGGGGTTAGATGTGCTCAAGATAATCCTGCTTCACGGGATTAGGGATGATTGCCTAGATATGTTAAACCTGTTAGGAAAGAGGGATATCTCCAAGGAATCTTTCGAGAATATTGTGGAATTATGTAAAAGGTACTCCAAGGGATCTTCCAGGAATAACAGGCGAGACAAACGGGATAAGCTAGAGCGCGATGTCTTCGACAGAACTCAGAATTCATCTAATGGAGGAGCCAACCATGCAGAGATAGGAAATATCCTTGAAAATTTTAAAACAGAAAGTATGAGCTCTATCTCCTCGGAAATCGACGTCCTGAAGGCAAAACAAAAACAGGCAGTAGAGGACCTCACACTAGGTGTGTTCTACCCTCGATGTAGAAAGAACCATCCTCTGAGGGAGTGCCCGCTTGACAAGGTAGAGGTGTGTCAGCTGTGTGAGCTGAACCATGACACAAAAGAATGTCCCTCACTTCCCTAAGTGAAGGTTTTTCTACAGGCATCAACTCCAGAGGTGGAACTGGCCTACTTCATTGCACAGAAGAAACCTTGGCAGCCTCGAAACCAAGGTATGACCCCGGACTCGTTTCCATTTTTGAATAATATGATCCATTGGAATAATATGCAAAATGTGAATACACAGTTCCCTTCAACTTATTCTAAGTGGAACCCTTGTCAACCTTCAATACAAAATTATAACCCATGGAATCCCTGGAAACAGCCACCACACCAACCTACTTCTTGGTCTCCTGGATGGAGGAATTTCCATCCAAGGAATCAGTTTCCTCAACAACCTCCACATCAACAGCCACCATATCCTCCTCAATATCCTCAATACCCTCATCATCAGTCGCAGCTGCAATTGCAGAACAATTCTGCCCCTAATTCACCGATACGACCTCAGCTTCCTGCTCAACCTAATCCTAACCCAAACAATAAAAAAATCCATCAATTTGAGACTGTCAACATGCCCGCCTACTCCCTTTCTCATGTGCCTTGCAATGATATTCGTTTACGGTCAAGGAAAATAGTAGAGCCTATGATCATAGAATATGTTCCACCCTCCGTACATGAAGAAGGGGTGAATCCACAGCATCTATCCGATACAATTCCCATTATTGAAGATGTTGAACATCCCACAAATGGGACAACTGAAACACAAAATGATAAATCCATCAATACGCAGCTTACCCAGCTGATTAAGCAACCACCATATAATCTCGAGATATTAATGCTACCAAGGGTAGGGGGACAACCTCAGTTTAACCTCTTAGGAGAGTTAAAGAATCTTTATGTTAAAATCCCCCTCCTTCAAGCTCTTCAAGACGTACCTATCTATGCTAGAATTGTTCAGGACCTGTGCACAAAGAAACTAGGGAGGAAGCCCAGAGATCCTCCCACTGTCCATGTCATAAGGAAATTATCTGCATTAATAACAGGTAAAACCCTATTGGTCAAGTATGACGACCCTGGGAATCCCACTGTCATTGTGTAGATTGGGCATACACAGATACCCAACGTACTAGTAGATTTAGGAGTAGCGATTAATGTCATGACAATTGAGACTGTAAGAAAACTTGGGCTCACTAATCTTAGGCTGACTCCCACTGTTTTAGAACTGGAAGATAGATCCACCATTAAACCTGAAGGAATTCTGGATGATCTCGTCATCTCAGTTGATTCATGGGAGTATCCTGCTGACTTCTTGGTTTTACAACCAAAGTTGCAGCTGGGAGGACACCCATTGATCCTGGGAAGGCCTTGGTTGGCCACAGCTAATGCTTGCATCAGCTGTCGATCTGGGTCTATGACCATATCCGATGGCACCGAGACTAAGAACCTCACGCTTTATCCTCCAGCTTGGCCGTGTTTAGAAGCTGAAACCTATTTTTGGATGGAGCCAGAGGAAGAGGAGGGCGTTCAACCATTATTAACTATAGGGAAAGCCTTAACTTTTAAAGATGAAACTGAAGATGATGCCATTAATAACTTCATCAGTGAACCCACTTCATTCAATAAAGAAGTTTATCAAATCCTAAATATTACTTTGGGTAAGGAAGAACAAGAAAATCTCACAGAAGAAGCACTAGTCGGTGACACACACATAATCCTAGTATTGAAAATTTTGAAAAGTATTCCTATTAAGGTAGAGTCTGGAAAAACCTTGAATATTAACCCCAGCCTCTCCTTAGATGAACAGAAGCGCCTGATCAGTCTCTTGAAAGAACACAAGGGGGCATTCGCCTGGGAGTATATAGACCTGAGGGGTATTCCCTCTAACCTGTGCACCCATCATATTTATATTAAAAGCAACTCCCAGCCTGTGTGTCAGCCTCAACAATGAATGAACCCCAATCTTAGGGACATAGTGAAGGAGGAAATTTAGAAACTCTTGGAAGCAATATTTATATATCCTATTTTAGACGGCGAGTGGGTTTCCCCGCTCGTAATTGTACCCAAGAAAAATGGTAAATGGAGAGTTTGTGTCGACTATAGGGAGCTGAACAAGGCCACACAAAAAGACCACTTCCCCTTGCCCTTTATTGATCAAGTACTCGACACCCTATCAGGGAAGAATTTCTTCTCCTTCCTAGATGGGTTTAGCGGGTACAATCAGATTCAGATTGCTCCTGAAGACCAAGATAAAACTACCTTCACTTGTCCATGGGGAACGTTTGCTTATAGAGTGCTCCCCTTTGGTTTATGTAATGCACCAGCAACATTTCAAAGAGTTGTAATCGGCATATTTTCTGAGTTAGTTAATGACAGTATGGAAATTTTTATGGATGATTTCACTCCTTATGGCAAGGATTTTGAAGAAGCATTGGAAAATTTAAAAAGAGTTTTGACTCGCTGTGAGCAGACCCGGCTCTCTTTAAGCACTGAAAAGTGCCATATGATGATGAGTGAGGGAGTAGTATTGGGGCACTTCATCTCTGTTGATGGCATTCAAGTGGACCCCTCAAAAATCAAGGTGATAAAAAATATACCTACTCCTGCAACTCAAAAAGAGGTGCAAAGTTTTCTGGGGCATGCTGGATACTACCAAAGATTTATAGAAAAATTTTCCAAACTTACTTCTCCTTTGTTTTCATTGTTAATGAAGGATGTGCAATTTGTTTGGAGTGAAGCATGCTAGACAGCATTTGTTAAGCTTAAGGAGAAGTTGTCCATAGCTCCTATCTTAAGAGGGCCCAATTGGACCCTACCCTTTCACATTTCTTCGGATGCTTCTAATATCACTATTGGAGCAGTTTTAGGACAGCAGGATGGTCAAGTACCTTATGCAATTTATTATATTAGTAAAAACTTAGCCCCTGTTGAACTTAATTATACTATCACCGAGAAGGAATTCTTAGCTATTGTCTACTCCATTAACAAATTTCGACATTACATTACTGGGTATCCTATATTTGTGCACACTGACCTCCTGCCATTAAATATCTAATGAACAAACCCGTCACTAATGCCAGAGTGACTAGATGGCTCTTATTATTACAGGAATTTGATATTACCATCATAGATAAACCTGGAAAAGAAAATGTTGTCGCTGATTTTTTATCTCGTTTCACTAACAGTGATGATAATTTTCCTGTACAGGACTCTTTTCCAGATGAACATTTATTCGCAGTTTCAGCCCATTCCCCTTGGTATGCAGATGTCGCTAATTACTTGGTTGCAGGGAAGCTTCTGGCACATATGTCTAAAAGAGAAAAGAGAAAAATCATCCAGCAAAGTGCTAGGTATTGTTGGGTAAATGGTCATCTCTTTTACACAAGTCTTGATCTTGAAATCAGAAGATGTGTAAGGGAAGATGAAATCTTTCATATACTGAAGGCCTGCCATGATGAACCTTGTGGGGGACACTTTGCAGACAGAAGGACAGGACACAAAGCGCTGAGAATGGGCTACTATTGGCCAACTCTTTTCAGGGATGCAAAAAGATATGTTCAGTCTTGTGATAGCTGCCAAAGGATGGGTCAACCCAACAGATTAGATCAAATGTCTCTGCAACCTCAATAAGTAATTGAACCATTTGATAGATGGGCTCTGGATTTCGTTGGCCCTATCATCCCTCATTCCAAACAGAAAGCTTACATCTTGGTCTGTACCGATTATATGACAAAATCAGTAGAAGCGGTAGCTCTAGAGAAGGCTAACGACCAGGCTGTGATCGGGGTACCTAAAGAAGTAGTTACTGATGGGGGGCCGCAGTTTATGTCGCATCAATTTGAAGCTCTACTACGGAAGTATCATGTGCAACATAGGGTAGCTTCACCTTACCATCCCCAATCCAATGGCCAGGTGGAAAGCACTAATAAAGTTATTGAATCCATCATTACAAAGACAGTTAAGAGCCATCATAGAGATTCGTCCGACAGGCTTCCAGAAGCACTATGGGCATATCGCACCACTTGGCGTAACACCACAGGTTTCTCTCCTTACGATTTAGTGTATGGAAAAATTTCATCTTCCCAATTGAATTTGAAATCAAGACCCTGAAGATGGCCATCGAAGTAAACCTGGATGTAACTGAAGCCCAGAAAATCAGATTAAATCAATTGAATGCACTGGACGAGAATCGGTTAGCTGTAGTGGACCAAACAGTGTTGATTCAACAATAGAGATCCAATTGGCATGACCGATTCATTAAAACGAAGGTCTTCTGTGAGGGAGACTGGGCATTATTATACGATTCCAGATTCAAAAGATATTTCAAGGGAAAATTACGCACAAGATGGCTGGGCCCATACCTAGTAGACAGGGTATTTGATAACGGCACAGTCCGCCTGGTAACTATTGATGAAAACCGCGTACCATTATTTAATAATGGTCACATGCTGTGACTGTACCGTAAACCAATTTCAAAGGATGCATTTATCTCACAAATTGCCGCTGACCCAGATTACCAGCTAGCACAAGGGCAGGAATTTCTCTCTACCTCTGTCAATCTTTAATTAATCACTGTAAATCGCGCATTAATCATTGTACATAAATAATTGCTATTTTTTTTCTTTCTTTCGTTATGTTATCTTATCTTTTTGCACTTGATCTTTTTATTTTCTCTGTTGTTTTTCCAATATTTGCAGGGAAACGCCCAAGGATGAGGGTTAGATCAGGCCTGTCGACCGAAAGTCATTTTTCTGTGCCTTCCCACACCACGATTTTTTTTCTTTTTCTTTAAATAAATTTGTCACAACTGCGACACCCATTTTCTGGAAGCTGTTACACCCATTTTCCGACAGCTGCAACACCTTTTCCGACAACTGCGACACCCATTTTCCGGCAGCTGCAACACCTTTTCCGACAACTGCGACACCCATTTTCCCACAGCTGTAACACCTTTTCTGGCAGCTGCAACACCCATTTTTCGGCAGCCACCACCCATTTTACGGTAGCTGCGACACCATTTTTCGGCAGCTGCAACACCTTTTCCATGTTAGTTTTTCATCAAATAAGCTAGCATTATGATCTTAGGATCTTTTCACTGAGAGAATAACAAGCACATCAATAAAACATAAGCACATCACAAGAGACAAGAGACACAAAGAGTTTTTCTCGGGGAAACCATAAAGGAGAAAACCCCGCAACTTCCTTAGAGATAAAATCAGCACCAAAATAGTAAGAGATCTCCCAAAAATAGCAGTAGCCTTCTTCTTCTGTCTAGCCCCAGTATTTCCTTCTTCACTAGTGCACCACACTTGAGTAAGTGAATGATGTGATGTGCAAGATGATAAATAGAGAGACTCTCACTCTCTATTTATATTCTTCCATTCACTTGAAGTGCATTTTCACACATAGGCTCGACCTAACAATTACTTACCCGAGCCTACACCTTAATTAGTGTATAATAACTCAAGAGCCCCGAAACTGTGGGGACTTACCTAATGACTTGACATGACTTGTTTACATTATTAATATTCCCGATCTGAACATCGGGGCATGATCACATGACTCAAATACATAATAGAAACATCCCAGAATAAACATCGGGTTACAATACATAAGATACATAGAAGAATACATTCCGAAGTTACATATACATCAACACTCCCTCTTAACTAGGAAGGTATTCTTTCGACACAATTTTCAGCACTGGTCTTCTTCTCTGTGTCAGCTGGTTCATCTCGTCTTCAAGTCATCTTCATCTTCAAGTCATCATCAGATCTGGATCATCTCTCGATCTGGATCAACATCACTGGACTGGATCTGGATCATCACTCGGTCTGGATCTGGATCTGGATCATCTCTCGATCTGGATCATCACTGCTGGATGATCATTACTGGATCTGGATCATCACTCGATATGGATCAACACTGGTGCTATCTCATGATTCTTCTCATCATAGGAAGTTCTACAGAGCCAGCCCTTTTTCATGTTGGTTGTAGGCCTACCCTCATGTAGGTCTTCGCCCAGCACTTACATCTGACCTGCTCGTCAAAAAGGCACGCCCAGCACTCACATATGATCATGTAGTAAACTACAATCCCATCAGAAAGGCCCAGCACTCACATTCACCAGCATGATAGGACACACCTACTATCATCTGTGAAATGGCTCAGCACTTACATCTGACCTACTCATCAGAAAGGCACAACCATCCAGGGGAACACATCCAACCACACTGATGGAAGACTCCCATCCAGACAGGAACACATCCTATCACAGTGATGAGAGATTTCAGCACTTACATCTGACCTACTCATCAGAAGGGCATAACCATCCAGGGGAAAACATCCGACCACACTGATGGAAGACTCCCATCCAGACAGGAACACATCCTATCACAGTGATGAGATATTTCAGCACTTACATCTAAGCACGTGGGAACACATCCCTCAGTCGCTCCAGAAAGGCTCTGCACTTACATCCACCCAGGGGAACACATCCGACCACACTGATGGAAGGGCTTGCACTCACATCTGATCCTACGAGAACACATCCCAGTAGTCATATCAGAATGGCCCCCAGTCCTCGATTGAGCTACCTGGTAACTGACCAGGCGCCTCCATTCTCCTAGAGAATGGGAGTTGCCCTTACATCCGACCTACTCGTCGAAATGGCCAACACTAACATCTGACATGGAAGGAACTAAATCCTTTAGCCATGAACAGAATGGTTCAGCCCTTACATCTGATCAAGTGGGAACACATCCCTCTATCACATCAGAATGGCTACTCAGTCCTACACTGAGTGATCCTGGTAACTGACCAGGTGCCTCCATTCCTAGAATGGTAATTGCCCTTACATATGTCCTACTCGACAGAATGGCCAGCACTCATATCTGACATGGAAGGAACCAATCCTTTCACCATGACAGAATGGCTCATCCCTTACATCTGACCATGGAAGGAACTAATCCTCTCACCATGTCAGAATGGCTATGGGTCTCATCCCTTTCTCTTGGAAGGAACCTCGATCTGGAGAACACCAAGCCTCTCTCTGAAGTACTCGAACTTCAGCCTAACCAATGGCTTCATCAATACATCAGCTATATGTTCCTCCATCGCAACATACAGGAGCTTCACTGCTCCTCTCTGCACCATATCCCTGATATAGTGATACTTGATCTCAATATGCTTCAACTTGTCATGGAACACTAGATTCTCTGACAACTTCACGCAACTCTGGTTGTCACAATGTATACAAGTAGCATCCAACTGGAGATCAAATATATCAGACAGTAGCTTCCGCAACCATACTGCCTCACAACTAGA
>LPNX010175977.1:432458-444320 GCA_001517045.1 Pseudotsuga menziesii | reverse complement strand
ACAAGCTGCGACATACTCTACTTCAGCTGTACTCAGTGCCACATAGGATTGCTTCCTGCTAAACCAAGAGATCACACCTGATCCCATACTGAAGCAACATCATGAAGTACTCTTCCTGTCGATGGCACTTCCTGCCCAATCTGAATCAACATAACCCTCCAGGTTAATCTTCTGATTCGCATCGTACTTGAGCCCATAATCAACTGTACCCTTCAGGTATCTCAGAATATGCTTTGCAGCCATCAAGTGAACACTTCTTGGATCTGTCAGGTACTGGCTCAAGGTGTTCACAGCAAAGCAAATATCTAGTCTCATGTTCGTCAGGTACATCAATGACCCAATCATCTGATGATACATCGTAGCATCAACTGTCTCTGATGAAGCATCACTCAATAGCTTCAGGTTCAATTCCATAGGTGTAGCCATAGCCTTGCAGTCCATCATCCCAAATCTGTTCAGGATCTCTACTGCATACTTCCCTTGTCCAAGGAAGATCCCATCTATACTCTGCCACACCTCCATACCTAGAAAGTAATGCATCATCCCCAAGTCCTTCATTTCGAACTCAGCATCAATCTTTCTCTTCGTATCAGCAATCAACCCATCTGTACCTGTCACAAATATATCATCTACATACAGTAGGAGCATCACTGGGTTGCCATCTTCAACCTTGTAGTAAAGGTTGGAATCTGCTTTCTTTTGGTAAAGCCCAAACTGGATAGAAAGCTGTCAATCCTTCTGTACCAGGTCCTGGGTGCCTGTTTCAAACCATACAGGGCTTTCTTCAATCTGCATACATGAGACTCTCTGTCATGTGTCTCAAAACCGAGTGGTTGTTCTACATACACTTCCTCTTCAACTACACCATTCAAGAAAGCAGTCTTGAAATCCATCTGGTGTATCTTCCACTTCGTCACTGCAGCCAGAGCAAGTACTGATCTAATGGAAGTGTATCTGGCTACAGGTGCAAAGGTCTCTTCATAGTCTACTCCCTCTTTCTGAGAGAATCCTCGAGCTACAAATATTTCCTTATACTTTTCAATGCTACCGTCCGCAGCATGCTTGATCTTGTAGATCCATTTGGAAGTGACAACCGACTTCCCTTTTGGTCTTGGGACAACATCCCAAACATCATTCTTCATGATCGATTCATATTCTTCTATCATAGCATCCTTCCATTCTTTCTGATCTGCTGCTTCTTCATAACAGGAAGGTTCTTTATCAATAAAATCACATAGTAAAGCTACATACCTGGAATTAGATCTGGTCCTCTTTCTTTCTCTGTGGTTCTCTTCTGGAGCCCCATATCTTTCCACACCTTGGATAAGTTCACGTACCCAAGCAGGTTTCCTCTTATGAGGATTCTTCTCTAGAGGTGGATCTACTGGTCTTTGTGGTTCCTTGAACTCTCGATCTTCTTCTTAAGCTTCTTCATTCATGATTGTATCACGAATCCTGGGTGCTTCTACTTCTGCTTCTTCAGGTTCTTCAGCAGATCTCTTTCTGGATTTGTTGTAAGTTGTGCCTTCATCAAATGTCACATCCCTGCTGATGTCAATCTTCTTGTATCCTGGAAAGTAGATTCTATAAGCCTTCGAGCTTTTAGAGTATCCCACAAATATACCCTTCTTTCCTGAAGGATCTAATTTTTTTCTCTTCTCTTTTGGAATGCGTATATATACAGGACAGCCGAATATTCTGAGATGGCTGACTTCTAGTTTCTTGCCGAAGAACACTTCTTCAGGAGTCTTGTTCTCGAGTACTCTATGAGGAGTACGGTTCTATACATATACCGACGTTCTAGCAGCTTCAGCCCAAAGATGCATAGGTAGATCTTGCTCATGAAGCATAGCTCTTGCGGCTTCCATGATAGTTTTGTTCTTCCGTTCTACAACCCCATTCTGTTGAGGATTATAAGGAGTGGACAACTCCCTCTTAATCCCTGATTCTTTGCATAGCTCCTTGAATTAATTTGAAGTAAATTCTCCACCATTATCTGATCTAATGGTCTTGATCTTTTTTTCAGTATGGTTCTCGATCAAGGCTTTGAATTCCTTGAACTTGCTGAATACTTCATCTTTGTTCTTCATAAAATAAATCCATGTCTTTCTAGAAAAATCATCAATAAAAGAAACATAGTATGCATACCCGCTAAGTGATTTTGATGACATAGGACCGCAGACATCGGAGTGGATGATTTCTTGAATGCTTTTGGCTTTGCTTTCGTTGCTTGGAAATGTCTTCTTTGTATTCTTTCCTTTCGCACATCCTTTGCAGACCCCATCATGTTTTGCTTGAATTTTTGGAAGACCTTCAACAGCTTTACTTGCAATAGGTAGTGCTCTGTAATGTACATGTGCAAGCCTTCTATGCCAAAGCTCATTTAGCTCTACTATGTCATGGATCAAGGCTTGTTCTGGATGGCCCTTCAATTTGTACAAGCCTCCTTCTTGTTCTCCAATCACTACTGCATCATCGATAGTCTTTCCTTTTGGCCACATGATGACTTGACCATCTATGAATGCCACCCGCATTCCTTTTGCATCCAATGCTGAAATGGATAGAAGGTTCTTCTTCAGTCCTGGCACAAACAACACTTCTTTCATTGTTAGAGACTTACCAGATTCCAGCTTGTATGAAGATTCCCCACTACCTTTTATTGGATATTGGTAGTCATCTCCTAGTTTCACCTTGTGAGGTGATTCGTGTTCTGACAGTCTTACAAAAGATTCCTTGAATCCCGTCATATGATTGGAAGCCCCACTGTCTATGAGCCAATCATTACTACCATGAGTAATGATACCTGTGAGAGCTGATATCAGAACATACTCATCCTCGCTTGAAGAATCTTCACTTTCATATCTGGATTTCTTTCTAGATGGTTCATCATCCTCTGCAGCATGAGCATGATGTCTTCTTTTGTTGCTCTTCTTCTTGTGAGAGTGGTTCTTGCTCTTAGGACAATCTTTAGCAAAGTGTCCCTTTTCATCACATGTATAACATCTAAATCTAGATAGATCCCTTTTAAAGTGAGAGCTCTTACCTTTATAAGGTTTTCTTCTTTCCTTCTTGGAGTGAGCTGTGAGGGCTTGGTCTTCACTTCCCATCTTCTCTTCCCAAGCTGCTATCCATGATTCTTCTTGAGAACATTCTTCCCATAGTCTGCTGAATTTTACCAACTTCTTTCTTGCACAGATTCCTTGGATAAAAGCATCCCATGACCTAGGAAGGCCATTCAAAGTAGTCATGACAATCTCTGCATTTTCCACTTCTTCATCAACAGCTTCTAATTGTTCCTTGATTTGAGAAACCCTTGTGAAGTATGACTGGATAGTTTCTACATTCTGAATCTTCACATTCTTCAGCTGGTTCCTCAGGGTCATCTTCCGATTGATGTTCTTTCCTTCAAACAATTTGGTTAGGGCATCAAACATAGCTTTAGGTGTCTTGAGAGAGGACACCTGAGGGATGAGATGATCCTTGATAGAATCAGCAGTGATTCTCTTTGCCATAACCATATTCTTCTTATGTAAGGCCTTTGCCTCATCTCCCTCTGGAACTGGAACCTCCTCATGAATGTAGGAGTCTAATTCATTCTCTTCTAGGACCAGGGAGATCCTATACTTCCAAGCTCGGAAGTTATCATCCCCCTCAAGCTTTTCATCAAGCTTGGTATGATGAGACATCTTTAAATAAGAACCTCAAATGGAAATACAAAAGATTTTAGATCTTACCAGGTTCAAGATGTCGGATCTGAAACTTGAGCTGAAATCTTGCAGAGCTGGTTTAGGAGCCAACTAGGGTTTTTCTTTTTCGGAGTTCTATCCACCCAAATGCCTTCAAATTTGTTCCTAACTTCGATTTTGGGGAGGAGATCAATCCAGGCCTGGGCTCACTGAAAAATTCCTCTTCTGCAAAAAGCCCTAATTTTCGACCCCAGTGACAGGTCCAAAACTGAAAAACCTCAGAATTGAATTCTGTTTCGACAGAAAGATGCGCCCTAGGGAGGAGAGTAATTCCACCTTACTTTTGCTGAAAATCTGTGGAGGAATATCCACAAACTAGGAAGCCCTAGGTCCCGCAGCTGCACAGTGTCTTCTTCTCAGGTTAGCTCTGATCCCATGTTAGTTTTTCATCAAATAAGCTAGCATTATGATCTTAGGATCTTTTCACTGAGGGAATAACAAGCAAAGCAATAAAACATAAGCACATCACAAGAGACAAGAGACACAAAGAGTTTTTCTCGGGGAAACCATAAAGGAGAAAACCCCGCAACTTCCTTAGAGATAAAATCAGCACCAAAATAGTAAGAGATCTCCCAAAAATAGCAGTAGCCTTCTTCTTCTGTCTAGCCCCAGTATTTCCTTCTTCACTAGTGCGCCACACTTGAGTAAGTGAATGATGCGATGTGCAAGATGATAAATAGAGAGACTCTCACTCTCTATTTATATTCTTCCGTTCACTTGAAGTGCATTTTCACACGTAGGCTTGACCTAACAATTACTTACCCGAGCCTACACCTTAATTAGTGTATAATAACTCAAGTGCCCTGAAACTGTGGGGACTTACCTAATGACTTGACATGACTTGTTTACATTATTAATCTTCCTGATCGGAACATCGGGGCATGATCACATGACTCAAATACATAATAGAAACATCCCGGAATAAACATCGGGTTACAATACATAAGATACATAGAAGAATACATTCTGAAGTTACATATACATCAACATTCCAACAGCTGCGACACCCATTTTTCGGCAGCTGCAACACCTTTTTCGGCAGTTGCGACACCGTTTTTCGATGGCTGCAACACCGTTTTCGGCAACCACCACATCATGAAACTCCGCCTTCTCACATTCCCACATGTTGTGACCCCGTTTCACTTTTGACAATAAAACCCATTTCCCGTCACTCCAGCGCGGTCACTTTCCGTCCGCTTAGCATTTTCCTTCTCTTTTTTGGCGGCTGTGACATCTTTTTTGGTGGCTGTGACATCTTTTTCGGTGGCTATGACATCTTTTTCAGCAGCTATGACATCTTTTTCGACGGCTGCGACAACTCTTCCGGCAGCTGCAACTTCGCTATATTTAGCTGTTTTTCTAGCATTAAAGGCCACGTCTCTGCTTCAATTTCTTTATGACCTGCGACTGTGACTCCTGTGTTATTAGAAGATATTTTTGCACGCCATCAACTCCTCTAGATATGGCTCTGATTCCTCATGCCGGCAATCTGACCCATAATGTGATATTTCTCATAATTCTGACCATTTTGACGCGATGGTTTTTGCTTCACCAATGGAAAGAATTATTGCAGCATCTCTGTTATAATGATTATATTCAATGACTGCGCACCGCACAAGTTCGGCTTTCACAATGTCTATAACCACATGTTCTATTATTCTCCGAAGGACATCCAGCACGCAGTTTCAAAGGTATGGCTTTGATTAACCACGTGATTAAGTATCAATATGATTTAACAATGTCAGTCGTACCTCCCTTTTTATGCCCATTATTGCCCCGATTAACTCTCTGCCCGTGCGACGTAAAGACTAATTATGCTACTTGATAACCGCCACCTTTCCCAATTCAGAATAAAATTTCGAATAATCTGGTCTGCTAAAACTTTTCAAATTTGCCTAACTCTCCTCTCAGCGGTCCATGCATACTCTGTGTTGTAACCTCCATTGTTGGAGTTTGTAATCTGTTGAACAGCAAACTAATTATGAAGTCAGAAACATGGGGATTTTGGCTCATTGTGAACCTTCAAACACGCGAGAGCTTAGGAGAAACGCTGTAGTCTTCGCTATCTTTCAAGCTGCTAGTTGGACGAAATTTTTTGAACGTCTGAATGGATTTCACTGAGAAGAAGCCTTGCAGTTTGCTCTGAACCTCACAGAAACTCACTCAGAGGTTTTGGGATTGCACATTGAAGTTTCTGAAGCCATTATAGCTGAGGACACTGGTATTCCTCAGGTGTGAAGGGCTTGGTTTGGACGTCGAGTCCCCACTACTGCAGCAGTACAGGACTTTCTAATAGACAGGGAGCAAGTTCACATGATAAAAAGGGGGATAGTACTGCAGTCATTGCCACAACCATGGAATCAAGTCACTCTTTTTCTCAAGAAATATATCACTTGTGAAGGTAGGTACCAAACCGCTTATAATTCTGAACTCCCTTTACTATATCATCTCCACCATAGGATTCTGTTAAATATTCCATATTATTTGCTTAATGATTTGCATCATATGGCGGGGTTTGTTCGAGTTGCCAAGCATCCACTCGCCTCACTGACCCACCATGGCCTCATTAAATTAATTATCTTAAGGACCCTTGCTCAACACAATATAACCTGGGAGCAATTTACAGCTCAAGTTCAGGAACCCGCTCCTTTGCCCGGTGTCCCAATAGAAGAAGAGTAGGTCCATCCACAGTTGGGGGGACATGAAGCACAACAGGAGGATCGGAGCCCCTCCAATATAGTTGGGGGGGGGGGAGATGAAACTGGATCATAGGATCAACCAGGGGCACAAGCAGAACAATTGATAGAAGTTGTACATAAAAACCCTATGGAAGAACCAAATAACAGGGTAACTCTGACAGTAGAGGGTGAAATTGGAACAGCATTAGATGTTGTGACAATTGAACCCGAAGATGATAGAGCCATGGCAATGGAAGAAAATATTGAGCTAGTGACCATTGAATCCTCACTCGAGTGGGGAGGAAGTTTGATTGAGGAAGAACAGCCTGAGGAACAAGAAAATGCTAGAACTGGGAACATTCCTTCTACTTCAGCTGCGAATCCAGAAACTCCAGCACCACAAAGAAAAAGGAGGAGATCAAATGATGAAATTAAGATATCTCCACCAATAAGAAGGAAAATAACCAGGTCGGTTGCAGCAGCAGAAGCAGCAAGGAAAATATGGGCAACCTTAGAAGCATAAATTGAGTTCCCCATTCTTGAACCCAGGCCAATTGATGCCCCACAAGGGCCGGTCGAAGAAGAACCCCAAATTGAAGGACTTCTGTTTGAAAATAGGCTATTAAAGGAGGAAGTCCAAACACTCAGAAGGGAATTGGAAAATTGGAAAGAAGTGTGCAGAAAACAGGGTGAAAGGAAGCTGCACACATTGGTGGAGGTTGCGGACCAATTGGAGGGACCAAATTCTACCGAGCCTGGCAATGAGGAAGAGAGAGTGGTCTGTCCCACCTATGGAGAAATATTTAAGGAAGTAGGCCACAAGATTGTAATTCATGCCTTTATAACACAACAATCTGCACCTGCAACGGAGGAAGTTGCAGAGAAAGAAGATTTTGTCACACAAGAACCAACATCTTTAAATATTCTTGCTGAAGTTGCCACTAACTCTGGGACAGAAGAACCAAGGGATGAAGTTATTCTTGATTGTAGGGATGAATATTGCACGATGACCCTGGAGTACTCCCATGACACAGAAATTATAGAAGTGGAACCACAATAGCAAGGCAATGATGAGATTGAACAGGGTGCTGCCACACAAGAACCAGCATCCCTGAATGTGCTTGTCCAAGTGGCTAACCAGATGGTAGGAGAACCAGGGATTGAGGGCACTCTGGAGTTTAATAAATAATTCTGTAATACAACTCCAGAATTGTCCCATGACACAAAAATCATAGAAGAGGAGCCACAATAGTAGGGAGATGAAGAAGTGAGCCAGGACGTTGTCACACAAGAACCAACATCCTTGAAGGTTGCAGTAGGGACTCTTGAAATGCAACAAGAAATTAACCCTGAAGTGGATGTCATTCCTGATATGCATTGGAGTGAGGATGAACAAGTTCAAACACAATCCTCAGGTGCTACGGAAATCCTTGAGGAGCAGCTGCACAAGAAAGAAGACATCAGATCTCAGCAGTAGGAGGAAAGAGAAGAACAGGGCTCTGTCACACAAGAACTAGTAGCCTCAAAGCTAGCTGCCAAAATTGCCACAAGAGAACCCCAAAAAGAGGACGTTGTTACACAAGAACCAATGTCTCCAAGAGTGGTGGATGTTGTTGCTGAAGAGAGTCCAGAAAAGGTTGATGTTACACAAGAACTAGCACCTCGCAAGATAGGTTCAGATGTGCAGGGTGTCCAATGTGGTACATCAGGCGACAATGTGTGGATTGATTCCCTTAGAAACTTCATCAACCTAGATTCTGACAAGGAGGAGCATCATAAAGAATAAATCCTGAACCTCACAGCAGAAGTCTCAATTCTGAGAATGGAGGTAATAAAATGGAAGAGCCAGGTGGAGGAATACCAAGGAGGGATAATTTCTCTTACTGAGCATAAAAATATTATCAGGGGACTGGAGGAGAAATGGGCAGAAGAACGTATGACCCAGAGAATTCGAGAGGAATAGCTACAGAGCAATTTAAGGGAGCTGAAAAAGTTCCAGTTTATGCAGAAGGAAAAAGAGCAGATGTATGCTCTCTCTCAAGAACTCCTAGGCACTAGGGTACCTTCTTCTTCTTACCCTGTCTTCCTGTTTGAACAGTTTGTTTGGTTTAAGTTGAGAGCTGTGAAAGAAGGGAGGTCATTTGAGATAATGACCTCAGAAAAAAATTTGGAAACAGTTTTTATAAGTAATTTTGAAGATCAAAATTTGCTGTGTGAATTATATTTGCATGAGATGGCTTGCCCTCTAGACCGCAATTCAAATCCTGTCCCTTTTTCAAGGGATGTTTAGTTGAGGGATTTTGCTTCTTTTCTGAGCAATCATGCTCAGTGGGAAAGGTCTTTTCAAACCTTTTCTCACAATGAAGCTCACTCTAACCTGTGGGTTCAAAGTGAGCCTCAGAATCTGGGTATTCTTCTTGCTCGATACAGGAGTTTGCTTTCATGCCCCATCCAGACTCGGCACACAATGGAACTGCAAGAGGAAGTTATTTCTACTTGTACCAACCATATTTATATACACCAACAAGCTGCATTGGATAGAAGTAAGCACAGATGGCAAGTTTCCTCTCCTATACTTAGGAGCAGAGACCCCTATTGTTTTAGGAATTTTGAACAGGCACTTTCCAGGGTCGAGGGCTATGTTGGATGTATCAGGGAATGTGGGGCTAATTGGTTGGGTCTGAAATTTAAATTCCCCCTCATCTGGTGGCCGAAAAAACCATATAGGGTGGACTTCTCACTAACCAAGGTAGAGGAGCAGCGATGCTGGAGATATTGGATTGCTCACAGAGGGTTCGTAGAAAAATAAGGGGTGCCTGAGTTCCCCTACAACTTCTCTTCTCTTCATGAACAGAGCTCAGTACAAGATTCGGATTCAGAATAATGGAGGTTGTTGCATGAGGACATGCAACAGGAAAGTTGGGGGGAAATGTTGGGCCCAGAAATGGCCTCTTTTGACCACCCTTAATTACCTCTTCTTGTTCTACCCTACCCTATTCAGCATGCCAATTAAACGTTTTACCCCCACTCTACTCTTCAAACCACCAAGGTATGATTGGTAATTGTTTTATTTTAGTAATACTTATGATTGTGATAATTAAGGCTTTGTATCTCTCAATGCGCTAACATATTATGGTTTATAAAGGTATTTTGAGGTATATGGACTGCAGGAAGATTGGGTTGAACAGGCTACAAAAATAAGGGGCATTCACCGCTTAAGCTAATCCCCATCCATCCTATCATCACCCAAGGACTGCGGCTCTAGTGCAATATCTCGGACAAAGCTATGTCAACGTAGTTGTAACAGAATGCATCAGACTTGGAGGTCAACAATGCATTGTTGCTTGTGTGTAGCCATAATATGAAGATATCGTCACTCCTGGGGCGATTAACAGTTTTCTTATGTTTCCTATTTTTCATCCTGCCACGTTTGTAACAGCCGTTGTCATTTAGGGCGCCTGAAGATCAGAGATATTCATGGTTGCCCCATAATAGGATAGGATGTTATGATTTACATTGTATAAATATGGAGAACTGTTTCGAGCCAGGGGTTGCTGAAAAATAATCAATTCATTGTATTAGCTATAAGGAGGAATTGTGTAATCACTCTGTCTTTTAATACAAGGAGTTACTTCTAATCTAAAGTTTTTTACATGTGTTCAGCTAGCATCTCTATGTGAAGGTTGGGCCCGCCTTCTATAGGGATCGCTGAGTTAAATTAGGTCTTTTCAATTATTTTGTTGTGTGATGTTACGCTAATTTTACTTCTTCATAGGAAGCTGTAACAAGTGTGGATTTACAGTGTGTCATCATTGCATTCCTTGGAGATCTGTAGTGGCATAGTGTGACAGTCAACTGAGTAGGTAATTATTTCTTATGCAATTCATGTGGTAACTGTAACAACTCTATTCATCCTTAAGATCTTTTAGTTGTCATTTCCATGAATCTTTGCAGCTTGTCTCTTATTTTTATGATTACAGAATTTCATTCCTGTCCTTCAATTTCCTAGAACAGCTGAACTCAATCTCTGTATTTTGAATTCCTAGATCAATATTCAATTTATGTTTTTGGATTCCTAGGACAATCAGATTAGGTAGTTGAGTTAATCATTAAGTGGTGTGAACAGGATTTTCCCTTATCTGCAATTGTAATTTAGATGTGACTTTTTCCATTCTTAGACCAAGCCATAGCAGAAGGTAATTGTGATTGCATTCCTTAGAAGGTAACTAGATTAATTAGATTCTTGGGATGAGCATAGCCGAACAGAGGATAGTATTGTTCAATTACAGTGATTTCATGTTTAAGCATATATTGTGCATGTTATCCTTGAAATACAAGACTTTCCCAGGTTGACAATAAATATTGTACACTCTATATGTTAGTTGTAATTCACTGGCATATTGGGTGCCCGACAGTGACCTTCTAAGTGTACAGAACTATATAGACATATACTGCAAGCCAGGCACTCAAAAGAGGGGTAGTTGCATCCCTATTGTTCACATTCACAACTTTCATTTATAGGTATTGGTGAGCACTATAGTGAGGGCTGCAGGGTCATCATCACTTCACCTTGCAACTCAGAACCAAATGAGACTAGCAGTGGACTGTATGCAGGGATCCCTATATGATTGGTGTTCGGGAGTGATCCCGATAATGAGGAAACGGCTCTCTGACTACAAAAGAGGCAGGCGGAAGAATTTTGGTTATTCCAGCATGTTAGTAGCCTTTTTCTTTGAGAGAGTGCCAGGTTTGAGCCCTACAGTACCATTACCAGTTCGTTCTCCCCTTCAGCCTAGGCTTAGTAGGTGGGGAGATATCTTCCTCCACCAGGGAGGTGGTGGATCGGTCCAGAGTGTCTATGACGATGACTTCTACTTTTGGTGGGAGCGACAGTTGCCAGTCTTGGAGCAGTTTCCATATGATGGGTTAGATTTTCAAGGTGATACTGACCTTGTCCTCCCTCCTAGAGGAGCATGGGGAGAGTCAAGTATCTTTTATTTTCAAAATTTTAAAATTTTTATGAATTTTAATTGTAAAGATATATACATATGTATAAGAGTGCTAATCCTTTTTAAAAATGTCAAAATGCAGATATTGGACCAGTCTGCCCTGCTGGGCATCCACACATGTATGTGCATCCTGTTTTGGGAGAGGACCAGGGTTTAATTAGGGTTCTTGAGGGGAAGTTGGCCAGGCTTACCCAAAAAGTACCTACCTTACAGATTGATCACATCCCTGCCATCATGCAGGAGCTAGTGGTTGGTGTACCACCTGTCTGGATACGCATTCTGATGCGGGTAGCCAGAGCAGTACTTGTGTATATAGATGTTGTTGAGGCTGTTGAAGCTGAGGAGGCTGAAGAAACCCGAGCGCAGGGTGATCGAGGGCACCAGGGTGGTCAAGCTTAGACTTAGGAGCATTTTATGGACTTTGATCCA
>LPNX010175977.1:254856-432261 GCA_001517045.1 Pseudotsuga menziesii | reverse complement strand
TGAATTTTGATTTCTTGGAATATGATTGAATATAATGAACTCAAAATTTATTTCCAATAACCTAACTTGCATAAACTGACGAAATAGAATAGGGTTCTGCACCTGATAAGCCCAATTGAGCTGGGAAACCACTAGTGGAGAGTCCAGTCGGACTTCCAGCTGAGTAAATTTACAAATGTTTTTATGTGTCTGCTGTATATTTTTTATGCAAAATGTGTTAAATGCCAATCCAAGATATAATTAGCATATGCATCAGTTAATGAATTTTGATTTCTTGGAATATGATTGAATATAATGAACTCAAAATTTATTTCCAATAACCTAACTTGCATAAACTGACGAAATAGAATAGGGTTCTGCACCTGATAATCCCAATTGAGCTGGGAAACCACTAGTGGAGAGTCTAGTCGGACTTCCAGCTGAGTAATACCACGTGACAAAGCATCCCATAAAAGCTCAATGACGGCCCTATATTTAGTGACATTATTGGTAGCAGGACCTAAGCAAGCGCCTCTTGAGGAAACTAACTGTCCTAAGGGAGAATAAATGACCCATGCAGCTGAAGCCAAATTACAAGTGTGGCGACTAGCGCCATCAGCGAAACCTACGAACCACTCGAAAGACATCTGTAACAACCAGTATAAGATGGTATAAAAAACACAAACCGAAGAACTATTGTACATAAAAATACATACAATAAAATACAGGAAAAATTGCTAATCCTAAGCATAGTACTTTTTCAGGTAGATCCCATTTCTAGGCTCAAGCAGCTTATTCCCTTCGAAAGCAATCAATTCATATGTGCCCTTATTTAACACCTTTGACACAACATAACGTCCCAACCACATAGACCTGAACTTTCTTTCCCCTAGGGGTTCTTTGTCTTGATCCCAGAGCAAAACAAGCGCCCCTTCAGAGAAAATCTGAGGCTTGACCGACTTATCGTATTGGATTTTTACCCTATTTTTATGAGCTTCATTTGTTGTCAGCGCATCTCTACGCTTCTCATCTAGATGTTCTAAATGTAATAAATGTTCTTCCAACTCAGTCGTATCAGGTAACACATGAATAGCAATTATTAAGGACAGGATTTCACATTCAACTGGGGTAACTGCTTCCACTCCATGAATGAGTTGGAAAGGAGAAAACCCTATAGCAGTTTTCACATTGGTTCGATATGCCCAAAGTGTAGGATACAACATGATGTGCCATTTGGAATGGGCTGCATTACTAGTATGTTAGAGAATAGTCTTCAAAGTTTAATTAACAACCTCGACTTGACCGTTTGCTTGAGGATAGAACGAAGATGAATGTTCTTTTCTAAATCCTATCATAGTGGTCAATCCAGTCATCATGCTATTTTGGAAATGATTTCCATGGTCAGTGACAATCACCTTAGGGATACCAAATCGTGCAATAATTTGGTTGAAAAAGAAAAAAGCTAAAGTTTCCCCGTTAACTTTAAAGGTGGGCATTTCCTCTGCCCATTTCGTAAAATAATCTATAGCAACAATGATATATTTGTGCCCCCCAACCAAGACTAGGTTGAACATCACTTAATCTATCCCCCACTTCATGAAGGGGCCCACTGAGATAACGGGAAATAACGGAGTGGGATCCGACCGCATCTTTCTGGTGTAAATCTAAAAAGGATGAGAGCGCTTCACGGTTTCCACACAATCTTTAAACATCGTGGGCCAGAAATAACTGGCACGTAATATCTTCTGGGCCATTGTTAACCCAGATAAATGACCCCCACACACTCTACTATGGGCATCATTTAGGACAATATCTGCTTCCTTGTGGGTAAGACATCGACGCAAAATGGAATCTACCCCCCTACGATATAAAGTATCCCCTATAATGAGGTAGTTCTTGGCATGTAGGCGTAGTTTACGTCGTTCTTCCCACAAGAAGGCTGCAGGGTACTTCAAAGTCTATAGATAGATAAGTATATCTCCGTACTAGGGGTCAGAGGTGGAAATCAAAAAGATATGCTCATCTGGGAATGAGTCTTCTTCAATGACAACATCTTCCTCTACTTGAAATTCTGCAATGAGCTCAGCAAAAATTAAGGATTTCTTGGATTTGACGGATTGAAAATCCAAGTCAAACTCTTAGAGAATGACTATCCATTTGTTGAATTTGCCTCCAACTATCCGTTGAGACAAAACATATTGAAAAGGATTAACATCTGCCACTACCGTCGTGGTCCTTAGTAAGATGTAGTGATGTAACCTCTGAACAGCATATACAACTGCTAAGGCCAACTTCTCGACGTGGGAATACCTAAGTTCAGGTACGGCTAAAGCACGACTGAGATAGTAGATGACATGCTCTTGGAGCTTATCATCCTCATGGACTAGGACTACCCCTATGGTCAACTCATATGCGGCCAGATACAATATAAAATCCCTAGAGTAATCTGGCGGATGCAATAATGGTGCCGACAACAAAGCTCTTTTTAATGCCTCGAATGCGAGTTGTGCAATTTCATCCCATACAAATGCGGTGTCATGTTTTAACAGGCACATGAAACCTTTATTAATCTTCACATAATTTACAATAAAACGTCAAAGGAAATTGGACTTCCCCTGCAGGCTCGGAATCTAACTGATAGAATGAGGAGGAGGCAGACTTACAATGGCCTTAAATTTCAAAGGATCCACCTGAATGCCTTTGGAATTAGCTGTTGTCATACATACTCTAAAGATGTGGTGTCATCATTTAATTAGAAGAAAATTTATTCTAATGACAGATAATAAAGGACTAAAATATCTGTTAGATCAACCTAACCTGAATGCTAGACAAGCTAGGTGGCTAGCTTTTCTAAGTGAGTACGATTTCGAAATTCAGCACATAAAAGGGAAAGAAAATAAAGTTGTTGATGCATTAAGTATAAATGCAAGGCTGAACTTTACAGCAGTTATCAGCACTTATACAATAGATCTGGAAGAGCATCTTAAAGCGGGGTTAGAACAAGATGAAATTTACCAAAATTTACAAGCAAAAACGAAAGAAAATCCAACAGAAAGTTTAAGTAAAGGGTACAGCTTGAATGAAAAAGGATTTTTATTGTATAAAGACAGAATGTATGTACCTAATGTACCTAAAGTTAAGTTATTAATTTTAGATGAAATCTGTAAAACTCCATGCTCAGGCCATCCAGGTTATCAGAAGACTATAACTATGTTAAGAAAAGAATATGTTTGGCCAAACATGAAGACTAAACTGGTAGAATATATCGCTAGGTGTTTTGAATGTCAACAAGTAAAAACTAAACATCAACACCTAGCTGGAAATGGCAGATAATTAGTCTTGATTTTGTTACTAGACTTCCTAAAAATCAGAACTTAAATGATTCTATAATGGTAGTGGTCGATAAATTAAGTAAAGCTGCCCATTTTATACCTGTAAAAACTATGTATAAAGCTTCAAACATAGTTGATATCTTTTTAAAGCAAATTTTTAGACTACATGGGATGCCGAAAGTTATAATATCATATCGAGACCCTAAATTTACAGGTAACTTTTGGAAATATCTGTTTAAAGGATTAAATACTACACTAAATTTTAGTACTTCGTTCCATCCTCAAACTGATGGACAAACTGAAAAAGTAAACCAAGTATTGGAAGATTTACTAAGAATGTATGTAAAGGATCAGCCAGGTAAATGGGAGGATTATTTGCATCTGGTAGAATTTGCTTATAATAATAATTATCAAGCTTCAGCTAGATTTAGTCCTTTCAAAATCTTTTATGGAAGGAAGTGTAACACTCCTATCTCTTGGAGTAATCCGATGGACAGATTAGTATTAGGTCCTGAATTATTGAAAGAAATGGAAGAAATTGTAAAGCAGGTACAAGGTAATCTAAAAATTGCGCAAGATTGACAGAAAAGTCAAGCAAACCTTAAAAGAACTCCAAAGGAGTTTCAAGTAGGTGAACATGTGTTCATTAAGGTGAGACCCAAAAAGATCTCTCTGAGCTTGGGTAGTTCTGCCAAACTAGCACCTCATTACTGTGGTCCTTTTGAAATACTGTCTAGGATTGGACATGTAGCCTATCAGCTAGCATTACCACTGAATTTAAGAGTTCATAATGTTTTTCACATTTTTGTATTAAAGAAATATGTTCATGATGCTACTCATGTTGTTAACTAGAATGACGTACAGGTGGAATCAAAAGGAGATTTCGGGTGGAACCGGACTGTATCCTCGAGCGGAGGGAGATCACACTTCGGAACCGCACCATTGGTCAAGTGAAGGTACAATGGAAGCCACCTGGGAAGCACCTTAGTCCAGAGGAAGCCACCTGGGAATTGGAAAGTCATATGCAAGATCCATATCCAATTCTATTCCAGGGGAATTCTGAGGATGAAGAATAAATAACATCGAGGACGATGTTATAATTTAAGGGGGTGTGTATGTCACAAGCCCCAATTTTGCAAAAACAATTTTATATTATTTGAGGAACAATATGTTAAATTTTATGCTAAGTTGTAATTGATGACCCAGTGGGGTCAAGGATATTTAATGTAAATTCTGAATATTTTATTTATAAATAAATAAATGAGGAGACAACAGCTTAAGAGAGCTGTCAAAAGAGTGTTTACTGGTCAAATTGGTGGAGGAGACTGGGTGGAGAGCCAACTGACATGTGGCAGCATCCTCAAACCACTTCCAACTATTGCAGGTGGCAATCTCCCTACAATTGTGGTCATGATTCCCCAAGAAATTGGAATCATAGCAGGCGGCTCAATTAATGAAAACTGACCCAAAAGACCTAGGCATCTTTATAAAAATTCCCATTGAAGAGAGCTAAGGCTTCTCATTCTAGGAAAGTGATCATTCAGGTTGAATGAATGTACTTCAGAGAAATTCAATGGACGGGAAATCTAGAAAGTGCTTGAGGGGATAACTGCTTATTGATCTAGTTGCAGCTTTTAAGCTGAAGATCATACTGTTGAGAGAAGAGTGTTTTACTGAGGTATTGAACTAGTCAGTTGACAGAGGGTTCTACTGTTTGCATTCTCCACCAGTTCTCAGCCAAGAAGACCAAGAACAGGCTCGAGGGTCCTAAGGAAGCATTGTTTGAGTGCTCTCCAGGAGATTGGTAAGGAGGAACAGCCTCGTAAAGTTGTTGTCGTCTTGTCCTCAACAAGTTCTAAGTTATTTTATTTTACTGTTTTAGTTAAATAAATATTAGTTTAACTGCTATATGAATTTTAGAAGTTCAGTGTTTGTGAAAATTTAGATTTAGTATTCTTATTAGATTGTTATAGAAATGAAATTAGTTTATAGATTAGTGAATTAGAATGAAAATAAATTTCTAAACTGTGTTTTTCCACACCTGGAAACCAGGTCGTACTCTGGCACAGTTAGAATGCTTTAAGTAAATGAAAGATTCTTAAGAGAATGAAAATAGTAAATAGGATTTTGTATCTGTAGATAGCAAAGTAAATTTATTTCCATGTTTAAAATATTATGAAAAATAGTGTTATGGTTTATTTGTGTTTACTGTTTTTACTTAGTGTAACTAAATAAAAATGTAGGAAAAGAAAAAGTAAACTACACTAAAGTTACAGTAATAGTATACTGATACAAATAAAATTTTATAGAAAATAACAGCTAAGTATATAAATAAGTTATTAACCACACAGTATATCTATTAAACTATTTACTAAATCTTAAACTATTACTTAATAAAAAACAGATTAGGGTTATATTTATAAACCCTTTAATTTATGAAAAATAAACAGAGTTACAGAGTTAACCTTCTATTTCGTTACAGAGTTAACCTTCTATTTTTTTTACAGAGTTAACATTTTATTCTTTACAGAAATCTAAAGAATTCTAAGTTACAGAATAGTAAATAAAAACAAATGTAAATATATGCATTAAATAAAATAATACTAAGACTTTCATATTCAAAAACTAATTACATTAATAAACAGGCTTATAACCTGTGCAAGGAACCCTAAGGGTCGAAACCCTAACAAGTAATTTATCCATTTATAAATCAATTTATTTAAGTTTTAACCATTTACATTAATAACTGTATAGACAAACTTAACAAGAAAATTACAACCCAGGCTTGGACTGTTTACAATATTTTACTTAAAATAAACATCATTTATAAACACTAAATTAAACACAAAAATTTACAGGTTAACGAAATCATAACAACACGAGACAAAGCTTCAAGATTGACGAAGTCTTTCTTAAATTAAAAATCAACTGTATTACATTGTTGGGCCGTAAGGCTAAAACTTAACAAAATACATATCACGGCTCAAGGCTAGCATTACCCAGCATAACAGCAAGGGTTTGTAAATAAAAACTAGAAAACAACTTGTTAAAACATCTTAACTAACGAATAAATGGAACAAGCTCCCAAGCACTGTGTTTTCCTTCTTTAACCCTCATTGCAAGTAGGGAAAAACCCATGTTTGAAATCAGGGCTTACCAGTTGGGGCCACGAGTCCAAGGAAGCCGACAATCGTATTCTTTCCATTGAAGTTTGAAGCTATTTTAGTTTCCTGTAAAGAGCACATTTACAGAGCTTTAGAATGATGTACAATTCTAAGTTTAAAACCCTAAACTGTATTAATAACTTAACAAAGAATTTTATCATGTTAAAGGACCGAGTGGTCTTACCTGTGAGTAAGAAGAGTATTCTAGCACGAAGAAGCTATCACCAGCTTTACCAATTTGCACAGAGGAGAATCAACCCCTACACCAACCTGGAGTGGAGACAGTGTCAACGAGCTCAAGCTTCACAATGCCGTGACAAGCCACGAGAAGAACAGAATTGAAACTACGGACAGGCCAAGAGCCAAACACATAAACAAGTAACCACTCATGCAGTAAGAATCACAACCACGAAGTTCTGGAACCTAAGATTGAGTAATGAAACCTCACAGCAACAAACATGAGCCACGGAGCAAGCAAGACAAAGGAGCAGCCTCTAATGGCCACCAAGACAATCACACAGAGCAGCCCGCAGGCCAGCGAAACCCTCGGAGTAAAAATGACAAGTGAATAGGGTTTTCCAACCTTTTAATTCACCAATGCATGGTCGAGAATAGACCACATGGTCTCCAAATATTTTAACCACGCATGGGTCTAGTCTATAGTCAATCTGCATTCCAAATTATTCATTTCGTTATTGCAATGATCAACAAATCAACTATGTAATCAACGGTGGAAGGTATTTATATATATTCACTAATTACAACATAAAACTATATCATTGTAATCATCGGTGTCGAGGTTTGTGTTAATTAACAATGATATATAACGTTGACCATAGAGTAAGGATGTCGAGACCTTGCCATTGGATCGATCCCAATGTCGACTATACAATAAACATTTCCAAATAACAAATTGTTTATTCACTTTGCAAAACAATTTTAATATATCTATATATTATATGCAGCTCAAACTAGACCATTGGCAATTGATGGTTAAGGTTAGTTTTTATTGCTAACAGCTAATATTTGTCATTTGACTATAGAGTAAGGTGTATTAAACCTTGTCAAATAAACAAACATGAGGCTCGACCTGGGTGTAAGCTTTTACAAATAATATTTTGTATGCTCAACTTACCAAAGATAATAATAATGAATCCTATCTTTATTGATTATGTTTACTTGGTTCTAGCATAGTATAGGAATCTTGTTCATAATGTTTCACTTGATATAGACCTTAGATTAAAAGTTCTAGGTAGTAAATCTACCATAGTAGTTATTATAAACTACAACTTATTATAAGTGAGACAACATGATAATAGTAATTTTACTATGAAGTAAACCATGCACAAGGTTTATAATTATAGGAATAACACTGATAATGTAGTTACCTATGATTTAGACTTTATAAAAGTGAAGGTAGGTAGTATCCTATCTTAAAATGATGTATCTAGTTATAATGTTATGGAAATTTCCAGGTAGTAATATCTCTATAGGATGTAAGTAACAATTAGATTGGTACATTATAAAATATTAGGGTATTGTATGTTGTTACAATAATACCTGCAGCAAGGGGACTATGTAAGTACTGAAGTTTATAACTTGATGATGAGCATATTTACATACAAGAAACAGGTTGATAAATTCCATGACTAGTAAGAAAAAGACAAAATAGAAACAATAACTCTATTGGAAATCTTTACCATCGAGATTGATAGGAGTACTTTCATGAATAAAAGACAGTATAGTTAAACATAACATTAGCATTATAAGCATGTTAAAATAGAAGTAAATGTATGACGAAGAACATGAGCTCTAAGCTCACAGTAAGTATCTTTTGTTTCGCTAAGTATGATAAAGATAACGATCTTTATATTTAAACTTTGAATACCGTCTTAAAAACAAAACTATAGAAGACAAATTATTTTCCCTCTAAGAGCTTGCTTGAGAATAAACAGTTTATTACTAGCATATTAACATGCAAACAGAAATACTTCTTGCTACCTTGTGAATTAAAATCCTACTTGATCGATCATTACCTGTTAAACCTGTAAGAACCATCAGTCCATCTGCATTAGCATAACGCTAAGTAAGCCCAAGTTTTCAAAGATAGATTTCACCTACTTGCCAAAAAGTAACATTATCAGTAAGGCTAAAAGAAATCTGGATGCAGGTCACTCTTAAGGAAATGAAAGTTGTATTAGTAATTGTGTTATGAAACTAATTAATATTAACTATTAAATTGTTTCATTTTTCCGCTAACCGCTAGCAATTAGTAAACTACGTTATCAGACATTTTATGTTATCTTAAAAAATTTAAATTTTTATGAAATTTTGGGGTTATTACATGTGGTATCAGAACACAAGGTTCAAACACTAGGCCTTAATGAAGCTCAACTTGCTTACATGAAACAGTAAATTTTAAATCATTTTGTTGATGTTGTTTTCTTTTAATGTTATTCAACAGAGAAATTTGTTTTTGAGTTTAGCAACAGGTATAGAAAGACTGGAGGAATATGCGAAAGAGGAATCTCCCTTTACTGAACAAGAAAACTTACAAAGAGAACCTATACAAGAAAACATAACCACTAATTCCTCAGAACTTTTACAAACAGTAAAAGAATTAAAATCTGAAATGGAATCTGTTAAAAAAGAAAATGAGAGGATTCTGAGAGTTCAGGAGGAGCTGAATCAGATCCTAACAGAAAGATTTCATACTGAGGGAAGGGGTAAAAGAGCTGATTCAGAAAATATAAGTTACCAACATAAGTATAAAAAGACTAAACAGACTAAAAATGAAAGCAGCTCATCTTCCGAAGTATTTGGTGATCAACGTAATTTCCATTCTACCAGTGATAGTAGTGAGGATAACCACCACTCTAGAAAAAGAAAATATAAACCCTATGAAGAAATTTATGGAGAGTTTAAAAAGATCAAACTGCCAACATTTAATGGGGAAACTGAAAAGGGGGAGGAAGCAGAATCCTAGTTATCTGGGATGAAGAAGTACTTCCAGAATTATAAATATTCTAACCAATTAAAGGCTAGAATGGCTATCTATAATCTTTCAGGGAAAGCTGATATATGGTGGCAAGATTTAAAGAGAGTGAAAGGAATAAGAGAGAAGAATATAAATTGGAGTACCTTCAAGAAGTACTTTAAAAAGAAATTTTTATCTGAACAGTACTATGAAGAAAGGGCTAAAGAATTCTATGAGTTACAACTTGGTACAAAGACTATGAAATATTTTAACACTAAGTTTTTAAGTTTGCTTAGGTATGTGCCATACCTTGTAGATGAAAAACCGAAGGTACAGCGGTTCCTCAGCTATTTACCTTATCACATAAAGGATAGGATTGAGTATGACAATCCAAAAACTCTGGAAGAAGCTATGAGGAAATCCAATTTCTATTATGAACAAAATCGAAAAAAGGAGAGCATGGCCAACTGGAAGGCCAAAAAGAATAATAATAATTATGATCAAAAAAAGAAAGAGTTTGTGCCCAATCGGAATTCTAAAAATAATAAGGACAGAAATTTTCCTAATAATAATTTCCAAGGGAATAAGAATAATTCACCGAACAATTAGAACAATCAAAAGAGTAAAGAGTCTGCTAATAATCATGGTAATTACATGAAAAACTTTGAACGAAAGGAACCCATAAAGTGTTGGGAGTGTAATGACCCACATTATGCCTCAGTCTACCCTAATCGGAAAAAGCCTGTCAGTAATATCCATACCATACAGGAGGAGATGACTGTTGGAGATTTAGCAAGGACTATGCCTAGAATCAATGCAGCCTTGGAGAATCGACAAGAAGACTATCAAACTTCCATGGTGGAAGTAGAAGGTAAGATAAACCAAACACCCAAAGCTATTTAAATTGATCCAGGAGCTAGTTTAAGTTATATTTCACCTGATTTGGTAGAAAAATATAAACTGCCTATTGAAAAGTTTGTAAATTCTTGGTTAGTTCAGTTAGCTATTGGTGCAAAGAGGAAGGTAACTAGTTTTGTAAAGAATTGTGCAGTAGTTATGAATCAATTTGAAACTTTTGTAAAGCTTAATGTACTACCTATGGATTCTTATGACACACTAATTGGTATGGATTGGTTAGAACAACATAGGGTGATCTTAAACTGCTATGATAAAACATTTACTTGTATAAATAATGATGAAAAATCAATAAGTGTAAAGGGGATCCCTAGAAAAACAACAATAAGGCAGATTTATGCTCTGCAGCTTAAGAGAGTTGTTAGGAAGGGTTGTAAGGATTATGCAGTAACAGTAACTAATGAGGAAAATCTAAATAATACAAATAAATTAAAATTGGAAGATATACGAGTTTTAAAAGAGTATGCAGATGTATTTCCGGAAGAGATTCCGGGACTGCCTCCGAAAAGGGAACTAGACTTTACCATTGAACTGATACCAGGTGCAGTACCCAGTTCAAAGGCCCCTTATCGAATGAACATACTTGAACTTAATGAACTTAAGTCACAATTAAAATAACTTATTGACAAGAAGTATATTCGACCCAGTGTGTCTCCCTGGGGGGCACCTGGAATCTTCGTTAAGAAAAAGGACAGAACTCTACGACTTTGCATAGACTACCATCAGTTGAATAAGACGACTATTAAAAATAGATACTAGTTACCTCGCATAGATGATCTGTTTGATCAACTACATGGAGCCATGGTGTTTTTGAAAATTGATTTAAGGTCTAGATATCACCAAGTTAGGATTAAAGATGAAGACATCTTTAAAACAACTTTTAGGACTCGGTATGACCATTACAAGTTTGTCGTCATGCCATTCGGGCTTACTAACGCCTCAGCTATTTTCATGTGTTTAATGAATAATGTAATGCATAAATATCTGGATAAGTTTGTGGTCATGTTTATCGACGAAATATTAATCTATTCGAAATTTGAAGAAGAACATAAGGAACATTTAAAAATTGTTTTGCAAGAGTTACGAGATCATCAACTCTTTGCAAAGTTTAGTAAATGTGATTTCTTTAAGGATAAAATCCAGTACTTAGGTCATGTGGTGACTAAGGACAGAATTTCAGTGGATCCCGAAAAGATAAAGGCGATTGAAGATTGGCCAGTTCCTAAAGATGTAACTTATGTTCGATCCTTCATGGGAATTACCAGTTATTACCGGAGGTTCATTGAAGGGTTTTTGAGTATCGCAAATCCGATAACCTCCTTGTAGAAAAAGGGAAAGAAATTTGACTGGAATCAGAAGTGTGAGGAGAGTTTTTAAAAGTTAAAAACTTTATTAACCAGCGCACCTATTTTAAGGATAGCTGATCCAAATAAAGATTTTGTAGTGTGTACTGACGCCTGTAATGATGGTTTAGGCAGAGTATTGACTTAAGAAGGGCATGTTATCGCTTATGAATCTGGGAAATTAAAGATTCATGAAAATAATTATGCAACTTATGATTTGGAATTAGCTACTGTCATACATGCTCTAAAGATGTGGCGTCATCATTTAATTGGTAGAAAATTTATTCTAATGATAGATAATAAAGGAATAAAATATCTGTTAGATCAACCTAACCTGAATGCCAGACAAGCTAGGTGGCTAGCTTTTCTAAGTGAGTATGATTTCGAAATTCAGCACATAAAAGGGAAAGAAAATAAAGTTGTTGATGCATTAAGTAGAAATGCAAGGCTGAACTTTACAGCAGTTATCCGCACTTATACAACAAATCTGGAAGAACAGCTTAAAGCAGGGTTAGAACCAGATGAAATTTACCAAAATTTACAAGCAAAAACGAAATAAAATCCAACAAAAAGTTTAAGTAAAGGGTACAGCTTGAATGAAAAAGGATTTTTACTGTATAAAGACAGAATGTATGTACCTAATATACCTAAAGTTAAGTTATTAATTTTAGATGAAATCCATAAAACTCCATGCTCAAGCCATCCAGGTTATCAGAAAACTACAACTATGTTAAGAAAAGAATATTTTTGCCCAAACATGAAGACTAAACTGGCAGAATATATCGCTAGGTGTTTTGAATGTCAGCAAGTAAAAACTGAACATCAACACCCAGCTAGATTACTTCAGCCATTGCCCATTCCTAGCTGGAAATGGGAGATAATTAGTCTTGATTTTGTTACTGGACTGCCTAAAAACCATAACTTAAATGATTCTATAATGGTAGTGGTCGATAAATTAAGTAGAGAAGCCCATTTTATACCTGTAAAAACTACGTATAAAGCTACAAACATAGCTGATATCTTTTTAAAGCAAATTTTTCGACTACATGGGATGCCAAAAATTATAATCTCAAATCGAGACCCTAAATTTATAGGTAACTTTTGGAAATCTCTGTTTAAAGGATTAAATACGACACTAAATTTTAGTACTTCATTCCATCCTCAAACTGATGGATAGACTGAAAGAGTAAACCAAGTATTGGAAGATTTACTAAGAATGTATGTAAAGGATCAACCAGGTAAATGGGAGGATTATTTGCATCTGGTAGAATGTTCTTTTAATAATAATTATCAAGCTTCAGCCAGATTTAGTCCTTTCGAAATCTTGTATGGAAGGAAGTGTAACACTCCTATCTCTTAGAGTAATCTGGTGGACAGATTAGTATTAGGTCCCGAATTATTGAAAGAAATGGAAGAAATTGTAAAGCAGGTACAAGGTAATCTGAAAATTGTGCAAGATTGACAGAAAAGTCCAGCAGACCTTCAAAGAACTCCAAAGGAGTTTCAGGTAGGTGAACATGTGTTCATCAAGGTGAGACCCAAAAAGAGCTCTCTGAGGTTCGGTAGTTCTGCCAAACTAGCACCTCGTTACTGTGGTCCTTTTGAAATAATGTCCAGGATTGGACAGCTAGCCTAGCCTATCAGCTAGCATTACCATTCAATTTAAGAGTTCATAATGTTTTTCACATTTCTATATTAAATAAATATGTTCATGATGCTACTCATGTTGTTAACTGGAACGACGTACAGGTGGAACCAGAAGGATATTTTCTGGTGGAACTGGACTGTATCCTCGAGCGGAGGGAGATCACACTTCGAAACCGCACCATTGGTCAAGTGAAGGTGCAATGGAAGCACCTTAGTCCAAAGGAAGCCACCTGGGAATTGGAAAGTCATATGCGAGATGCATATCCAATTCTGTTCCAGGGGAATTCCGAGGATGAAGAATAAATAACATCGAGGACGATGTTATAATTTAAGGGGGTGTGTATGTCACAAGCCCCAATTTTGCAAAAACAATTTTATATTATTTGAGGAACAATATGTTAAATTTTATGCTAATTTGTAATTGATGACCCAGTGGGGTCAAGGATATTTAATGTAAATTCTGAATATTTTATTTATAAATAAATAAATGAGGATACAACAGCTTAGGAGAGCTGTTAAAAGAGTGTTTACTGGTCAAATTGGTGGAGGAGACTGGGTGGAGAGCCAACTGACATGTGGCAGCATCCTCAACTCACTTCCAACTGTTGCAGGTGGCAACCTCCCTATAATTGTGGTCATGATTCCCAAAGAAAGTGGAATCAGAGCAGGTGGCTCAATTAATGAAAAATGACCCAAAAGACCTAAGCATCTTTATAAAAATTCCCATTGAAGAGAGCTGAGGCTGCTCATTCTAGGAAAGTGATCATTCAGGTTGAATGAATGTACTTCAGAGAAATTCAAAGGAAGGGAAATCTGGAAAGTGTTTGAGGGGATAACTGCTTATTGATCTAGATGCAGCTTTTAAGCTAAAGATCATACTACTGAGAGCAGAGTGTTTTACTGAGGTATTGAAGTAGTCAGTTGACAGAGGGTTCTACTGTTTGCATTCTCCACCAGTTCTCAGCCAAGAAGACCAGGAACAGGCTCGAGGGTCCTAAGGAAGCGTTGTTTGAGCGCTCTCCAGGATATTGGTAGGGAGGAACGGCCTCGTAAAGCTGTTGTCGTTTTGTCCTCAACAGGTTCTAAGTTATTTTATTTTACTGTTTTAGTTAGATAAATATTAGTTTAACTGCTATATGAATTTTAGAAGTTCAGTGTTTGTGAAAATTTAGATTTAGTATTCTTATTAGATTGTTAAAGAAATGAAATTAGTTTAGAGATTAGTGAATTAGAATGAAAATAAATTTCTAAATTGTGTTTTTCCACACCTGGAAACCAGGTCGTACTCTAGCACAGTTAGAATGCTTTAAGTAGATGAAAGATTCTTAAGAGAATGAAAATAGTAGATAAGATTGTGTATCTGTAGATAGAAAAGTAAATTTATTTCCATGTTTAAAATATTATGAAAAACAGTGTTATGGTTTATTTGTGTTTACTGTTTTTACTTAGTGTAACTAAATAAAAATGCAGGAAAAGAAATAGTAAACTACACTAAAGTTACAGTAATAGTATACTGATACAAATAAAAGTTTATAGAAAATAACAGCTAAGTATATAAATAAGTTATTAACCACATAGTATATCTATTAAACTATTTACTAAATCTTAAACTATTACTTAATAAAAACCAAATTAGGGTTATATTTATAAACCCTTTAATTTATGAAAAATAAACAGAGTTACAGAGTTAACCTTCTATTTCGTTACAGAGTTAACCTTCTATTTTTTTTACAGAGTTAACCTTTTATTCTTTATAGAACTCTGAAGAATTCTAAGTTACAGAATAGTAAATAAAAACAAATGTAAATATATGCATTAAATAAAATAATACTAAGAATTTCATATTTAGAAACTAATTACATTAATAAACAGGCTTATAACCTGTGCAAGGAACCCTGAGGGTCGAAACCCTAACAAGTAATTTATCCATTTATAAATCAATTTATTTAAGTTTTAACCATTTACATTAATAACTGTGTAAACAAACTTAACAAGAAAATTACAACCCGGGATTGGACTGTTTACAGTATTTTACTTAAAATAAACATCATTTATAAACAGTAAATTAAACACAAAAATTTACAGGTTAACGAAATCATAACAACACGAGACAGAGCTTCAATATTGACGAAGTCTTTCTTAAATTAAAAATCAACTGTATTACATTGTTGGTCCGTAAGGCTAAAACTTAACAAAATACATATCACGGCTCAAGGCTAGCATTACCCAGCATAACAGCAAGGGTTTGTAAATAAAAACTAGAAAACAACTTGTCAAAACATCTTAACTAACGAATAAATGGAACAAGCTCCCAAGCACTGTGTTTTCCTTCTTTAACCCTCATTGCAAGTAGGGCAAAACCCATGCTTGAAATCAGGGCTTACCAGTTGGGGCCACGAGTCCAAGGAAGCCGACAATCGTATTCTTTCCATTGAAGTTTGAAGCTATTTTAGTTTCCTGTAAAGAGCACATTTACAGAGCGTTAGAATGATGTACAATTCTAAGTTTAAAACCCTAAACTGTATTAATAAATTAACAAAGAATTTTATCATGTTAAAGGACCGAGTGGTCTTTACCTGTGAGCAAGAAGAGGATTCGAGCATGAAGAAGCTATCACCAGCTTTACCAATTTGCACAGAGGAGAATCAACCCCTACGCTAACTTGGAGTGGAGACAGTGTCAACGAGCTCAAGCTTCACAACGCCATGACAAGCCACGAGAAGAACAGAACTGAAACTATGGACAGGCCGAGAGCCAAACACATAAACAAGTAACCACTGGCGTAGTAAGACTCACAACCATGAAGTTCTGGAACCTAAGATTGAGTAATGAAACCTCAAAGCAACAAACATGAGCCACGGAGCAAGCAAGACAGAGGAACAGCCTCTAATGGCCACCAAGACAATCACACAGAGCAGCCCGCAGGCCAGCGAAACCCTCAGAGTAAAAATGACAGGTGAATAGGTTATTCCAGCCTTTTAATTCACCAATGCATGGAGGAGTATAGACCACGTGGTCTCCAAATATTTTAACCATGTATTGGTCTAGTCTATAGTCAATATGCATTCTAAATTATTCATTTCATTATTGCAATGATCAACAAATCAACTATGTAATCAACGGTGGAAGGTATTTATATATATTCACTAATTACAACATAAAACTATATCATTGTAATCGTTGGTGTCGAGGTTTGTGTTAATTATTGACAATGATATATAACGTTGACCATAGAGTAAGGATGTCGAGACCTTGCCATTGGATCGATCCCAAAGTCGGCTATACAATAAAAATTTTCAAATAACAAATTGTTTATTCACTTTGGAAAACAATTTTAATATATTTATATATTATATGCAGCTCAAACTAGACCATTGGCAATTGATGGTTAAGGTTAGTTTTTATTGCTAACAACTAATATTTGTCATTTGACTATAGAGTAAGGTGTATTAAACCTTGTCAAATAAACAAACATGAGGCTTGACCTGGATGTAAGCTTTTACAAATAATATTTTGTATGCACAACTTACCAATGATAATAATAATGAATCCTATCTTTATTGATTATGTTTACTTGGTTCTCGCATAGTATAGGAATCTTGGTCATAATGTTTCACTTGATATAGACCTTAGATTAGAAGTTCTAGGTAGTAAATCTACCATAGTAGTTATTATAAACTACAACTTATTATAAGTGAGACAACATGATAATAGTAATTTTGCTATGAAGTAAACCATGCACAAGGTTTATAATTATAGGAATAACATTGATAATGTAGTTACCTATGATTTAGACTTTATAAAAGTGAAGGTACGTAGTATCGCATCTTAAAATGACGTATCTAGTTACAAGAACCAAACTTATAATGTTATGGAAATTTCTAGGTAGTAAGATCTCTACATGATGCAAGGAAAAATTAGATTGGTACATTATAAAGTAATAGGGTATTGTATGTTGTTACAATAATACCTACAGCAAGGCGATAATGTAAGTACTGAAGTTTATAACTTGATGATGAGCATATTTACATACAAGCAACAGGTTGATAAATTCCATGACTAGTAAGAAAAAGACAAAATAGAAACAAGAACTCTATTGGAAATCTTTACCATCGAGATTGATAGGAGTACTTTCATGAATAAAAGACAGTACAGTTAAACATAACATTAGCATTATAAGCATGTTAAAATAGATGTAAATGTTTGACAAAGAACATGAGCTCTAAGCTCACAGTAAGTATCTTTTGTTTCGCTAAGTATGATAAAGATAACGATGTTTATATTTAAATTTTGAATACTGTCTTAGAAACAAAAACTATAGAAGACAAACTACTTTACCTCATCAGAGTTTGCTTGAGAATAAACAGTTCATTACTAGCATATTAACATGCAAATAGAAATACTTCTTGATACATTATGAATTAAACTCCTACTTGATCAATCGTTACCTGTTAAACCTGTAAGAACCAGCAGTCCATCTGCGTTAGCATAACGCTAAGTAAGACCAAGTTTTCAAAAATAGATTTCACCTACTTGCCAAAAAGTAACATTATCAGTAAGGCTAAAAGAAATCTGGATGCAGGTCATTCTTATGGAAATGAAAGTTGTATTAGTAATTGTGTTATGAAACTAATTAATATTAACTATTAAATTGTTTCATTTTCTGCTAACCGCTAGCAGTTAGTAAACTATGTTATCAGACATTTTATCTTATCTTAAAAATTTTAAATTTTTATTAAATTTTGGGGTTATGACATACCTTGACGATGATTTGATTGCTGCATGTTACATGGCTCCTTCAGAGTGGATGTGATAGTTGATTTTACCACACATGGTTGATCACATATTCATGGCCTTCCATGTCCCTTTGCAGAATCTTTAGACCCCATGGACTTATATTATACTTTGATGTCCCATGATCATCCCTAAAAAAACACATGTTTATTGTTGTACGTGACTTTTTAAGCTATACTGGTGTGTACACGCGACTTTTGACGTCAAAACCGCGTACATCGGGATGTGTGCATAAGTCCAAATGCTTTTGGAGTTTTCCTCATATGAGTCTGAATAACTTGACTCTTGGCCTTCCAAATGCCTTGAGAACGCTCGTATTAGACCCTCCATTACCTCTTTGGAGTGTTATATAAGGAACCCCTTGGGTACATTGAAGAGGAGGAATTTAAGAGTAAAGAAACTATAGTCCAGTGTTGCCTCAATTTTACTTATACTTGAGTCTACATCCCTTTGTCCCTTTGGAGCACTTTGTGTTATTACCAAGCTTTCCTTTGCTTGTGAGCTTGCTATAGAGAGATGGAGGATTGAGGTGGTGGAGGACTCAGTTTCTTCGATTCACGAAGTGCCAACAGAGGTTGTCACTATTGTATCTCTGATTTAAATAATAGAAAAATGTTTTCCTGTCCAATTTATGTGCATTTGAATATGAATATTGAATTCATGGATGTATTTATTTGCTTATACATTATTGAATATATATGATAGAGTAGGTCTAACACATTATTATATAGCATGTGTGTCTTGTTTGTTGTTGTTGAGAGCAAATTGCTAATGCAAGCGTGAATTGGAAAAGCTCAACAGGGATCTACTTCAACCGTCTGGAACAAGTTACGATTCGGTATCCCTTAGTGTTAGATGTTTGGTTTCTCTTACATATTGGGAAAGATTGATTTCTAGTGTCAAACTGTCTGTTGTGGTACCCCCAAGCCATAGGAAGTTTCTCTCCGTAACAGAATTGGCAACTTCACTGGGGAGATTCCTAGTTGTTTTTATTTGGGTTTTTGGTATACAATGTTCTTTTATTTCTCTTGATTTCTCTGTTTTTGTGTCAGGTCTGAGGGCATGTTTTCCTAGTAGTGTCCTGAAGAAGTAAATTTGTTCTTGGCTTGTCTATTTGCCCTATTTTTCTTCCTGTATGCGGGTTTTTTATTCACAGTCACATATACACATAGGTTTTCCCTGAACAGTCGCGTATGTATGCCATTTTACTAAGAACAGTCGTGTATGCCTTGGTTTTGAGCCTTAGTTGGAGGATTAAGTATTGTTGGGTGAGTTTTGATGATTGTTGAGTCTTATTGGATTCTTCTGGTGTCTATATAGACCCTTTGTTTCTTACAAGAGACCCTTTTTAGTTTATTTTTTAAGCTTTGTTCTTGTCATTCATTTTTTCCATTTTTGTTTTGGGATTAGTGCATTAGGTCTATTTTATCTTGGTGCCTTGCTTGGCTGATTTTTATGAGTGGTTGCAGGGTCTGGGAGTTGTAGAGTGATTTATTGCTTTTATATCTCATTTATTTAAAAAAATACAAAAAGATTTTTATTTTGCATACTTATGCATTGCTTGCATTTTGCATTGGCATTATATTTGCACTAGATTTGCATATTGAATTATTGCGTCGAGAGGTGCTCTACAGCCCAGTATGGGGGAGATCTTGTCACGTGATGTAACGTTAATAACATGTTGTAATGTTACTAACATGTCGGAAAAAAATAATAGTGAAAGTGAATATTATGGGGGAGATCTTGTCACGTGATGTAACGTTACTAACATGTCGGCAAAAAATAATGGTGAAAGTGAATATTATGGGGGAGATCTTGTCACGTGATGTAACGTTACTAACATGTCGGAAAAAAATAATAGTGAAAGTGAATATTATGGGGGAGATCTTGTCAAGTGATGTAACGTTACTAACATGTCGGCAAAAAAAATAGTGAAATAGTGAAAGTGAATATTATGGGGGAGATCTTGTCACGTGATGTAACGTTACTAACATGTCGGCAAAAAATAATAGTGAAAGAGAAAGTGGATTTGGATCGATTTGTTCCAAGTATGTTTGGTATTGTAACTTCGGGACAATTTCGTATATAACACCATTAAAAAACGGCTATGCATTGTTGATAAACACCGAGATCCTTAACACTGTCTGCATTTTGTAATCCGTAACACCGAGAGAAATCTGTAACATTGTCTGATTACATTCCAAAGATTCAGAGAGATCCGTAACACTGTCTGCATTTATATATATGGTTTGGAAATCTGTGTCTGAGTGATTATTTAAATGGAGTGCTATGACCCACAAGAAGGAGGAGACATTTCCGAGTCAATTCCGACGGACCCTTGACAGGAGACGCTGTTCCAGATCAAGTAGGACCCCAGTCCCACTCTCTATTCTCATCTTTACTTTAAATTTAGTTGTGTATGCCTGGCAAGCTACCCATCCTTATAAATTCTCTCCGTCTCACAGCTATTTCTTCATCGTCGAACTCTCATTAGTTCAAACTTTTTCTATATCCAGTACTCCAGTCAAGTCTTGAGGATGGGATTGGTAGGTTGCCAAGAAGGGGCATGCATCATGCACTGGCAGTGTGTTCTGAGTAGCATGGTAATGTTGTGCAGCTTGTTCGTGGGCTCTCAATGTTCAGCCTTCAACGATTTCTTTTACCCAAGCTGGGCTCTTGACCATGTTATGTATGAAGGGGAGTTGCTCAAGCTCAAGCTTGATAACACTTCTGGTATTTTTCTATTCTTTTTTTCTTCTCACTTTCTCTATTTTTACTTGTGCTTCTGCTGCTTCATACCAAGTACCATTGATATTTCTGTGTTTGCATGTGCAGGATTTGCTTCAAAGAACACATACATCTTTGGAAAAGCAAATGTACAGATTAAACTCGTTCCTGGAGACTCTGCTGGCACTGTAACTGCATTTTATGTAATTGCCATTTGCCATACATTTAATCAAATTGCAACACATTTCTTAGGTTCTTGATTGCTTTGATCTTGAAATCACTGAATATATACCTGGTTATCCAGATGTCTTCCCAAGGCAATCAGCATGACGAATTTGACTTTGAATTTTTGGGGAACACTTCTGGCGAGCCGTACGCTGTGCAAACGAATGTTTACTCAAAGGGAGTTGGGAACAGAGAGCAGCGTTTGTTCTTATGGTTCGACCCAACTGCAGACTTTCATTCCTACTCCTTCCTCTGGAATCGCCACCAAGTTATGTAAGTCTATTTATTTATTAATAATCATTCATTATTGTGATGCCTAGTTAGTCTATGTAGTGTGAAGTAAAATGCAGTCTTATAATCATCTTATTGGGTGTTGGATGTTTGGTGGATGTAAGAAGAGGTTGGGTTACACAATACCCGAGAAGAGGTTTGCACCTCGGAAGATTTGATCCCTCTCAGCGCTTGATAGAGCCTAGGATTTGGATCTAGGCTGGTAGTCATATTTTCATTCAGGAATGATTGCACTTACATTTGAAAGAAAAATCTTGCATCTCATGTAGTGGCATACCCTGTTTTTCATTCTACAAAATTGCACTTGGAATTGCTTGTTAGGTGTGCATATTTATTTCACTGTTGAGTCATAACTTCATTGTTGCACGACCATTTCCATTTGAGTAGTCATAGCCAATTAAAATCAACGCTTTAATAAAATTAATTACACTCTTTTCTTTTATAGGGTGCATCAACAAGATTAGGTTTTAGGGTCTTGGAATAGTTCATTATGAGTCAATTCTCCAAGACCACTAAACAGAACAAGTAGGTGTCTGTCCATGTGAGAGTGTGAAATCCTTGATATAATTAGTGTTTCTCGGGATGCTCCTCTTACACGGGAGTCAAGTACGAGGCCATGCACGTGATTGTGATTAGGATGACCCCTGGTCACTTTCTGTGAGCACTGGATATATTTCCAGGATTGTATTCGTATCTGGGGGCCCTTGAGGTATGGTCGGTGCACCCTTGGGGTACCGGTTTGTGCTTTCAGGCTTCAGTCTTTGCTACCCTGCCCATACGGTCAATCCTTCCTACGACTATATACCTGAGCATTGGTTATATTGAGGTGACCTTAATTTCCTTACCTAGGTATCGAGGGGGTACTTGCAGAGGTTATTCTATAGGTGTCTTGGCCAGGTAGGGGTCAAACAGAATAGTCGCTATATGCGTTGAACCTGAGGGCCATTATAATTGGTTATGAACCTTCGCTTGTTGTGTATGGGAGTCTCAAGCCTCTCCTAGGCATACATACATGATTCATTCGGGAGCTCACATATCCTACCCTTGGTTTGCTTGTATTTTGGCTTTATATTTTCTTAGGTGTATGCTCTGTCCATGCTAGATTTCTTAGGGTTGCATAGTTAGATCAATTCTTTTCTTTTTGTTGATTCATTATGGATCCGAGTGTGGCACTTCACCATTCTTTCCATTTAGCAAGACTTCTTCCTTCCACATCTCATCCTCCTTTGGGAGAGAGAACCAAACAATGTAGGTGAACTCACTCTCACTTTGATTCACACAACATGGGTGACCATGAGCATGAGATCCCAGAGATCCCTGATCTTCCTCATCCCATATGGGAGGATGAACCTTCAAGCACATATGAGACTCCATTGGGATCTAGCCATTCTATAGCTAGGACATCTTCGGATAATCCTTCACAAATTATGGGCTACATGCATGCACATCATTGGTATTGGTCGCGTATTCCAAACCATGAGACTCACCATGCACCCATTGGAAATAGCACAATAATGTATGGCATGCCAGACCTTCCCGAGACCAATCCGGCACCCCATGTCAAATCAGGTATTGACCCAGGTTTTGCGCCTAGGGGCACTTCCATTCCTTTCCATGCAGAGAGGTTTGGTAGCACTAGTCATATTACACCTTCGATCACTACGGTGGAGGCTTCCTCACATATGCATCCTAAGCCTAGCACTGTTATTCCAGTTCGGGGGTCTGATCCTAGACATGTGAATATTGGGGGCACAAGTTATATTCCTTCACATATTCCATCGTCTTCAACACCAATTCCTTCAAATGCTTTTTTGACGACGCATCCTCCTCCTAACTCTAGTGGAACTTCAGGCCAGAGTTCTGCTATTAGCCATGTCCGTTCTACTTCTGCTCACACCGTAGTGTCACAAGGCTATGTACCTCCTTATGTGTCAGTAGGGTATGTACCATCATATGGACCATCTCATGGAACATCTCATGTTCTAGCTTATGGAGCTTATTATGGACCTTCCTATGGACAAACTTATCCACCTTATGGGTCCAAGTATCAACCCACGTATCAATCTCCTAATTATGGCTTTGTAGCACCCCAACCTCAAGGTACTCCAAATTAGAATGCTTTCATGCAACCCTATATGGGTCAAATGGGAGGAGCTTACTATCCCACTGGCCAAGGCCATGGTGTATATAGAAATCAACCTTATGGGAACCAGTCCTATCAGGGAGCGTGGAAACAACCGGCTCAACCTAGGCTCCCTTTCCTTGCGACTTTGAATCTACCTGACTTGTTGATATTGACAAATGATATTGTATCTCATGACTCGGCATGGCCGGAAGTTCCTACCAAACTTCCTTCAGACATTCCAAAGTTTGAAGTTAAGTCTGGTGAAGATCCTGGTGAACACGTCACGGCCTTCCGCCTTTGGTTCTCTTCGAACTCCTTGAATGATGATTCTATTCATTTGAGACTATTTCAACACACCCTCATGGGTCCTTCTGCGAAATAGTATATAGAGTTACCTGAGGGGACTTACACTTCATTCAATGACCTAGCTATGACTTTTCTTAATCACTTTCGGCTACCCGTGCATTACGACGTCAGTACCGAACTCTTGTCGACAATTTAGGAAGACAAAGCCACCCATAATTCGGATATATTCAAGAGTGGCATAGACAAAAGAGATTGATTAAAGCCTTTATACCACCAGAGTTTCTTCTAGATTGGTTCCTCAATTCATTGTTACCCTATATCACGAAGGATGTTTCCACATACGGAGTGCAAAATGAGTACCAAGCTATTTTTAGAGCTCAGCAGTTGGACTTGATTTATACTTAGTCTCAGCTCCTTTATGAGATCATACCGAATGCTCCACGATCCAATTTCGACCCCAAGTTTAAGCTTGGGCCACATGCCGATGGTATTATTGGCTCCGCAAGTACTAAACCTGCAGACTCGGTTACAAAACAAGTGAGCCAATTGTCGTTTAACCAACCTGCGTCGAGACAAGCTACGACTTCGTCTCATCCTACCCAAATGGTGGATGTACTTTCAGTGCAATCATCAAACCAGAAGGGTAACCAGCAACCTGGACGGAATAAAAAGAAAGGTAAAAATAATCGGAAGGGTGGGAATAAGAATGATAATGATAATAATGACAAGAACACTAATGCTTGGGCGACAAGAAGCCTAAGCGTAAGGTAAAATTTCCTTGCAATTTGTGTAGGGATGATCACCTCACTCACTTGTTCCCTCAAATGGAAGATGCCTCGAACTTCATAGCACAGGGCCCAGTTGTGTTAACAAATCCTTTACCGAATAATCAAAATATGAACTCGGGGACCATGGATCCTGGTAGCACTTCTAGTGGAATTCAAAACACATCGAAAACTGCTAGTGGCCACGGTTGCATCAACATGGTGAATGCTACGAATATTGTGACACGTACGAAAGACTATGGTACTTCGCAACCCGACCTAGGGAAAGAACTTGCTCCACCTGAGAACTTTTTATGAATTGAAAAGCCTGCGGATAAGCCGAACGCTCTGCCTCACATTCCTAAGGGAGTCTTAAAGTGCTTGGGGCACAATCCTAATGCCCGAGCTTCCTAGAACTATTAAATCCTTGAGGATTTGGGTCAGACTCCGTGTGCGATGTCTGTATTTTTATATTCAATATTTTTATATGCTAGTAGCTTAAGTTTTTTTAGTCCGAGTTGTGTGTTTTCCTTTGGATGGGAAGATCATTACTATTGATCAGAGATATATTAAGAATCCTAGTCCACAAGCATCGTCGGGAACTTCAATCCCAGATATCGATCATTCTCAGCCAGAAACTCAGAATGTGGGGGTAGCCATGTATCCTTCTCTGATAAGAACTTTTAGTTTCCATGCTTCCGTTCTTATGATCAGTTCTAATCTTGGTAAGGCTTTGACCTTGTTGAATTCGGTCCCTTTTCACACATCACATATGGAGGATCCTTGGATTCTTCCTTCTTCGAGTACCTCGGGTGAAAATTCTAAACCTAATGAGATAGACATGTCGTTTCCTACAACATTGGTGGTGTATCAAGCTAATCTTGGTCCTATTGTAGAGCCTAGTCCTTCCTCTTTGCGGATGGAGGAGGAGGACCCTTATGTACTGCCTACTTGGGCAGTAGAGTCATCTCACTCTCAACGCTTCCTTGATGATGTGTTTCCATCAGATGAAGCTATTCTTGAGGCTATGTCTGGGTTAGAACAACCTTCGGAGAGTTACACCATAGATCGTATTTCCTTCCTAAGATTGATCGTGTAGAGTGTGATGACTTTAGGGCAATTTTGAGCAAGAAATTTGGTAGGACTATGGTCCCATTAAGATCTCCTAGTTATATTGTTGAAGGGAACATGGCTAACTTGTCTCCAACCATGCCTATCAATATTTTTCGTGTTCCTAGAAAGATTGAGAACGTTTACATTGGGGCGGATTGTTCCCCCGATGATATTAAAGAGTGCATCGAGCTATTTAAAGAATTTCGATATGTGTTCACTTGGTCGTATGATGGACCGTCGGGAATTTTCCCCCACACAGTTGAATGTGGCATTAGGACTTATCTGGATGTTAGACTCATTTGTCTAGTTGATCATGGGGGCACAGCCTTGGCAAAGCCCAAAAATGGGCTCTATCTTAAAAAGTACTATGCATGATCTTCAGCGAGGGCTGAGTTTTTGTATATTATTGTACATTTTGCATAACATAGTTCGGTTTTCTTATGGTGCTCGAGATTCTTGATTAGCTTTCGTTTTTTATGGCAGATGTCAATGGAGTCTTCGATTTACGTAGGATTCGCTGATGGTGCTATCTACCACACTCAAAACTCAGCTTCGGCTGCTTGGGTGATTTATACTCCTACAGGTCAAGTGTTGTCTTCAAGAGGCGTATGTTTACGGCCTTCATCAAAAAATGTTGCTAAATATAGTGTCGTGATTGAGTTATTGCATGATGCCATTTCACATGGTGTTCTTTCTCTTGAGGTACGTCTTGATTTGCAGTTAGTGGTCTCTCAGCTTAATGGCTTGTATCATGTTAGGGATCTGACATTTTTACGAAGATTCTTGCGTGTAAGATTTCTAGAATGACAATTTGAGAGCATAACATACATTCAGATTACAAGAAATTTTAATCAAGTTGATGATTCATATGCTAACTATGTACTAGATTGGCATTTGTTTCATAGACGATAAAAGCATTTCACAAACACATTTTACACATGTCAATAGAATAATAATCGATCATCATAAATATTTTTCATGAACTCCAAAAAGGTGACATCATAATACATAAGTGTCATATAAAAAATTGGGGCTTTCGAGCCACCAAAATATACTACATAGTCATCCAAAAATACACACCCAGGTCTCTAAGCTTGAGGTGGAGGAGGGTGTTGATCATGGTAGCACACTACGGCTCTAGCTAGCCAGTGAAATAACCGAACCCATGCCCATGGTACTCCAACCACCCGGCGCTGCATGGCCTCAGGAAAGTCCTTGACTTGCGCCATGGGAACCCTATGTGTCAAGTGAACGAAGTTTGTGTGAATGCTTTGGAGCGTCTGATCCGCATCCACACCAATGATCTCATCACTTCTTCCCCTTCGTCAATGACCAGGAAATCCATCTGGCCATCATGGTCCCACATCTGCATGTACATGATAGAGTATCATTATATGTCGTCACACCAAAAACATGTCTTTTGATTTCATATATCAAAAAAAAAATTAATAATTCAAAAAACAAAATTCAGTTGGGATTTGTTACCTATGTCTCCATATGCTGCTCCTAGTGGTATGGGCATGTCTAGATCTCCATGGAATTCTATCCTTGCATAGGTATATTCATCTATGGCGATGATCTGTCTTCGCCACCAAAGAAAGAAGTCTATTGGATAGGGGTTAGCCACCCTTCCCCCCCCAAGTCTTCGCATGACATTGGCCTAGCATAGCTAAGATGGATCCCTAACTCCATCTAGAGAAACATCAACTCTAGGGCTTAGCCCCGGTGCCCGCTCGAAAAATAATGCACTCAGGATGTTGCCGAACCCAAAGTTCCATACCCTACCCATCTTGCAGTCACTGAGTTGTTGCTTCATGTTTCTCAGCAGCGAGGTACTCCAGTCATATATTGTAGGTCGTTTGCACTATACAGCATAGAACATCATTGGCCTTGAGGCCTAGTGGAGTGATGCTAAACATGTGATCCTGCCCAATTCCAATAGTATGGCCTTTAGCCCCAGGTTCTGGACCGAGTTTGTCAAGATTTGACTCCTAATCTTCTATGTATCAGGAAGGAAATACACAACTATGTATTCCTCTATAGTCAACCCACCTCCTGGCCCATGGGATCGAGGGTTCACCACCTCCCCTCGACGGGACAACCCTGTGATAAAAATATATGTCCTCAACCTCGAGGCTGAGTGACATGCCATCCAACTGAAAATTCTCTGAATCTGGATCCCAGTAATCCACTAGCAATTAGGGTAGCCTTGTATTTTCTCTTAAGCTTCCAAGGCACCAAAACTTGTATAATCCACAAGCCCTCAGTACTTGTTGAGCCATGAGATCAGCCTGCACAGCATCTTCAACATCACCATGTTCTCTCTCACTCCATTCTAGCACCATCCTGCACAAAGATTGTCAAATTTCATGAGTGTTTTCCCTTGAAAATCATGTTTGTGTCCCTGTACATGACTGTTTGCAAAACAACTGCGTATGCACACGGGTATCATGGTCATTTCCGCATATACCCATCCCTATACACGAAAAAAGGCCCGAGTTCCACGTGGGATGAAACGCACTATTTAGGATGGCCCAAATAAAAAAATTGACCACTAAATTTAAAAATAAAAGCATTGAAATGGAAGAGGAGGGCATGAGTAATTACCTGGACCAAACGGGGAGTGATTTCGTCGAACGATGCACCCGAAATCAGCTTCTGAAGTTCTCAATACAAAAGCACTATGGTGGGTGATTTTTCAAAATGGTATGAAAAAATTTATTTTTTCACTATTTTATAGAAAAAAAATTTGAAATTTTTACCCACTTACTATAGTTTTGAATTTTTTTTACTGTTGTGTACTGTTTTGACTAATATGATGTTGTAGGAGCCCATTTTGAGCATGGTTTGACCGAGTCTTCGATTCATTCGTGCATATTACAAGTATCATGTCTAAACTGGCATATAGGTTAGGATTTCACATTCGCTTGCATTTTTATGGCCTTATGACTGTTTCATCTTAACCTTAGGTATGAACCCATTCCTTGATGTCACGAAACCTTCATGTTGCTATTAGAAGTGGCATTATGTGAATGGTAGATATTTCCTATACATGGGTGCTCTAGTTAGATCCTCTTTTGCATTTGGTGCCCATGCTGACATTTCTCCTTTAGGTTGTGGGAGACCCTTTTTTAGTCCCGCCATGTCTTTGAGCAAGAGCTTCATACTCCTCTTGAACTTTATGCTAGCCATTCCCCTAGGACTCCCTTGTATATATCAAGTTGTAATTTCATTTTCATGAGTTTTTCTTGCCTTCTTGAGCTTTATGTTAGCTCCCTAACTTTGAGTTATCAGCCATATAGCCCGATCTTGTCTCATGTCTAGACAAGCAAAGACTTTTACATATCTTTTGCATCTTGATCACCTCTTTCATTAGGAGGAGACCTTCCCCCGAGTGTCGTTATCCTGCACATATCTCCTTGCATTGAGCATAGGCATGTTCCACTGCTTGGAACTAGTTTGCTTGTCCCCTGACACTCGTCTCCTCCTAGATTTGTACTATAAAGCACTTTTATTCTTTTTCAAGCTTTTCAAAATATTTGAAAAAGTCCAAAAAAATTAAAAAACATAAAAAGTTGAACAGGAAAAGATGTTATCTTTGGAAGCAGTCAAGTTGTGTCACCTTCGAACATAGCACTGTATATCACATCCGTTGGTCGGGTTATTAGTTTGAATTTTAGGAGCTTACTCGTTACTCTGAGTTTATCTCCACCAATTGGTTAAGATTCCAGTCCCTTTGGAGCCTTTGTTGATGCCTCCTGTGTCGCAGAGATGTGCCAGTTGCATATCGAGTCCATGCTGCCTACCTTCAGTCATCATTTGCCTTTATGCTCTTGTTCGAAGGAAGTTAAAGCCTGAGTCAACCATTCCTCAGTTATCTTGACTTTGCATGTCAGCCATTCCCGGTACTGTTACTAGTTCGTGCACATATTGTTCGAGTTCTTCCACATTGTACACCGTTGTTGAGTACCTCGTGTTGGTTGAAGGGGGATGCCTTAATGCCCTCCTTCTAGTAGATTCCATTCCATCGACTTCAGATCATTTATTCTGGAATAGGAGTCTAGATTCCTTTGAGTGCCTTGAGACTTACAGTCATCAGTGGTAGGTTCTCTCGCCATCGACAGTTTTGGGAATACATCAATGTCGCCTGATCGATATATTCTTCCAAGTGTTCGACCTTAACACATCTATTCACACTTGTTAGATTGCACTCTGTACCTTGATTCCCATTTTCATTATCGGTGGGTGATCTCACGTCTGTTAACAGTATACATCAATGAATGGTAATCAGATGATGGACTACTATGTTTGACCTTGACACATATGTTCACATAGTAGGACATGTACTCATAGCGGTTCGTGTAGAAGACCTTCCAGCTTGGTGGCATTCCATATATGCTACCTCCTTGATCATGACAGTGTTCATGAGATATCAGCTCTCATGATTTGATTCCAGTGTATATCAAATATCTTCATCCACTATGGAGATCTTTATCCGTTGTATATCTTCATCCACTTTGAATATTCTAATCTATTGTATATTGTACGTGGCGATGACCACACATGTCGCATTTTGTATATCATGCCTATTCATAGCCATTGTACTCTTATGTATCTGGGACTACTATATGTATTTGCGGTCACATGCAGATATTGATCATTGTATTGTACTGATGAGTGGTTGGTTCTTCCACCTGGGTCTTCATTACTCCACCTCTGGGATGGATTTTATAATGTATTTCGCCCATCATGTTACCCCTCTGACCTCACACATTAGGGGGCATCTGTTATAGTTGATTTTACCACACATGGTTGATCACATATTTATGGCCTTCCCTGTCCCTTTGTAGACTCTTTAGACCCCATGGACTTATATTATACTTTGATGTCCCATGATCATCCCTAAAAAATGCATGTGTATTGTTGTACGCGACTTTTTAAGCTATACTCGCGTGTACATGTGACATTTGACCTCAAACTCGTGTACATCGAGATGTGTGCATAATTCCAAATACTTTAGTACTTTTCCTCATATGAGTCCCAATAACTTGACTCTTGGCCTTCCAAATTCCTTAAGAATGCCCGGATTCAACCCTCCATTACCTCTTTGGAATTCTATATAAGGAACCCCTTAGGTACATTAAAGAGGAGGAATTGAAGAGTAAAGAAACTATAGTCCATTGTTGCCTTAGTTTTGCTTATACTTGATTCTACATCCCTTTGTCCCTTTGGAGCACTTTGTGTTCTTCCAAATATTTCCTTTGCTTGTGAGCTTGATATCAAGAGATGGAGGATTGAGGTGGTGGAGGACTCGGTTTCTTCGGCTCGTAGAAGTGCCGACAGAGGTTGTCACTATTGTATCTCTGATTTTATTAATAGAAATATATTTTCATGTCCAATTTATGTGCATTTGAATATGAATATTAAATCCATGGATGTATTTAATTGCTTATACATTATTGAATATATATGCTAGAGTAGGTCTAACACATTATTATAGAGCATGCTTGTCTTGTTTGTTGTTGTTGAGAGAAAATTGCTAATGCAAGCGTGAATTGGAAAAGCTCAACGGGGATCTATTTCAATCGTCCAGAACAAGGTACGATTCAGTATCCCTTAGTGTTATATTTTTTGTTTCTCTTGCATATTGGAAAAGATTGATTTATGGTGTCAAGCTGTTTGTTGTGGTACCCCCAAGCCATAGGAAGTTTCTCTCTGTAACAGTGGATCTCCCTTATGAGGAGGATCACAGTCGTTGTTGAGTATGTCAGAGCAACGACATAGGGTGACATGCCTATGGAGGAGGAGGAGAGCTTTGAGGAGGAGGAGAGCTCTGAGGAGGAGGAGGACTCAAATGAGGAGACTGAGTCTGAGGAGGACTCAAATGAGGAGACCGAGTCTGAGGAGGAGGACTCAGACTAGCAGATGGTGATGTTTTCCCCCATGCATTGGTGCATGGGGATTTTTGTATGATATGTATGATCAGCAAAGAAATCTTATGGAGCTTCTCATTTTGTACTGAACATTATCACATGATATATATATGCACGTGGATGCACCTTTTTATGGGTTTTTTATGAGTCTCTTTTATGATTATGATGATGCATATATGATGTATATGGAATATGTATGCATGACTATATGATGATGCGTGATGCATTTTATTTCCTATATGCGATGATTGATGTGCCACTCTAGAACGTGATTAGCCATTTGGTCTACTACACTATTGAGGCTTCTAGGAACATGCATGAATGAAATGGATTCAAAATTTCTAACCAAGTGTCTAGTGCACAGGAACTTTCTAAAAAGACAAGGATTGTGTACCCGATAGTAGTTATTCAACTGGGATACAAGCAGCTGGGATTTTAAGAAGACATCAAGGCGGTGAACACCCAAGTGGAGCAAGGAAGTTAGGAGACCAACGACACCGTCATACTCAGCCTGGTCGTTGGTAGAAACACCAACACACATTCCTTCGATATGGATCAACTCTTGTAATAGGGAAGAAATGACCCACACTGCTAAGGTGAGATTAGGAGACCATCTACTTGCTCCGTAAGTGAAACCAACGTAGCATGGAGAGGTAGCATCCATATGGAACAACCAAGGAAACAAACTATGAGACTCATGGAAAGAACGGTGCAAAACAAAAAAGAAAAACTATGACACAAGTGTACATCATGCTGAGCAAATTCAGGCATAGAACCTCTTGAGGTAGAGCCCATTGCGGGGATTCTGTAATAGGTGGTCGTCAGAGTCAGTAAGGACATATGCCCCCTTGTTGAGGCATTGATGGATGACATATGGGCCATACCACATGGAATCAAACTTCCCTTTCCCTAGCTTATCATTGGCTTGGTCATCGATGAGGACTAGGTCCCCCTCGCTAAAGGTATGTGGGTGGACATGGGAGTCATAATGGGACTTCGATCGAGTCTTAGTCGCTTCAATCATTTGGAGAGAAGCATGAAAATCCTCATTGGTTCGTTTAAGCATAAGTAGGCCTTGTTCTAATAGTGATGTATAAAGTAGAAGTTTGAGGGCAAGGCAGAACGAAAAAATATTGCATTCAATGGGAAGAATTGATTCCACACCATGGACTAAGTGAAATGGGGTAAAACTAGTGGTGGTTTTTTTCGATGTCTGATAGGCCCATAGGGTGGAAAAGAGAAAGTGGTGCCAGTTAGACTTGTGTTTGTCTACCATCTGCTGGAGCATGGTTTTGAGGATCTTGTTGATAGCCTCGACTTGGCCATTTCCCTGAGGGTCATAAGCAGAGGAATAATAGTGTTCAAAATTCAACATGGCTGAGAGCTCTGTCCAAACAACGTCCTCAAAATGAGAACCGTGGTATGAGACTGACTGTTGGGGGACACCGAAAGGAGTGATGACGTGGTTAAGAAAGAATCATGTCGCAGTATCATCCTTATAGTTGAATGTAGGCATGGCCTCAACCCATTTAGTGAAATAATCAATGACCACAATAATGTATTTATGACCGCCGACCAAAGGAGGATTATAGGTCATGAAGTCAATCGCCCATTTGTAGAAGGGACCGACTGTGACGACAGATGTAGCAGCGCCGGAGGTGTCCTTTATTTTGGAAAAAAGAGCCGACGATTGTGGCAGTTTTTAACTGCATTGATGCAACTAGCATAGATGGTGGGCCAGAAATAACCGGCGCGAAGGATATTTTGAGTGGTGTCCAAACCAGAGATATGGCCACCAAATTCTCCACTATGACAGACATTTAGGACTTGTTGATGCCTGGAAAATCACAGGCAACAACAGCAAGGGATTCTCCCCAGTCAATGTTCCCAACTAGCCTGTGACTGTTTGGTATGGGGAATCCGTCCGGTTTGCAGTCCGGCTACCGTAGGTCAAAGTAACAAAACAAACGTTTTACCGGTTGTGGCCCAGTCCATCGTATATTTCATATTTTTTGACTTAAAGTATGATATGCACGTGCCTACTTAACAATGCGGGGTGATAAAGATGCAAAGAGTAGTCACAATGTGATGCGCAGGTTCTTACCTCTCGTCTTAGACTCACAAGCATCCAAATCATGCAAGAAAATAAACACTAACTAAACTATCTCTATAGAGCTGGGTATTCATTCATGAGTAATGCACCCCTGTTCATGTGTTATGGCAAATCACAGATAGTTGTTCTTATAACCAAACATATAAACATGAACAAAAGTATATATGATAAGATAGCTCATCAACAGTTAAAATTTTCATTACTCATAGTGGAAATGACATCATAAGGGTACTGAAGAACATTCAGACAAGAACATAGGTTCAATAAATTAGAACACTCTTACAGTTAATGAGGCACAGCTGAAAACAAAATAGTTCACATTCAACATTGCTCATTTAATCAGATTGACATATTCCACATAGTACTTCCTCCAACAGGAAAAATTTGCAGTCTTTGGTTGTAAAACGAAATAGTTCCTCTTACAAGCATTAAGTTACAAGTTTTTCCAGGGAAAAAGCCCCTGTAACTTCTAACTTTCAAATATTTAAACAAAATCAGCAGACCGCTTGGGTTTCCCTCAAACGTGTGACTCTTCGGTTCCTCGAGCGTTTCATATCCCTCCTTTCATCTTTTCTTTGTATGCTCATGATCAGCTGAGTAACTGCTGGACCTTTCAGATCTGTGCTTTTGTTGCTTTTGATTTTGACTTTTCCTTCGCTTGTCTCCCTTGTGACTCTGCCGGTTTCGATTTGATTTTTACATAACTGTCAAGCTACGCCTTCACGTCGCAGTCGCCCCAACAGTCCCTTGAGTTCTTCCTGCAATCAATTACTGTGCATCATTCATTGGAATGGAATTTTAAACGTTAAATTAGAACACCTAGAATGGCTAATCCACAAGAAAATGGCCAGGTGCACCCCTTGATCTGAGAATTTTAACAAACACTGCCATCACTACCTCGTTCACTTACAGCCTTAATAGACATCATTCATGACGGAAAACGGAAAACTTGACAGCGGCTCAAAATACTTACATCAGAAGGGTAGCTCATTCACAGCTGCAACAATGGATTCTGACAAGAATGGGTACTGCAAAATACTTTAGGCATATCGTAAGTCGGAAGAGTTTTGACATCGGAAGACGAAAGCTTTTCCCAGCTGCAACGGCGGAAAAGAAAAAGATAAAGACACGCGAAATGTGGGCGGGAAAAGTCTTCATCGGAAGTCGGAAGGTTTTACACTTCGGAAGCTTAATCACTTTGGGAGCCGCAACGGCGGAAGAAGAAAAGTTACGGGCAAGCGACTAAAAGACTGACGCGTCGGCAGTTGGAGCGCTTTGGACTTCGGGCGCTTAGTCCATTTGGGAGCCGCAACGGCGGAAGAGGAAAGGCTACAGCTTTCTATTAAACAAAATGACGCCTGATCAATGGAAATTATTAAGTGTTCGGACAGCTTTAAAATTCAACAGCGGTCAAAATCCATTTCACCTTCAAAACAGTGGCCCATCAAAGAACAATTAGCAACATTAAACTCACATCTGCAACCCGCAGCACACTTCAAACACAAACAACCTCCAGAGACGGGCTGCAAGTAAATCGTTAAAATCATCTAAAATCAAAACATGACCAAAAATTCACAGATAAACGACTTGAAAAGAGCTCTAAATCATAAGGAGGGGACCAAAATTTAAGAAATTTGGGGAAAAAGGTTGCAGCTGCAACAATTGGCGATTACCTGGTGAACCTAGATCTCTGGGGGATTATTCTTTGAGTGACAGACTATTTAACAACAAATGCATCTATTGAATTCTTCTAGCTATCTGGATTTCTCAAATGACGGAAGTGTATACCTTTAATCATTGATGATAGTCCAATTAGGGAGAGTGGAAATCAAGATTTTCAAGTCCAGATAACTCTGTTGAGGCCAGAAGATGAATTTCATTTATTACTTTTGTCTTCAGGTAGATGATAGCTTGGACACCACAGGATTGTAGCATATGGTAAACAGAAATATTCATTTGTTCCTCATTCCCATGCCACTTTAGCACTTTTTTGTGCTTTTGGACTTTTGTCCATTTTCATATGAGTCCTCCTGCACGCCTTTCTTTCTGAATTTTAATTCAAGCTCCTCTATCCCATAGTGTCCTTTTGTGTGAACAGTGTACTTCATGTTTCAGCTCACGGACGGAGAGGAACTTTCAGCAATTTAGTACTTATGATTCAGCATTTGCTTTGATGTATGATGCTTTCATAGGAGTTTTTGACTCTTATTTTCCTTTTGGCATTCGTTTCTTGGCATGGGATCATTTATATTTAATATACTGTTCACCTTGCTCCTTTCCATGGGTCTTTTGTTGTCGCCCCTTAGAACATTTTAAGTGTGACGTGGATGGATCCTCAACATAGTCCTCCAAACTCTTCGAATCCGGTTTATTTCATAGGGGTTAAGCAGGACTTCAATGCACTCAGAGCTATTCAAGAAAACTGCTAAACTGGAAGAAGTTCTTTTAGACAAACAGCAACACACAGTCTGATGCCCAAAAATGTTTATCATTCCCAAAAAATTTGGTGTTCCCCATGCAACCACAGGCTCGTTCCCTTTATTGAAATCAAGAAAACTAAAACTAAAACCAACAGAAAAACATGACTCAAAAGACAGCCAAACAGATTATTTATATAGAAGACAGAAGAACTCAAAGAAACTCAGGAAAAACAAGGCTTGAGAACCAAACCATTTACTGGTAAGTTCTCCTCCCACCCCTGTAAATCTTGCAACTTATAATTAGAAGGGCCAAGCTTTGCCGCAATCTGAAAAGTGCCTACCCACAACTGTTGGAATTTAGTATGCTTTCCTTTCTCGTCGTGGGGGTGATCCCACTTGAGAACCAGATCTCCCACTTCAAACTCTTTTGTCCCTGCCTTATGTTTGTCAAACCATTTCTTTATTACCTCCTCTTATTGCTTAAAGCGCTCTCTGGCTTTAGATCTAGCCTCTTCTACTTTCATGAGATTATTTATCCTTATTTGCAAAACTTCATCATCCGACCCTCTAGACTCTTGAGATATTAGGGAAGAAGGTAGCATGATATTGGGAGGAAGAATGGCTTCTTTACCGTAGACAAGGGTATATGGTGACACTCCTATAGCAGACTTGGGCGTGACTCTATCGGCCCAAAGGGCGTTTGGTAGCGCTGAGTGCCAGCTCCTCTGGTTTTCTATCATAGTCTTCTTTAAAATTCTAATCAGATTTTTGTTAGTGGATTCAGCCAGGCCATTTCCTTGTGGATAGTAATTAGCAGAATAATGCAATTTAATCCCTTTATCATGAGCAAAAGCAGTTAATTTAATTGATGAAAAGTACGTAGCATTATCAAAAACTAACGAAACTGGAACTCCAAACCTGGTCATGATGTGATCTTGCAAGAAGCTGATGACCTCGTCTTGATTTATTTTGTGCAGCGGGTTTGCTTCGACCCAGCGAGTGAAATAATCGGTTGCGGTCAGAATGTACTTGTGTTGTAGGGAGGAATTTGGTTTTATTTCTCCATTGATATCCAACCCCCATTGCTCGAATGGCTCTGTGGTCATCACAGGCTTTAGGGGTGCTGCTGCTTTAGGTTGTCTCCCACTACACCTTTGGCAAATATCACACTTCCTGACATGTGCATGTGCATATTTGAAGAGCGTAGGCCAATAGTAACCGACTCTAAGGATTTTGTGGGCTGTAGTATCCCCTGAATAATGTCCCCCAGCAGGACCATCATGCAATTCTGACATTAATTTCTTTGCATCTTCTTTCTCTAAGCATCTGAGAAGAACTCCGTCATAATTTTTTCTAAATAATATTCCCTCAACAATTTGATAGGAAGCTAATTTAAGACGCAGCGGTCTTCTTTGCTTAGAATTCCAATGTTCTGGCAACAGCCCTACCTGCAGGTAATGCACGAGGTCTCTATACCAAGACTCGGGAGTTGTAAACAAAGGACATACCTCCATTACATGTAATTCGGCTTCATCCTGCCAGGCGTGTTCTTCATTTCTTCCATTTTCAGTCATCAATTTGCACAACCCTTGTCCTTTAACTATAGAGGCTGGCTTGAATTCAAGGTCGTACTCTTGAAGAGTTGTTACCCAGTTGCCCCTTCTTTCTCCTAACTCCTTCTGTACAAGAAGGGACCTTACAGCCGGGTAGCGGATGATCACCTTGGTTCGATTTTTTAAAATATAAGGCTTGAATTGCTTTACTGCTTTAAATACTGCGTAAGCTTTTTTATCAATGGCTGGATAATTTAATTCAGCCCCTTGCAGACCAGTGCTCATGAAAGATATTGGGAATTCATCCCCCCCATCTTCCTTTTGGGTAAGCACAGCTGCCAGTGAATCATCGGATGCAAAGGTATACAGAATAAAATCTTTGTCGAAATCTGGGCTTTTCAGGGAGGGTGCGTGTGCAACAGCAGTCTTGATTTTGCTGAATGTGTTCTTCTCAATCTCAGTCCATTTGAATTGTGCATTTTTCTTCACCATCTGTTGCAGCGGCTCGACAATCTGAGCGAAATCAAGCACAAATCTTCGCACGAAGTTTATAGTTCCCATAAATGATTGCATCCCTTTTTTATTATGGGGCAAGGGGATTTGTTCAATGGCCTTAATTCTTTCTGGGTCTATAGAGATTCCTTGCTTTGAAACTATGTGACCCAGCAATTTTCCCTCCATGACAGCGAACACACACTTTTTGGGATTGAGCGAGATGCCATATTTCTGACAACGTTCAAAAATCTGCCTTCAATTCAACGCGTGCTCTTCTCTCTTCTTTGAGAATATCGTAATATCATCAAGGTACACTACAGCACTACGGCCAATCAATCTGTGGAAGTCTATGTCCATAGCCCTCTGAAGCGTTGCTCCAGCATTTATAAGCCCAAAGGGCATCCTTCTATAGGCAAAGGTTCCCCATTTGGTCCTGAACGTTGTCTTCAATCTGTCTTCTTCGGCTACTAATACTTGATTGTAGCCAGAGAAACCATCTAATAACGAAAACAGTTCAAAACCTGAGACCATTTGTAGTAATTGCTCCATGGGTGGCACGGGATAGTTATCTTTATCGGAAGCACAGTTTAAATTCTTGAAATCCACGCAGAGTCTGATTTCTCCAGATTTTTTTCTTACTAGTACTAGATTTGATACCCACTCAGAGTGTCTGACCTTAAATATGATTCTAGCATCCAATAATTTCTTCACTTCACTCTGAATCAGCAGTTCCAATTTTGGATGCATTTTTCTTAAAGGTTGCTGATACGGCTTGACACCAGTTTTGATGGGAATAACATGTTTGATGATGCTGGTGTCGTATGTTTTAAAATATTTGTATGTCCATGTGAAAACATCTTTATATTGTTTAAACAGACTGACGAACTTGTCTCTTTCTGCTGGTGAACAACATTTGCCAATATTCACAAATTTAGGATTCGTCTCAGTCCTTAAATTTATCAGCTCGAACTGTAGAGATGAGCTGTGGGTCTTCACGTTGGCTGGTCTTCTGAACTTTTCATTTAAATTGAACATTCTTTCTAATGTTCCGACTCCTTTAGGAATGAAATTATCATACTTCAGCTCGGCCTGATGTTCTTCATCGTCAATAATGGCTCCTTTAAATACCTCGTCATTTGTTAAACATTCTATAATCTGCTTGTCATCATCGAACACTCATAGATTGGTGATCATATCAGGTACCAAGGGCCTGAAAAGCAATTCAACAAAGCATCGATTATTGGTAGGTACCAGCCTAGCGGCTGATGTGGCCAACGGGTCAACTGCTGCATTTTTAAGTCTTGGAATTGAAATAATATTGAATGCATTAAAACATTTAAGTAGGTCCCATACCTCATTTTGGTAAGCCTTTAAGTGAGGAGAAACACAATGTATTTGATTCCGAATTTGTTTCACAATAATTTTGGAATCTCCAAAAACTTTTAGATTACTTACCTTTAATTCAATCGCTTTCCTTAAACCCTGCACTAGCACTTCGTACTCAGCTGTGTTATTTGTACATTCAAACTCTAATCTACATGAAAGAAAATGTTTATTCTTCTGGGGGTCGATCAGGACACAGCCGGCCCCTGACCCTTCTAACCTCTTAGAGCCATCAAAAAACAAAGTCCAAAAATCACTAAATACTGAATGCGAATCCCATACCTCATTTTGGTAAGCCTTTAAGTGAGGAGAAACACAATGTATTTGATTCCGGATTTGTTTCACAATAATTTCGGAATCTCCAAAAACTTTTAGATTACTTACTTTTAATTCAATCGCTTTCCTTAAACCCTGCACTAGCGCTTCGTACTCAGCTGTGTTATTTGTACATTCAAACTCTAATCTACATGAAAGAAAATGTTTATTCTTCTGGGGGTCGATCAGGACACAGCCGGCCCCTAACCCTTCTAAAGTCTTAGAGCCATCAAAAAACAAAGTCCAAAAATCACTAACTACTGAATGCGAATCTACTCCTACTACTAGGTTTACTATGTTATAGTCAATTTCATCATCCTGTGAGAATCGAAGGAGATCAGGCTGGGTGTCTGATGTGTTGCTGGCTTCTTCTGCTTGGTAATTTCCTGGCTCCAATTCGATAAAATAATTTCCCAATACAAAGTCCACTGGTTCATTCTTCTCCTCCAGTTGAGTAACATTGTATTTCATGTGAGGCTCTCTTAAAATCTTAATCTGGTTCGAACTTCCTTTGTATGGTAGCCACAGATGCGACCAATCTGAGGCAAAATATCCATTTAGTTTGGCCGACCAATCTCTGCTCAGGACAAGACTGTAAACGTCTGGTATATCAGCCACCATGATATTAATGACTTGGCACACTTTATCATTGGATGCCAGATGGACTAGGACATCTTCCATCTCACCAATTACCTTTATATCTGTCCTATCCAACTGAACAACCCTCCATGTGGATGGCTTAGGCTTCCCATTGATCTTTTTACAGACTGATATTGGCATGACATTAACCGACGCCCCTGAATCTACCAAGCAATTATGCACATTGCGATTGAAAATTTCAAATGTGAGGAGGAAAGGTGGATGTTTGCTTTTAGACTTACCTCCAATGCTGGTTTCTCTGATTTCTTCTTCTTCCTGAGGTCGATTGTCAGTGGGCAGCTTTTCGTCCGATGCTTCAAGTGCTTTCAATAGTCTTTCTTTTTGCTGTGGCACTTTACCCATTTCGAATAGTGAAACATTCGATTTTACCTTCTTTAAATCCTCCACGATGTCATACTCCATCTGTTGTTCAATGGGATGAGGTTTATCAGCATTCATATTTTCTTCATTTGGCTTGGCCAACGTATTATTCTGCTTAGGATCTTGGCTGGTAATAGTGAATTCTGGAATTTTATCAGCTAAGGATTTATTTTGAAATTTCTTAACATTTCGCTGAAGCCTCTTAATCTTTGGGAGAATGAGACTGTTTTCTTTAATTGGCCCTTGGCTTCTTGTTGCTACGTTGGTTTCCATGACGTCCTTGTACCCCTGATTCTTTTCCTCTTCAGCATCAAATAACGAAACAGAATTCCATAGCACCATGGTTTCCTCTTCTTGTTCCTTCGTTGGAGTGGTATTCTCTTTTCTTTCTTCTTCTCCATCTTCTGTTAATCTAGAATCCAACAGCTGATTCATGACCAACGTCACTGAATTTATCCATTGAGGACAATTCTTTTCAGAGTGTGGTTGTTGGTGAAAAGTGCAAAAATTGTCCATGCCTACCTCTTTTAAATTCATAGATGTAGAATTGTGTGGAGGAGGTTGAGACTGATTGTTATCCTCTCTTTTCTTATAATAGGGCTTATAGAACTTTTGTGCTTCCTTTTCTTTCTCCAAGTCTATGATTTTATTAGAAAGCTTCTGCATCATTTTGGCCATACTTTCATAATCTGGTGATTTCTCTTCCTTAGGCTTAGTAAACAATAAGGCTTTCCTTCCCGCACCTTTCTCTCCTGACTATTCTGGATAATCTTCGATGCTTTCTCCTTCAGCCTCCACTACTTCTGCCTCTTCATAGGTTTCCGTCAAAGTAGGTTTGGCCCTACCTTTGGAAAACATGGCCAAATCAGGGCCTAAAGCTGAAGTATAATACTCAATCAGTACCTTGTCCGAAGGTTTATCAGCTTCAGAAAAAATTTTGAGGTATGCTGCAAATATTTGAGTAAAACTATGCACTTTATCCTTTCTCTCTTTCTTCAAGGCGCATAGCCCTTTCATGAGGGCTGCAAGAGTCTTTTGAATCGTATACTTACTCCTGAAAATTCTCTCGAAGGTATCCCAATCAGGGATAGAGTTAGCAGGCAACCCAAGATGCCATGATGTTGCAGCTCCTTTAAGGGTATGCGGAAATATTCCGCAAACTACATCCTCATATTCCCCAAACCTCAACCCTTCTATCACCAAGTAAAAACTTTGCAGGTGATCATCTACCAGTATCTTCTCATGTGGGTCGAACTTGGGCAACATCTTTTCAAAGGATTGGGGTAAATCATGTAGTGGAGGCGTTAGATTTAAAGGTGATCTGTCTCTCCAGGCAGGTGGTGGATTAGGTGGGTTGGGTGGTGGATTAGCATTTACTCCTGCCATGAGTTTAGGTGGAGAGTGAGGAGGCGAGAAAATAGGAGTGTGAGCAGGAGAACTATGAGGGGTATCTGGGCCTTCTTGATTCAAAGGTAGTACAACTTCCTGTAAGGCTGTTTCTACAAGTTATTCCCAGTCTCCAACCAGCACTGAGTATTCTACTACAGGATGGTCTTTCCTTTTAGACTCTCTTATGGGCAATTCAGGGATGATTGGCAATCCTCCAATCTTCTTTACATATGCCCTGGTGTGTCTTCTCAGGTCATTAACAACTTCGTTGCCAACAGAATATAGATGTTCTCTATTCCTTTCTTCCGGAATTGGATTATGAATCCCACTGCTTTCAAAACTATTACCGGTGGAATAATCTCGGGAAAACAGGTTTCCTCGTCCAGCCATGCACTGGCGGCCCTCCTTCTAGCACTAGAACCGTTGATGCCTGGAAAATCACAGGCAACAACAGCAAGGGATTCTCCCCAGTCAACGTTCCCAACTAGCCCATGACTGTTTGGTATGGGGAATCCGTCCGGTTTGGGGTCCGGCTACCGTAGGTCAAAGTAACAAAAAAAAGGTTTTACCGGTTGCGGCCCGGTCCACCGTATATTTCGTATTTTTTGACTTAAAGTATGATATGCACGTGCCTACTTAACAATGCAGGGTGATAAAGATACAAAGAGTAGTCACAATGTGATGCGCAGGTTCTTACCTCTCGTCTTAGACTCACAAGCATCCAAATCATGCAAGAAAATAAATACTAACTAAACTATCTCTAGAGAGCTGGGTATTCATTCATGAGTAATGCACCCCTGTTCATGTGTTATGGCAAATCACAGATAGCTGTTCTTATAGCCAAACATATAAACATGAATAAAAGTATATATGATAAGATAGCTCATCAACAGTTAAAATTTTCACTACTCATAGTGGAAATGACATCATAAGGGTACTGAAGAACATTCAGACAAGAACATAGGTTCAAGAAATTAGAACACTCTTACAGCTAATGAGGCACAGCTGAAAACGAAATAGTTCACATTCAACATTGCTCATTTAATCACATTGACATATTCCACATAGTACTTCCTCCAATAGGCAAAATTTGCAGTCTTTGGTTGTAAAACGAAATAGTTCCTCTTACAAGCATTAAGTTACAAGTTTTTCCACGGAAAAAGCCCCTGTAACTTCTAACTTTCAAATATTTAAACAAATTCAGCAGACCGCTTAGGTTTCCCCCAAACGTGTGACTCTTCGGTTCCTCGAGCGTTTCATATCCCTCCTTTCATATTTTCTTCGTATGCTCATGATCAGCTGAGTAACTGCTGGACCTTTCAGATCTGTGCTTTTGTTTCTTTTGATTTTGTATTTTCCTTTGCTTGTCTCCCTTGCGACTCTGCCGGTTTTGATTTGATTTTTACAAAACTGTCAAGCTACGCCTTCACGCCACTGTCGCCCCAACAGTCCCTTGAGTTCTTCCTGCAATCAATTACTGTGCATCATTCATTGGAATGGAATTTTAAATGTTAAATTAGAACACCTGGAATGGCTAATCCACAAGAAAACGGCCAGGTGCACCCCTTGATCTGAGAATTTTATCAAACGCTGCCATCACTACCTCGTTCACTTACAGCCTTAATAGACATCATTCATGACGGAAAACGGAAAACTTGACAGCAGCTCAAAATACTAACATCGGAAGGGTAGCTCATTCATTGCCGCAACGGCGGATTCTGATAAGAATGGGTACTGCGAAATACTTTAGGCATATCGGAAGTCGAAAAAGTTTCAACATCGAAAGACGAAAGCTTTTCCCAGCCGCAACGGCGGAAAAGAAAAAGCTAAAGACACGCGAAATGCGGGCGGGAAAAGTCTTCATCGGAAGTTGGAAGGTTTTACACTTCGGAAGCTTAATCACTTTGGGAGCCGCAACGGCGGAAGAAGAAAAGTTATGGGAAAGCGACTAAAAGACTGACGCATCAGCAGTCAGAGCGCTTTGGACTTCGGGCGCTTAGTCGATTTGGGAGCCGCAACGGCGAAAGAGGAAAGGCTACGACTTCCGATTAAACAAAATGACGCCCGATCAATGGAAATCATTAAGTGTTTGGACAGCTTTAAAATTCAACAGCGGTCAAAATCCATTTCATCTTCGAAATAGCGACCCATCAAAGAACAATTAGCAACATTAAACTCACATCTGCAACCCGCAGCACACTTCAAACACAAACAACCTTCGGAGATGGGCTGCAAGTAAATCATTAAAATCATCTAAAATCAAAACATGACCGAAAATTCACGTATAAACGACTTGAAAAGAGCTCTAAATCATAAGGAGGGGACCAAAATTTAAGAAATTTGGGGAAAACAGTTGCAGCTACAACAGGACTTTTTCAGCTTCATCGTGGGTGAGGTAATGGCGCAATATGGTTTCGACACCACGACAGTAAAATACATCACCAATTAGGAGGTATCGAGCAGCTTGGTTCCAGTTCAAATGACGGTCTTAATGGCTTAGATGAGGCCCAAATTTTTGTGTGTGGAAGTACAGGAGAATGCCCCCATACCATTGGTCTTCCATAGAGATGACAAATAAAAATTTGTCTGGAAGATTGATTGTGATAGGTGGTAAGGTAGATGACAAAGGGAGGTATGTCATCAAGGAAGCTAACACCGAAGCTTTGGTTCTTTTGGGGAAACGAATTCCAAATCGTACTCTTGGAGAATGAAAATCCACTTGGAAGCATGACCTTGAACAAGGAGGTGGCTCAAGAGATATCGCATGGGGTTGGAATAGGCCACGACTAGAGTGTGGCTTAAGAGGATGTAGTGGTGTAGCTTCTATACTGAAAAGAGAATGGTGAGGGCCATATTCTCTTCATGGGAGTAACATAAAGGTCGTCTGGAAATTTTCTGACTTACATAATAAATCATATGCTCTTGACGAGCATCGTCTTCATGGACCAAGACTCTAGTGATAGATTTTTTAGATGCCAACACTAGAGGATAAACTCCTTGGTGAAGTTGAGAGGAGACAACAACGAAGCAAAAGTTAGAGTTTTTTTCAATGCATTAAAAGCGCCTTGTGCGTGCTCATCCCACACAAAAGGGATGTGGGTACGGAGCAAGCGTAAGAACCTGTGGACTTTTGTTGCATAGTCCATAATAAAATAGCGAAGGAAGTTGGCCTTGCCTTGGAGGATCTGCAATTGGCACAGAGGACGTAGTAGGGGAAGATTCAGTATGGATTGAACCTTCAAAGGATCCACAACAATCCCTTTGTGGGAAATAATGAACCCGATTAATCGACTAGCTGGGACACAAAACACACTTGATGGGGTTTAAGAGGGTGTTGAGTCGTGAGGTCGTCTAGATAGACCAAGACAATGTGAATTAGGTCGTGGAAGCAAAAGGTCATGACCCACTGAAAAGTGGCTCCAACATTTTTAAGGTCGAACAGCATAACACGATACACAAACGTGCCCCAAGGGCAATGAAAGCAATTTTGTACTAATCCTCTTTCCGTATTTGAATTTGGTTATAACCGAAAAAACCATCCATGAATGAAAATACTTCACAGCAGGCACATGCATCAATTATCTAGTCAATGAACGGAGTGGGAAAGTTGTATCTAGGACATGCCAAATTTAACTTACTAAATTCAGTAGAGATGCGAATGGTACCTTGTTTTTTGTTAACGGGAACAGGATTGGAAACCCACGTGGTATATGCAAAGGGTACATGAAACTTGCTTTACACAGTTTCTCAATCTCAACTTTGATGGCGGGAGCCTTTGACAGGCGAATAGGTCATTGCTTTTGGTGAACGAGCAGAACCTCATTCCACGTGTCGATACGATGTTCGACGATAGAAGGATCAAGCCCAGGAATATCAATATATGACCAAGCAAAGATATCACAGAATTCCTGAAAAGGTGCTTAGTATGAAGCGACCTCTTCAAAGGAGCAAGATGCTCCGAGTGTATTATCTTCAATTACCCCGGGTGTGGTTGATATATTGACCTTGATGGTTGGTGAAATGTTAGCCATGTTACCTTCTTCAAAGCCGCCTATTGGCTCTCCAAATTGACACTCTTTTATACCTCTTTACACCCTTCATATATACCTTTGATATCTTCATTCGATCCTTTTATTCCACAAATCCTTCTACATTTTCACATATTCACCCAAATATTCAACAAGTTATTAAGGTATGATAATTTATTAATTTCCTTTGATTTAATGTTTAAATGTTATTTCTTGAAGGATTTGTGACTAATTACATTTCTGCAACATGCTTTGATTTCTGCAGCACTCGTTAGCATTCAGCAGCAATTAATCATTATGAGCCTTTCCATACGTGGCTAGCTTGCTCATACAACTCCGAGTTTATCCATCTCCAATCTCGCATCTTCAATTTTGCTAGTGACTCATGTACAAATTAATGCAATCTTCATCTCTAGACACTACGTGCCATAGAGATGAAAAGTTGCTATTCGACAGCAAACCAAAGCATATTTTGTTAACCGTCAATTAAGGGATCAGACAGTTGTATTCTTAATTAGCAGATTGAGTTGTTACTATAAAAATGGGAATGGTTATCTCAACCTGCAAGCTATATAAAGAGAGCCATAGAACGAAAATGAAGGGTAAGAAAGATAGATGGAGAGAATAGAATAGTGTGTATGTAGACAAGGATGATGATATGTATGCATAACACAATGAATGATTAATAGAAGTGCTTCATTGCTAATTACTGGTTCTTTTTCTGAATGTGACAGAGTTGTAATGTTTTTATAAAGCACAGTTAATTTGGTGAATCATAATCTGATCCAATTTATATTGCTAATATTTTTATATGCTAGTAGCTCAAGTCTTTTTAGTCAGTAAACTTCCTAAGGACTTGTGGTCTTGTTGGCAAGGATCCACCAACACAGACCATAAGCCCTTTCTCTGTAATTTTAAGTGTTTATAGTTAGGTTAGTCAGTTGTTTTTGTTTCCATTAGAAAAAGGAATTGTGTTGGATCAATTAACTTTAGGAATCAGATTTTATTTACTGTAATGAGATAATATTCATAGTCCTTGTCAGTTTAGAACCGAGCTCGGGTAATAGGAGAAGTTTAAAAATAGTGTTTTAAATACCTAGTATTGTAAGTCTAATTTGTTTTGTTGTAGATTCAAATTCTAAGTTTGAAAGTCATACATTAAGTTTGTAAAACTTGGTTCCCAATAAAATAAACTTTATTATATTTTTCTTTAAATTGTAGGATATATAGATGGTATTCATTTTCGTTATGGTTTAAAGCTTTAAGATTATTCAATTCTATTTTTAAAGATTAATTGTATTCATTCTGCAAATTATAGTTATTTTGCTCTAGTTTTAAAATACAAGTTAGTTTGAAATAGTTTTGATCACAGAAACAGTTCATTTTTAAGATGAATCAGTAAGCTCTATAATAGTAGTTCTTAAAAATCCATTAATGTAATAAAATATTTTAAAGTGTTAAATGATACATCAACTTCATAAGTTTTCTTTTTGCAACTTACTCTGTTTTCTGTGTCTTACTTCACTTTCTGTAACTTATTATGTTTTCTATGTTGACAGATAGTTTTCTGTTTATTCAAGTTTCTGAGTTATGTTAGATAGTTCCTAGGTTATGATTTAGTCTTATAATTATTTTAAAGTTAATTTAAGAGTATTTTCATCTCTGTAACTAGGATAAGACATGAATTTAAATTTGAATATTTGGTAGATGTGAGAGTATTCTAAGTAATATTAGGGCTTTACATTTGGATAAGTTTGATCATTGATAGATTAGAAATCTTTTTATTACACATTTTGAATAATTCCCTAGATTAGAATAATCTAGTTTAGAATAGATTAGATCAGGATAGGCCTTAATCCTGCATATACAGTGTTTGCATCTCACAAGTTACCTTCCTGGGTTGACAATTAAGTGTTGTGTTAGATAGTGCATATTTAGGACTGACATTTTTGGCGCCGTTGTCGGGGAGGTGCTATAGGGATTAGAGTCTAGATAGGTTGTTTTTGTATTACACAACAAGGGGGAGGGGAGAACTGTAAGACGAGGGGTAAGAACCTGTGCATCCACTATAGTGGGTTACCCCAAAAACCTTGTTTCTCCTTTTCTGCACAAGTTTGTTCAATTTATTTAGAATGTTTCTCTTTCTGTAAATGTAGATAGTTTACTCTCACATAGTTAGTTTCAAGCATATCTGTTTTCAAAAATTTTCCTTTCCCTACAGTTGCTTTTGATATAAGTGTATCCTTTGTAATAGTATGCAAAATTGTTTTCTTTCTTTAGCAAATAGTAGGATTTCCTTTAAGTAGAGATGTTTATGGTTTCATAGTATAGAGTTGGATTACTTTCATTCTATTTTTTTTTTATTGCGTATTAGATTATCTACATGTTGGGCCACTTTTACACTCATTAACATTTAATTTCAGTTTCTTTGCCTCTAAGTTAATTTTATATTTCTGCACTAAATGTATTTGATTTCCTACATGCATGAGTTTTCTACAAATAGTTCTAAATTTCGAATTTTACAATTGGGTGCTGTAAGAACCATGTTACTAACCTACCTATGAAGCAGGAAATTTGAACCAATACAAGTTTAAAGATGATCAAAGATTTGTTGAGTAAAGGAGGGCTTATTACTACAAAGGATTTCTTCAATCCTTGTTGCAGTATTAGATCCATATCTAGAGAAGAATCCATCTTCCAAAGTGGGAAGTAGATCTATAAGTATCCTCAGCATGAAGATCCTAATCTACACATTTCTCATTTCTTATTTGTTGAGGGAGCTCAAGAATCAGGGGAAGCAGCTGAAGAAGAAGAACAACTAGAACCTGAAATTACAGAATTTCTTGTGTGCCTGGTACCAGAGGAAGAACATCAACTTGGCTTATAAATTAAGGATATTAAATAAGAAAGCCATGCTAGTCAAGAATCTATTAAGTCGTGGACTGAGTCAGTTTTATGTTCCAGCCTGTTACTCTTCAGCACTTTTTGAAAACCAGATCATATGAAAAGTTGGTTCCTCATGTCATGGTATTTGTTCATATACATTATGTGAACAAGAATGTTTTAAAAATCCTGATTCGTAGGTGCTTACACTGGAAGTACTCATACACTTGAAAGAATACTTCTACTTCCAATAGTATAGGGTACTGTAGGGAATAATAATAATAATAAAAATGTATATATATATATAAAGGAAAAATAAAAAGTAAAGAAAAATAAAGCTCTACTGTGAAAACCAGTTTTTTGGCACACTCTAGCAAGGGTCTAGCTAGAAAAGAAAGAGACTGGTTGTCTAGGCTCCATAATAAAGTTGTTGATGATACTTCACTTTTGCAAAAATTATCTTTTGTTCTGTGCTCAGCTAGATGATGGGACATTTATTAAGGCTCTACTTTCAGCAAGTTTCAACCCATCGACTCGAAAACATTTTATGGGTCTCAAGATTGAGACATTTTTAGGTACCCTGGAGCCTGCATGCCTTAATGGAAGGAATCCTTGTCATTGGATAAGGAAATTCATTAATGTTTCTTGGCAAGAGAATTCTACAATTCATTCGACTCCAACAAATCTATTCATGACTGTTAGGATGTACCAAGTGCCTTGATTTCCATTAACATTAAGGGTGGAATATCTCGCATTGGTTAACAACTCTCCCTATTGGTTGGTAATCCAATTATTTCTATCTACGTTCGGCATCAATAAATTTATTCGCATAGATAGAATTGCACAAGGGAAGGACGTGGATGAAAACCTTGCAGTTCTTTGCTCGGTGATCATGGATAGTTCTTAGTGGTTGCAGCCTTCATACAGAGCAGCCTATTCTTTTTCTACTGAAATCCAGTAACAATCAGCATAGTAGACAGCCTCTTAGAAGAAATATTCTCAATTTTATAGCAACACAATCTTTCGAAGCAAAGCAGGAGCACCTTGTCACAGAAACTCCACTCTGCCATAGAAACTCCATTTTGTAACAGAAATGGAAACATACAGCAGAAAGTCCTAACATTCAAAGTACTTTTGAAGAACTTGGTCCTTTAAGGTAATATCAATTTAAGGTAATGATCCTTTCTTTGAAATATTTTTTTGCATTAAATTTAAGGAATTTGTAGCATGGATTATACCTACGTACTTGCTAAGCCCATGATTTAGCCTATACTCTTGTTTTACCTTTAGTTGTCATCGTGATCTTTTAATTTTACCTTACCTGTGTCTATCATCATTTGATAATCATCCCTATACCTTATAAATGAATCTTCATCTCTATGGCACGTAGTGCCTAGAGATGAAGATCTTATCACTTTGAAAACATATGATTACATTATCTTATCCATGCAACCTTTGATTTATTTTCGTATACAACATTTCATCATTACACTGACAGTTCAAAAAATTTATAAACTTCTATATGCACCATCTACTTGAATGATTGTTAAATATGAGGCTTATGAATTACTGTTATACCCATTGCATTAGAAGCCTCGAGAACTTTGTGAACACTTATGTCTATCCAATAATCCTTACCATTTTCCCAGTTTCAGGTTCATCTTCTGTTTTCGATCTAAGTTGTAATCTAAAAGAAAATTATGGGGCAGAAGGGAGCTGCATGCCATGAACCAAATTATGTTTCTGCATTGGAAGGTTTTCCCGAATTCAACGCCTACAAGGAAAGAATTGAAGGTGTCTGGTATCATTTTTTTCAAAAATTTCAGGGCATGATGACAACATTACACTGAAGTTCGCCTAGGGATTTGATGGGAAAGTCGTCCACGTGGTGATTTTATCATGGCGGTTTCAGAGAAAATAGTTGCCCGTGCCACTAGTCTGCCTCGTCAAGGATAACGATGGTTTAAGAATAAAGCCATAGAGCGCACAGTGTGTACTAGGTTTTTAAAAGAAGACCATCAATCTGCAAACTGGAAGAATGGTTTTCCTCGAGACTGGATGCAATCTGAATGGTGTAATGTGCTCTATGTGTTGCAGAAGTATTTGACCTGCGAAGGAAGATATGTCACCACCCTAAACTACCATATTCGCCTACTATTGCATTTTGAAGCAAAACTAGAAATGAATTTCCCCTATTTCATATACAAGAGTTTAGTTAAGATGTCGCGAAGGGTTCAAAAGCATTCTTGTAACCCTTATAACAGTATTTATCATCATGGGTTGGTCAAAATTCTCATTGAGGATGAACTGCACCTCCGAAAGGATAGTTGGGTAAATTTTGTGGAAATAATTCGGGGTCTTCCTTCATCTGCAAACCCTCATTCTCCTTACATTCTAATCACATTCTTGTTTCTCCTCAGTATGAAGGTCGTGAATTGGCAGGCGTCCCTGATCTAGAGCTAGAACCACCCCTAATTGAACTTTTCTCCTTTGTATTACAAAAATCCAAAAAGAAACAACCTCAGCTCAAAAGCCCTAATGTCGCAGAATCCCCAATACAGCATCAAACCACCAGAAGCATGACAAAACAGTTCATTAAACCCTCTAATTTAACCCTTAATGTACAGCCATCTATTTTTGTTGATCTTGAGGAATCTCTTGATTCAGAGCCAGGTCTTCCTAAGAAAAATACACTAAGTTCACTTCCTCCATCACCTCCTTAGGAATTCAATTTTGTACATGTTGAACCTTCTAATTTCATCCTTCCTGATTTTGGTTCTGAACCCATGCATGAAGATCTTCCTGTTCCAAAATGTGGCCATGTAGAATATGATCATGAACTGTTTAATCCTGAACAATTTGGTTATGGGTCTTATGATGATCATTCACCTACACAAGAACCCTGTGATGAACATATACCTGAAGTCTTGGCTACTTCAGCCATTCCTTCTGTAATTACTCAGCTGCAAAACAAAAATAAGAAGATTAGAAAGCTTAAGACGGTGCTCAGGTCGTATGAACAAACCCAACAAGAACAAGATCTATTACTTGTAGAGACTGAGACATATAATGAACAATAGAGAACTTATAGTCTTAAACTCCTACAGAAGAATGAAAAATTGAAAGGAAAGCATGATAGATCAATTGCAGATATAAAACGTCTTCAGAAATTAGTAAGGAACTGGAAAGTTGAGGCCTGTAAGCACTTGTCTCATATCAGTAAGTTGAAAAAGAAATAGAAAGCTCAATCAAATCCAACTGGTAGGAACTTGAACATTGTGGTCAATTCCACATAATCCTTGTCAGTAATAATAAAACTCAATTTTGAAACTTTGAAGACTGTATCTGGTTTTTTTGCATGGGACCTGCAAACAGATAGGCATGGGAGAGAGGTTTTCCAGGAAACAAGACAGTGAAGCACTGGATATCTTTGATTTTGTCAGCAAGGTTAAAAATCAGTGTTGAATTTTGAGATTTTGAAAAGACATGTTTGCATGAGGACATGTAAATACTCAGGTGTGGGAGTATGTTGGCTCGCCAAATTGGCACTCTTTTATACCTCTTTACACCCTTCATATATACCTTTGATATCTTCATTCGATCCTTTTATTCCACAAATCCTTCTACATTTTCACATATTCACCCAAATATTCAGCAAGTTATTAAGGTATGATAATTCATTAATTTCCTTTGATTTAATGTTTAAATGTTATTTCTTGAAGGATTTGTGACTAATTACATTTCTGCAGCATACTTTGATTTCTGAAGCACACGTTAGCATTCAGCAGCAGTTAATCATTATGAGCCTTTCCATACGTGGCTAGCTTGCTCATACAACTCCGAGTTTATCCATCTCCAATCTCGCATCTTCAATTTCACTGATGACTCATGTACAAATTAATGCAATCTTCATCTCTAGGCACTACATGCCATAGAGATGAAGATTTGCTATTCGACAGCAAACCAAAGCGTATCTTGTTAACCGTCAATTAAGGGATCAAAAAGTTGTATTCTTAATTAGTAGATTGAGTTGTTACTGTAAAAACGGGAATGGTTATCTCATCCCGCGAGCTATATAAAGAGAGCCATATAACGAAAATGAAGGGTAAGAAAGATAGATGGAGAGAATAGAATAGTGTGTATATAGACAAGGATGTTGATATGTATGCAGAACACAATGAACAATTAATAGAAGTGCTTCGTTGCTAATTGTTGGTTCTTTTCTGAATGTGACAGAGTTGTAATGTTTTTATAAAGCACAGTTAATTCGGTAAATCATAATCTGATCCAGTTTATATTGCTAATATTTTTATATGCTGGTAACTTAAGTCTTTTTAGTTTGTAAACTTCCGAAGGACTTGTGGTCTTCTTGGCAAGGATCCACCAACACAGACCATAAGCCCTTTCTCTTTAATTTTAAGTGTTTATAGTTAGGTTAGTCAGTTGCTTTTGTTTCCATTAGAAATAAGAATTGTGCTGGATCATTTAACTTTAGGAATCAAATTTTATTTACTATAATGAGATAATATTCATAGTACTTGTCGATTTAGAACCAAGCTCAGGTAATAGGAGAAGTTTAAAAATATTGTTTTAAATACTTAGTATTGTAAGTCTGATTTGTTTTACTGTAGATTCAAATTCTAAGTTTGAAAGTCATACATTAAGTTTGTAAAACTTGGTTCCCAATAAAATAAACTTTATTATATTTTCCTTTAAATTGTAGGATATATAGATGGTATTCATTTTCGTTATGGTTTAAAGCTTTAAGATTATTCAATTTTGTTTTTAAAGATTAATTGTATTCATTCTGCAAATTATAGTTATTCTGCTCTAGTTTTAAAATACAAGTTAGTTTGAAATAGTTTTGATCACAAAAACAGTTCATTTTTAAGATGAATCGGTAAGCTCTATAATAGTAGTTCTTAAAAATCCATTAATGTAATAAAATATTTTAAAGTGTTAAATGATACATCAACTTCATAAGTTTGCTTTCTGCAACTTACTCTATTTTCTGTGTCTTAGTTCACTTTCTGTAACTTATTCTCTTTTCTGTGTTGATAGATAGTTTTCTGTTTATTCAAGTTTTTGAGTTATGTTAGATAGTTCCTAGGTTATGCTTCGGTCTTAGAATTATTTTGAAGTTAATTTAAGAGTGTTTTCATCTCTGTAACTAGGATAAGACATGAATTTAAATTTGAATATTTGGTAGATGTGAGAGTATTCTAAGTAATATTAGGGCTTTACATTTGGATAAGTTTGATCATTGATAGATTATAAAAAAATTTATTACACATTTTGAATAATTCCCTAGATTAAAATAATCTAGTTTAGAATAGATTAGATTAGGATAGGCCTTAATCCTGCATATACAGTGTTTGCATCTCACAAGTTACCTTCTTGGGTTGACAATTAAGTGTTGTGTTAGATAGTGGATATTTAGGCCCGACACTGCCTGGTACTGGAATGGGGTTCTTAAACCAATCTACCTTTCCATGGATGAAATATTTCGCTTAGACAGAGTATTGGTCTGACAATGAAGAAGGTTCATCAAGGATGAAAAAGGAGCGATGGTGCATATCATCCCAAGGATACTCAGGATTCAAAAGAGCTTCAAGAATCTCCTTGTCATTGTGAAAGCAGTGTGCTGATAGATCGAAGGGATCTTCCATGACCGAGGAGACAGAAGAAGTACTAGAACTAAAGATCATGTAGATGGTGTTGGTTGTCTCCGAGGAAGAAAGCGGACGGTGGATCTCCTCAAGGACGGTAATTTCAAACTCATGGGAATGTGTGGGAAGGTCACTAAGGAGCAACTGGTACTCAGGAAAGTTTGGGAAATGGTGTGAATAATTACCATATTGGCCACAAATTGCACATGGGTTGTTGCTTCACAGCAACTTGTTCTTAACTGTTGGTAAAGTTGGAACATTGGCAATTGGGATGTCATCAATCTCTTCTATAGATCCCATGTGGGTGCGAAGGATAGGAAAATCAGGTTCATTCTGTGTTGCATGGCCTTGGACATCACATAAAGAACATGTAGGAGAAGGACGAGGTTCAGTCGTCGCTATGGTTGCCTTGCCCTCAGTATTCTTCTTCAGAGGATGGGAAGAAGTAGAGACAGAAGTATTATGTGGTGTACCAGGAGGTGGGTGCAACATCATCTCAGTAGGTTGGACAGGAGTTAGCACGACCTGTGGAGTGGTGGACGGGTTAGGTGGATCGAGGTACCACATAGGAATACCCAAGGTGAAACTGGGTAGGTTGAGAGTAGCCATGATGGGCTTGCTCATGATACTAGATGGTGGGAAGAGGAATGGAATCGTGTGGACATGGACTGAACCCCAATAATTCCCCGAGGAGTGTGGTTAGGGTTGCGACTGAGGTTGCGAGGAGCTCGAAATGATATCAGATATGATAGTGCACAAATCCGATATATCAGTTAGTGAAGGAGGAGGTGGTAAGGAAAAAAATGTGTATGTCATAGATGCATTGGAAAACAAGCCCGGGCCAATGGCAGACAGGGATGGTATGGACACGCTGTTGATGGTAGTGTCGATAGTGGGAAGGACATGTTCCAGTGTAGCTGGCCCCTTTGGATCATAGTACGTCAGTTGGTCGATGGACACGATCTTCCGATTATGAGGGAACATCAAGAGTTGAAAGACGGTAGAGGCAACGACTCGCATTACATACATATAACTATGTCCTAAGAAGAGGTTGTAATCGAGTTGGGTGTTGACAACCTCAATGTCAATCAACATTGTTTTGCTGGCCAACTCAACAGGTACATTCATGAGAACGCCTTAGTGCTGAGCAAAGCGGCCATCATAGGCGCGAAGGGTGGTGGAAGAAGGTTGAAGGGTTGGGGATCTGAGTTTCTGCCAAACAAAAGTTGACATAACATGGGTGGATGTCCCATCATCAATGATGCATCGATGAATGACCAAATTCTGAATCGTGATCAAAAATTGGAAGGCAACGGATGATGGGATCTGGGGTTCTCCTTGATCTAGGTTGAAGGTGATTAACTTAGAGTCAGAGGGATTGACAGCACCTAAAGCAGATAACATCACTTTGTGTTGCAAAGGACAAGTTTTGAGGACTCCAAAGCGGACATGGTCGTGGGAGACTAGGCCAAGTCATCAACAATACTATAGTTGAGCGCAGCTCTGGCTGTTGTGTTTTTCGCGACGCAATGCAAAGGGAACTGCGGGACTTTGGCAGTCTCGTCTATAGGGGGTCTTGCAAAATGCAAATACATATCAACAATGATGGAGGTAGATGTCATGGATGGGTCAACAGCTTCTCTAGTCGAACCATGTCGGTTTCGTCAATTCTGGAGGTTGACATCACACGATAACGTCATGAGGTGATGGAAACCAAGATCAATGGGTTGAGTGGTGGAAGTGGTTGCGGGAGTATGAGGGGCCAAGGTCTGGGTTTCAACCATCCCTTGGTGTGGTAGGGGGTTTTGGAGCACCATAGGTGGAGGGCCGGATGGTGATGGGTTTGGCTGAGCCGGAGCAGTCGCATTGGGGTCACATTGACTTTCATTTTGGAGTATGTGGTAGACACAAGTCGAATGAGGACACCGATGGATATAATGGCCATAGGTGTTATAGATGGCGTACTAATGGTTAGTCTGTAACTGTGGGTTCTTCTCGGGCCTAGCGGTATGCTGGGGATTTTTTGTAAGGGGGTCAGCTCTATTTTTGTTTGGAGGGTTAACTTGTTGGACACCTCGTTGAGGCTGGTTGTTGCCCTAATTCCTACCTATTTTATTGCTTCCCTGCCCTTGTTGGTTATTGGGGGTGGTTTGGTTAGGAAGGTTCCGTTGTGCGTAGACCTATCCTGGAGGAGAAGGACGAGTTTGGGCCTGAGCTGGAGTAGGTTTCACTGATGGTGGGTAATAAGCAGGAGTAGCTGGTGGGGATGCAAAGCCAGTCATTTGGTCATTACATGAGTGTGTCGAACAAGTCGGTCCATGAACATGAGGGGTTTGTGCGAGAGGCGCATAGAACAGTGTGGTTCTGGAATGAGTCGTTACACGTGAAAGATAAGGGGCGTAACCTGGAGGCGCATAGGAAGTTGTGGCTATGGACTAAGACGTTACATGTGAAATATCAGTGGCGTAACCTAGTTTGGAAACACTATGGGTGTTAGCAGGATGGGGTGGCATCATAGGAGAGTCCAGATAAAAATGAGGATGTTTGGTAATAGAGGCGATAACTCCATCAGCAGCATGAGATTCCCCCGACATATCTCGGCGTGAGGTGTCGGCATGGGGAGCATCAGGTATAATGGTGTACAAGTAACCCGATTGGCGTATATAAGATCAAATTGTTGAGCCTTCAGAATGGATTCTCCTCAATTTATGGGCACTCAGATGCAATGTCCTTTGCGATGGGGGAGTAAGGTTTTGAGAAACCAATCTAGGAAGATTCTATCATCTAACTGGATCTTACACAGACTACCGTGAAATCGCCATTCATGGATATTATCCATGATATGGGTAGTTGTGTTTTTTCTACAGGAAAATAGAATTTCCACGCCCTCATCATATCGAACGGGTAACTAGAAATACTGTAAAAACATCGAGGCTAACAAGGAAAAGTATGGGTAGATGGCATGTGGCTGTTCAATGTACCACTTGGCCACAAAACTTGTGAGCGTGTGCTGGAACAATCGCAATCAGACAGAATCCCACTATGTTGTTAGATGAACACCATAAGTGGAACGACATGATGTGGTTTTGGGGGTCTTCTCCCGCCTTTCCCTCAAACATAGGGATGTCTAAAGGGAGTTTGGTAGGAATAGGAAGCCAAAGTGGGTTATGACGAATGGGGTCATTGGTCAACCTTGCCAAGTCAAGCATGTTGATACTAGCCATAAAAGGTAGACTAGAACCAAAAGTGGAACGGGAAGGGCCAGCAATGGTGCCAGCAACAACAGGAGTGTAGTTCCCATGTGTAACTCGGGATGGGTAAGGTTGACTTCAGACAGTATGAATAGTCATTGGTTGGTAGGAATATTTGGAACAGACGTGGAAGGGCCACTGGCCCCATGTATAAATGGTGGAATAGTAGGAACCACAGTGGCTGGAGTGGGGCCACCACTAGTGGGAAACGTACCAGAAACAATGTGTGCAGTGGAAAATGGCCCACTAGGACCACGACCTATCGATCCAATGGAAGGGTACCCATAATGATGGGTGAAACAGACACAAGCCCACTATCAACCGTCCCCCCTTGGAATGGATCAAGATGTGCACCAGCCATGGGGCTATATGGGGCAGTGAACAAGGTAGGTTTGGATTGATAGGAATCCGAATCAAACTTAGAGGCCGTGTGTAGCTCTGGAGGTGGTGAACGATGTCGAATATGGATTTGACGGTGACGATTCAAAGAATTGAACTGAGGGGTGTGTCCCCTAAGCCTATGCAAGTAACATGGTGGAGCTATGATGATATGATGGAGTAGTACTGTGTAATGGATGGAAACTCAAGATTATCAACAGCATGCTAAAAAATCCAACTACAGCCGAGTGTGCAGAAGGAAAGCGTAGAAATGGTGAATCATAGGCCAACAACAATCTCTAAAAACTGAACTACAACAATGGGTTACAGCAAGGCAAGTATACAACGGAGTGGCAAGAAAGCAAACAAACAGCACTACCTAGAAACAAAAAATGACTCACTAACCTATGGGGTATGAATGAAAGAAAACTCCTAGCTACAAGCTGGAAGCTCCTCACAAATTGTATCCTCGACAGGGTGATGAAATCCCAGTCAGACAATACGAAATGGAAGAACAAATAGGCTAAGAGAATCACACTACCAAGAAGGACCTTTGGGTAAAAGATACCTAAAAATATGGAAACTAGGATACCTCATTCATGACACATCTGGTTGGTTTCTTGACGCTTAATCCCTTTGGCCCCCAACCCCCGGATGGGTGGTGCGAGGAGGACTATGAAGGGTTATCCTTCGGTACAAGATGGAGTGCAGTATTCCACCCTGGCTTCGGGAACCCCTTCTTTGCGGCTTACTCCTACAGAGCAGGGGGGCCCAACTGACTGGCCTTGACCGTATCAACATGTACAAGAGGATTTTGGTCCCCTAATGGACAACAACTATGTCTCAAGATGTGAGTGACAAAGGGGTGTTATTTGGATTCCTATCCACAATGTCCTAACTTAGCTACAGTATTGTTTTGTCCTCAAATGAGGTTACAATGTTGGTTGTATTAAGTTATTTTTAAGGCTAGTTTGGGGTCATGAACCAAGTGTTTTGTTTTTAGGGTGTGATATGTGTGCAAATGATGTGTATAAACCCCAACAATCCTATGGAGAAGATGCAATGATCTCACTACCGGGATGCAAAGAAAATGCAGATAAATAACAGTAAAGAACAGTAAATATCATGCAAAATCACAACTAATTTCTTCCATAACATAAAATAAACACAAGTAAATGAACGTCTAAGGAACTTACCAAGGTGTAGGAAACACACAGGGAATCTCAACTATGAAGCTCGACTCAAGAGGCTCACATACAAGGAAAAGAGGGCCTCAAAACAAACTGAGGGGTTGTAATGGATCAGATCTATATAGAAACACGTCGATAAGGGGTAAAAAATTGACAAGGGGTCTGGAACAAGGCTCTCAAACACCAAAATGGAATAAAAAACTGCAGGTCGCACCTGTCGACGGAACAGGCACGATCGGGGTCACATAGAACTTGGAAACAGTCGCGATCGGGATAGAAAAATTGTCAAAAGACTCAGGTCGCACAAAAATAAGGATTAAGCACGACGGGTCGCACAAAATCGAGTCACGGTAGCATCCCGAGTCGCTCAAAAATCTGGGACATGTGTGATTTGGATTTATGAGACAGGCCGCACTTATATGGGAAAAAGGCATGACCTAACATGCTTATCAGGCAAAAATGTGTGACTGGCTCGCAGCTTTCGGCCGAATAGGTGAGACTCGGCTGGAACTAATAATTTTTTAAAAATGGTTGTCGTCTAGGGTCGGGGGGCAAGAACTGAAGCAATATTGGTTCGAATATTCCGCGAGGGGATCTGATCTGTGACAGCTGAAGACAGCAAAGGAGAACAAACCAATAGCCAGACCTGCAAAAACAAAGATATGTATGGATCGACCGAGTGGAGTCGCCAAAAATGTAGTGAGGATTTCTCCCCACCTACGTGCAATAGCACCAACCTTAGCTCGTCCAGAGCATAAGGAAGAGTTCAATGATAACAACGGGAAATAAAAACAACAAGAACAACATTTTTAGATTTTCATGATATATAATGCAAAACAAGACAAGACAAAAGATACCTTTTTCTAAAATGTTGGGCCATCGTAGCCATCCTAGGAAATGGTTCCGCAGCTCCATGGTTTTTGTCTCCAATCTACTCCACTTGTGGTTGTTGGATGGGGAATGTGGATCCAAATGGGTATGGATCAAGCTCAACACATACCATGGGAAATGGTGTGGGAAAATAATGGCAAAAAAGTATGTTGTGTGACTAAGAGCAAATGGCAAAAAGTGTTTTGGGGGAGTCCTTCGCAATGTATATATAGGATGGTCCAAGGGTTTTTGACCCATGGTATTTTAGTGCCCATGGTATTTATCTATGGTATTTGGGCCCATTCTCATTTTTAGGGTGTTTTGGTCCTTTTTGGAGAGAGTGGGGATAAATCATGACAAATGCCCATCTTCCCTTCATTTATGGGGAAGGAATAATGATGTTTTGGACCATCTTTAGTGGAAATACAATTGTGAAGGTAAAAGTGAAGCAAATAATGGTGGGAATATGATGTATGATTATGGTTTATACCATGGAGAGCTAGGTGAACATTTTTTAGTGTTAACATTCATGGATGTGTTCAATAAGAGAATGTCAGTCTTTCTTTCTTCTTCTTTTTTCCACATAAAAATATTCACAATTTATTAATGATAATAAATTGTATCGTTCAGGGCTTCTAAATCCATTCCATACATAGATCTTATGTCATCTATTTTCTCCCAAAAACTTGTGTAGCTAAAACCTAGTAACTTGTTATAGCAGTGCTTAGTTGTAATCTTCTACTGAAGGTAAAGGAGTTTTGTTAAAAAAAAGGATATGCTTCGTCAACATATTTTTACAAAACTATAAACGGGTCTAAGAACCAAATTTATCATTTACAACGTTGTCATTATACTTCAGTCTAATAACCAAATTTATCATTTAAAGCACTTTCAATCAAATCATCCAGGTGCCTTGAATGCATTCCCAAGGACCGGTTTTGTAATCGGTCCCATCATTCATTATGGAAAAGGTATTGGGTCCAATTCCCATAGATTGTCATTGACTTGTTCCCACTGAAACCATGTTACTTTAATCACCTGCAATCCTTGATTGGATAAATTATTAGCTTACACGATCCTCTACCTCTAAATGTGATGGAAATTAATGTCCTGAAATAACCCAATAAATTGAATCAGTTCTTCAAAAAGAGCATTTAAAAAGATATTCTTAGGGGCTTTCCTATTTCTCATCCATTCCACAATCAGATTTGAGTCTCCAAAAATATGAAGCTTATTGATTCCTTTAGATTTGGCAAGGAGCATAGTCAACTTTAAAGCCCTCATCTCTACATAATTGTTGGTGCTCAAATTCAACCCAGCTACAATTTGAAACAATGGTGATCATTAAGATACAAACTATCACCTGCTCCCCACCTAGCAGGGTCTCCTTAGGTTTCCTATCGAATAAATCCTAGCATCCATTCATGTTGATGACTTCCTCCACTACTCTTATGAACTTAGGAATTTTATCTGCCTTTGGAAAATGTATAAGTGTGGTCAGGATTTAACTATCTATGATGGAAGGAGGCATGAATTTATCTTCAAATGTTTCCCTATTCCTAGCTAATCAAGTCCCCTAGATTAGTAGTGTTGGGAGAGATAGAAAATCCTTCATTGTTCCATTTGAAATCCAACTTTTGTATGTTTCTTACATGTTATTGCCACTCCATCTGAAAACAATGCTAGTATTATGAGATGCTTGAATCCACACATTCTTGATCAAAGAACAATCTATAAAGAGATGATTGATTTATTCACTATAATGCTTACAGAATGGAAATCTATTAGGTCCAATCTAGAACCTACAAGTCATTACCTCCAAAACAGGTATTTTCTTGTGAAAGATCAGCCACAAAAAAAGTTTGACTTTTAATGGACAAGTTAAGTACCAGATGTCAGGAATCCACCATGGAACCTCAGGAATGTCTTCTTCCTCCTTGAGCACTATGTAACATAAATTAGGTCTATACATACCTTCTTCTGGATTCCTGCACTAGACCAGTTTATCCTCTCTTTCCAACAGATAAATATGCATAGAATGAATATTTTTGACATATTTGTTCCATAAAAGTATGTCATCAACTTGGAAATATTCCAGGAGCTCTACTTTCATCCAAACCTGGGAAAGAGTTGTAGAGTTAGGAGAATCTACCACTTTCACCAAATGAAATATTCCTTTTTCCCTTAAGGAAAGAATCATATGTTCTGGTAACTTGTGATCAATGCTTCCAATCCAAGGGCCTTGTCCTATTAGGATGCTCATACCATTGCCAAATCTCTAGGCAATCCATGATCCTATAAAATCAAATGATTTTATGAGAGCTCTCCACATAGAGGATGCAATTCTTGTAATTTTAAGCCTGTATCTAAACCAGTACATAGTGGAGAGAGGACTAATATACTTATGATAAACAACCTTAACCCATAGTCCCTCCTCTTCCAAAATCCTCCAACTACCTTTTTCCACCAATGCATTTGCAAAAATACATGGGTTTTTTAGTGTGCAGCCTCCTTTTTCCTTTGGAAGGGAAATATTTTCCCATGCAACCCAAGAGTAAGCCTTACCTTCTTTATTGCCTTGCCACTGTAACAAATTTTCCTCATTTGCCCCAGAATACCAATGAGCACATTTGCTAGAAAGGTCCAAAACACAAAAATAACTTTTAGGATAATTTTAATCAAAATGAGTCTTCCTCCCCTATATAACCATTTGTTGCACCATATATGTAACTTCTTTTCAACTTTCCCAATCATCCATAACTAATCCATTTTCTAGTAATCATTGGGTTTCAACACAAAACCCAAATATTTTATACCAATTACCTGGGCATCAACCTCTTAAAAATCCAAGAATTCTATGATCCAATCACATATTTCCTAATCCAAAAGCACAAAGGAAACTAAAGATTTGGTTGCATTGATTACCATACCAGAAGCTTCAACAAAAGTTCCTATAACACCTTTTAAGGATTATATATCCCTAACATCCACCTTTTAAGGATTCAATATCCACCTTTTAAAAGGAGGATGTCATTGTTTCTATAAACCCTCACATCAAACATAATTTCATAAATGTTATGGTGGATAAAGGTTGAACTCCACATAAATCACATTCAAAGCACATATTTTGAGGGTGGAAATTTCAAAATTTTAAAGATTTGAATATTAATTTGGACAAATATGTGTTAGATTCAGATTTTCATGTTATAGATATGAATAATGTGGATATTTTTTTGGGATATCCTTGGATGGAATCAATGGGTACAATTAACACTAATGTGCAAATCAAATTTGTGAAGCTTTGATATAAGGAAAAAATGCATTGCATGATTTTCTTATAGTAAACAAGAAGGGCTCAAAGGGGCACATGAATAAGTCCTTGTAAGTAAAGTAGTTGAAGTACCTATAGGCACAACAAATGAAGAGTCTAAAGTCTACTCAAAAGAATTACATAATCCCATAAAGAAAATCCACGGGAAGGGAATAATAAAAAAGAAGAAATTAAGGGCCTATATTACTCAAAGGAACCACATGTTTTAGAGTCAAATATCAAAGAACCAATAATTAAGTTTTTTGTATATCACCCCCCACACCACTTAAGGAAACAACAAACGTCAAGGAAAGGTCATGAGCAACAATAAAATTGTTATGGACAAACATGGAACCAAAAAGGTAGCCAATATAGAGGCACATGCACAACTAAAAGCAACCCTAATCAAGATCGATGTGGTAAGGAAGTAGTTGGATTGCATGTCCACATTTCACCAGGATGGATGGATGCCTGTGCTTGGTACTAGTAGGATACATTGCTTGGTAGATAACATCGTATCACTTCCTCCCAATGTTTTGAGGACAAAACATGAGAAGGGGGATGGAATGCTATGTACCTAGGGAGGTGTTGAGGCCCAAAAATTCGCAGGCAACAACAGTAAGGGATTCTCCCCAGTCAACGTTCCCAACTATCCCGTGACTGTTTGGAATGGGGAATCCGTGCGGTTTGCGGTCTGGCTACCGTAGGTCAAAGTAACAAAAACAAAGGCTTTACCGGTTGCGGCCCGGTCCACCGTGTATTTTTTGTATTTTTTGACTTAATGTATGATATGCAAGTGCCTAATTGACCATGCAGGGCGATAAGATGCAAGGAGCAGTCACAACGTGATGTGCAGGTTCTTACCTCTCGTCTTAGCATTCACAAGCATCTAAATCACATACAACAAGAAATCAAAACTAACTACCTAAACTATCCCTAGGGAGCAGGATTATCATTCATTGGTGAGTAATATATTTTGTACATGCATAATGAAAAGTTACAGATAGCTGACCCTTCTTTCAAGACACATGAACAATTGCAGATTTGTGAACAACCAGTTAGTCAATTGTTTTATGAACAACATTTATTACTCACTGTGGAAAAAAAACATCACAAAATATACTGAAAAGCATTCAACAAGAACATAGGTTCAGGAAGTTAAACACTCTCACAATTAATGAAACATAGCTGAAAACGAAATAGTTCCCCTTCAACATTGATCATTTAATCACATTGATACATTCCACAGTTCGCTCTCTCCAGCAGGTAAAATTGCAGTTTTTTGCTTGTAAAACGAAATAGTTCCTCTTACAAGCAAATGGTTTACAAGTTTTTCCAGGGAAAAAGTCCCTTCTAAATTCTAACTTTCAAGTATTTAAACTATAGCCGCAGACCGTTTGGGCTGCCCCCCAAATGAATGACCTTTCAGCTCCCCAATGCTTCATAGTCCTTTATCTTTTCTATGCCTGCCCATGATTGGCTAAGTAACTGCCGGACCTTTCAGAACTGCTCCTTTGTCACCATTCATTTTTTCTTTTCTTTGGTTTGTCCATCTTACGATCCTGCTGGTTTCGGCTCTACCTTCATCAAACGGTCTGCCTCCCTTGACCGATCTCCGAAAAATACCTGCAATTAAACGACAAGCATCATTTGTGGGAAATGCATTTAAACCACAGCAGCAAACTGAACTGACTGAACGGCTAATCCACAGGACATGGTCAGGTGCACCACCGTCATTTTACAAAAGCCGACTATACTACCTCATTCTTCTCCAGGTTTGTGATAACAAAACCAACGGCGGCAATCGGGAGGAAACCAACATCGAAAGCCAAATGGCTTTCCCGGCCGCAACAGCGGAAGAGTCAATGCTACCGGCATGTGACGGGAGGGCGGGAAAACTTTGAATCGGAAATCGGATGGCTTTCCCTTTCGGAAGCTCAATGACTTTGAGAGCCGCAACGGCGGAAGGGAAAAGGCTGAAGACACACGATGTGGGCGGGAAAACTTTGGTCGGAAGTCGGAAGGCTTTGACATCGGACGCGAAAAGGCTTTCTCAGTCGCAACGGCAGAAGAGAAAAGGCTTCGGGTGCGCGACTGAAAGGTAAACGTACATCGTCAGTCGGAGCTCTTTATGTTTCGGATGGCTAATCGATTTGGGATCCGCAACGACGGAAGAGAAACAAGTTATCAGTTGCCGAGTGCTCAAACAGTTTTAAGAATCAGCAAAGGTTAAAATCGTTCTACCTCTGAAACAGCAGCCTTAAAGAACAAAATACTTGACTTATCCTCGGCTAGCGAACTAAATTCACGTCTGCGACCCAACACGAAAAACAAACATGGCAATTTTAAACAGGCCGACAATCAATCTTCAAAATTACTCGAAAAGACAGTACGCCCAAAAGGCTCGAGAGTTCAACAATCAATAATAATGCTAAATCACGAGGAGGGACCCAAAAATTTAAGAAAATTGGGGGAGAAAAGTTGCAGCTGCAACAACTGGCGATTACCTGGTGAACCTAGATCTCTGGGCGAGTGTTCTTTGGGTGACAGACTGTTTAACAATAATGCATCTATTGAATTCTTCCAGCTTTCCGGATTTCTCAAATGACAGAAGTGCGTACCTTTAATCATTTATGATAGTCCAATAAGGGAGAGTGGAAACCAAGATTTTCAAGTCCAGATAACTCTGTTGAGGCCAGAAGATGAGTTTCATTATTATCTTTGTCTTCAGGTAGCGGATTGCTTGGACACCATAGGATTGTAGCATATGGCAAACAGAAATATCTGTTTGTTCCTCATTCCCATGCCACTTTAGCACTTTCTATGCTTCTGGACTTTTGTCCCTTTTCATATGAGTCTTCATGTATGCCTTCCTTATTGAATTTTAATTCAGGATCCTCTATCCCATAGTGTCCTTTTGTGTGAGTGGGGTACTTCAAGTTTCAGCTCACGGACGGAGAGGATCTTTCAGCAATTTAATACTTATGATTCAGCACGTGCTTTGATTTATGATGCTTTCATAGGAGTTTTTTGACTCTTTATTTGACTTTTGGCATTCATCTCTTGGCATGGGATCATTTATATTTAATACACTGTTCACCTTGCTCCTTTCCATGGGTCCTCTGCTATCTCTCCTTAGAACATTTTAAGTGTGACGTGGATGGAGCCTCAACATACTACTCCAGAATCTTCGAATCCGATTTATTTCACAGGGGTTAAGCAGGACTTCAATGCACACAGAATTATTCGAGAAAACGACTAAACTGGAAGAAATTCTTTCATACAAAACACACAGTCTGAGACCCAAAAATGTTTATCATTCCCAAACATTTTAATGTTCTCTATGCAACCGCGGGTTCATTCCCTTTATTAGAATCAAGAAAACAAACTAAAACAAACTGTAAAACATGACTCAAAAGATAGCCAAACATATTATTTATATACAAGACAGAAGGATTCAAACAAACTCAGGAAAAATATGGCTTGAGGACCAAACCATTTACTAGTAATTTCTCTTCCCATCCTTGCAGATCTTGCAACTTATAAGTAGAAGGGCCAAGCTTTACCGCTATCTGATAAGGGCCTACCCACAACTGCTGGAATTTAGTGTGCTTTCCTTTCTCATCATGGGGGTGATCCCATTTGAGGACTAAGTCTCCTACTTCAAAGTCTTTTGTTCCAACTTTATGCTTGTCGAACCATCTCTTAACTAACTCCTGCTGTTGCTTAAAGCGTTCTCTGGCTTTAGATCTAGCCTCTTCTGCTTTCAGGACATTATATATTCTTATTTGCAAAACTTCATCATCCGACCCCTTAGACTCTTGAGCTAGTATGGAAGATGGTAGCATGATATTGGGAGGAAGGATGGCTTCTTTACCATAGACAAGGGTATATGGAGACACTCCAATCGCATACTTGGGGGTGACTCTATCAGCCCAAAGGGCATTTGGTAATGTTGAGTGCCAACTCCTCTGGTTTTCTACCACGGTCTTCTTTAAAATTCTAATCAGATTTTTGTTAGAGGATTCAGCCAGGCCATTTCCTTGTGGATAGTAATTAGCATAATAATGCAATTTTATCCCTTTATCATGAGCAAAGGCAGTCAATTTAATTGATTAAAAGTACTTAGAATTATCAAAGACTAACGAAACTGGAACTCCAAACCTGGTCATGATATAATCTTGCAGGAAGCTGATGACTTCGTCTTCATTTATCTTGCGCAGCGGGATAGCTTCTACCCAGCGAGTGGAATAATCAGTAGCGGTCAGAATGTACTTGTGTTGCAAAGAGGAATTCGGTTTTATTTCTCCAATAATATCCAGTCCCCATTGCTCGAATGGCTCCGTGATCATCACAGGCTTTAGAGGTGCTGCTGCTTTAGGCTGTCTCCCACTACACCTTTGGCAAATATCACACTTCCTGACATGTGCGTGTGCATCTCTAAAGAGCGTAGGCCAATAGTAACCTACCCTGAGGATCTTGTGGGCTGTGGTATCCCCTGAATAATGTCCTCCAGCAGGACCGTCATGCAATTCTGCCATCACTTTCTTCGCATCTTCCTTTTCTAAGCATCTGAGAAGAACCCCGTCATAATTCTTTCTGAATAATACTCCTTCAACAAGTTGATAGGAAGTTGATTTAAGACACAGCGCTCTTCTTTGCTTGGAACTCCAGTGTTCTGGCAACAGCCCTGCTTGCAGGTAATGCACCAAGTCTCTATACCAAGACTCGAGAGCTGTAAACAAAGGACATACCTCCATTACATGTAATTCGGCTTCATCTTCCCATGCGTGTTCTTCATTTTTTCCATTTTCAGTCATCAGTTTGCACAACCCTTGTCCTTTAACTATGGATGCTGGCTTGAATTCAAGGTCGTACTCTTGAAGAGTTGTTACCCAGTTGCCTCTTCTTTCTCCTAACTCCTTCTGTATAAGAAGAGACCTTACAGCTGGGTAGGGGACGATCACCTTGGTTCTATTTTTTAAAATATAAGGCCTGAATTGTTTTACTGCTTTGAATACAGCGTAAGCTTGTTTATCAACAGCTGGGTAGTTCAACTCAGCCCCCTGTAGACTAATACTCATAAAGGATATTGGGAATTCGTCCCCCCCATCTTCCTTTTGGGTGAGCACAGCTGCTAATGAATCATCGGATGCAAAGGTATATAAGATAAAATCTTTGTCGAAATCTGGGCTTTTCAGGGATGGTGCGTGTGCGACAGCAGTTTTGATTTTGCTGAATGCGCTCTTCTCAATTTCAGTCCACTTAAATAGTGCATTTTGCTTTACCATCTGCTGCAACGGCTTGACAATCTGAGTAAAATCAGGCACAAATCTTCGCACTAATTTTATCATTCCCATAAATGATTGCATCCCTTTTTTATTATGGGGCAAGGGGATTTGTTCAATATCCTTAATTCTTTCTGGATCTATAGAGATTCCTTTCTTCGAAACTATGTGACCCAGCAACTTGCCCTCCGTGACAACGAACACACACTTCTTAGGATTGAGTGAGATGCCATATTTTCGACAGCGTTCGAAAATTTGTCTTAAGTGAAACGCGTGCTCTTCTCTTTTCTTAGAGAATATTGTAATATCGTCAAGGTATACTACAGCACTTCGGCCAATTAATCCGTGGAAAGCTATGTCCATAGCCCTCTGAAACGTTGCTCCAGCATTTATAAGCCCAAAGGGCATTCTCCTGTAGGCGAAGGTTCCCCATTTGGTCCTGAACGTTGTCTTCAATCTGTCTTCTTCAGCTATTAATACTTGATTGTAGCCAGAGAAACCGTCTAATAATGAAAACAGTTCAAAACCTGAAACCATTTGTAGCAGTTGCTCCATGGGTGGCACAGGATAGTTATCTTTGTCTGATGCACGGTTTAGGTTCCTGAAATCCATGCAGAGTCTGATTTCTCCATAATTTTTCCTTACTGGTACCAAATTTGATACCCACTCAGAGTATCTGACTTTGAAAATGATTCTAGCATCCAATAATTTCTTTACTTCACTCTGAATCAGCGGTTCCAATTTTGGATGCATTTTCCTTAATGGTTGTTGATATGGCTTGATGCCTGCTTTAATGGGGATGACATGCTTGATGATGCTGGTGTCGTATGTTTTCAAATCTTTGTACGTCCATGCGAAAACATCTTTATATTGTTTAAATAAACTGATGAATCTGCCTCTTTCTGCTGGTGAACAACATTTGCCGAGATTCACAAATTTGGGATTCGTCTCAGTCCCTAAATTTATCAGCTCGAACTGTAGAGAAGAGCTGTGGGTCTTCACGTTGGCTGGTCTTCTAAATTTTTCATTTAAATCGAACATTTTCTCTAACGTTCTGACTCCTTTAGGAATGAAATTGTCATATTTCATCTCGGCCTGATGTTCCTCATCATCTATAATGGCTCCTTTAAAGACCTCATCATTTGTCAAGCACTCTATTATTTGTTGATCATCGTCGAACAGTCGCAAGTTAGTGATCATATCCGGTACTGAGGGCCTGAAAAGCAGTTCGACAGAACATCGATTATTAGTGGGTACGAGCCTAACGGCTGATGTGGCCAACATGTCAGCTGCTGTGCTTTTAATTCTTGGAATTGAAATAACGTTGAATGCATTAAAAAATTTAAGCAGGTCCCATACCTCATTTTGGTAAGCTTTCAAGTGAGGGGAAACACAATGTATTTGATTTCGGATTTGTTTCACAATAATTTCAGAATCCCCGAAAACTTTTAGATTACTTACCTTTAATTCAATCACTTTCTTGAGTCCCTGCACCAGTGCTTCGTACTCAGCTGTATTATTAGTACACTCAAACTCTAATCTACATGAAAGGAAATGTTTATTCTTCTGTGGGTCGATCAGGACACAGCCAGCCCCTGACCCTTCTAATGTCTTAGAGCCATTAAAAAACAAAATCCAAAAATCACTAATTACTGAATGTGAATCTATTCCTACTACTAAGTCTACTATTTTACAGTCAATCTCATCAACCTGTGAGAAACGAAGGAGATCAGGCTGAGTGTCTGATGTGTTGATGGCTTCTTCTGCTTGGTAATTTCTTGGTTCTAACTCAATAAAATAGTTTCCCAATACAGAATCCACTGATTCATTCTTCTCATTCAGTTGAGTAACATTGTATCTCATGTGAGGTTCTCTCAGAATCTTAATCTGGTTTGGACTTCCTTTGTATGGAAACCACAGATGCGACAAATAAGAGGTGAAATATCCATTTAATTTGGCCGACCAATCTCTGCTCAGGACAAGACTGTAAGCGTCTGGTATATCGGCCACCACGATGTTAATAACTTGGCATACTTTGTCATTGGATGCCAGACGGACTAGTACATCTTCCATCTCACCAATTACCTTTACATTTGTCCTATCCAACTGAACAACTCTCCACGTGGATGGCTTAGGCTGCCCATTTATCTTTTTACAGACTGATATGGGCATGACATTAACTGACGCCCCTGAGTCTACCAGACAATTGTGCACGTTATGATTGAAAATTTCAAACGTGACGAGGAAAGGTGGATGTTTGCTTTTAGACTTACCTCCAACACTGGTTTCTCCAATTTATTCTTCTTCCTGAGGTTGATTGTTAGCGGGCAGCTTCTCATCCGATGCTTCAAGTGCTTTCAACAGTCTTTCTTTCTGCTATGGCACTTTACACATTTCGAATAGCGGAACACTCGCTTTTACCTTCTTTAAATCCTCCATGATTTCATAGTCCATCGGTTGCTCAATGTGGTGAGGTTTATCAGCATTCATCTTCTCTTCACTTGGCTTGGCCCGCGCGTCATTCTGCCTAGGATCTTTGCTGGTAATAGTGAATTTCAGAACTATATCAGCTGAGGGTCTGTTTTGAAATTTCTTTATATTTCTTTGTAGCCTTTTGATCTTTGGTAGTATAAGACTGTTGTCTTTAATCGGCCCTTGGCTCCTCGTTGCTACATTGATTTCCTCTTCAGCATCAAATAAGGAAACGAAATTCCACAAAGCCATAGTTTCCTCTTCTTGCTCATTCGTTGCAGTGGTACTTTCTTTTCTTTCCTCATCTCCTTCTTCGGTTCATATAGAATCCAATATCTGGTTCATAACCAACGTCATTGAATTTATCCATTGCGGGCAATTCTTCTCAGAGTGGGGTTGTTGGTGGAAAATGCAAAAATTTTCCATCCCTATCTCTGTCAAATTCATAGATGCTGTATTATGCGGAGGAGGTTGAGACTGATTGTTGTCCTCTCTTTTCTTGTAATAGGGCCTGTAGAACTTTTTTGTTTCCTTCTCTTTCTCCAAGTCTATGATTTTATTAGACAGCCTCTGCACCATTTTGGCCATATTTTCATAATCCGGTGATTTCTCTTCCTTAGGCTTAGTAAACAATAAGGCTTTCCTACCTGCACCTTTCTCTCCTGACTGTTCTGGATAATCCTCAATACTTTCTCTTTCAGCTTCCACTACTTCTGCCTCTTCGTAGGTTTCCGCCAAAGTAGGCTTGGCCCTACCTTTGGCAAACATGGCCAAATCAGGGCCTAAAGTGGAAGTGTAATACTCAATCAATACCTTTTCCGAAGGTTTATCTGTTTCAGAGAAATTCTTGAGATATGCTGCAAACCTTTGTGTGAAACTGTGCACCTTTTCTTTTCTTTCTTTCTTCAAGGCGCACAGCCCTTTCATGAGGGCTGCATGAGTTTTCTGAGTTGCGTACTTACTTCTGAAAATTCTTTCGAGGGTATCCCAATCAGGGATAGAGTTAGCAGGCAACCCAAAGTACCATGATGCTGCAGCTCCTTTAAGGGTATGCAGGAACAATCTGCAGACTACATCTTCATACTCTTCGGCCCTTAATCCTTCAATTGCCAAGTAAAAACTTTGTAGGTGATCATCTACTAATATTTTCTCATTTGGGTCAAACTTGGGAAACATCTTGTCAAAGGCTTGAGGTAGGCTTGTAATGGAGGTGTCAGGTTTAATGGTGATCTGGCTCTCCATGCGGGTGGTGGATTAGGTGGGTTAGGTGGTTGATTTGCGTTTACACCTGCCATGAGTCTGGGTGGAGAGTGAGGAGGCGAGCCAACTGGAGTATGAGCAGGAGAACTATGAGGGGTATCTGGGCCTTCTTGATTCAAAGGTATCACAACTTCCTGTAAGGCTGTTTGTACGAGTTCTTCCCAGTCTCTAACCATCACTGAGTCTTCTACTCCAGGACGATCTTTCCTTTTGTATTCTCTTCTGGGAAATTCAGGGATGATTGGCAATCCTCCAATCTTCTTTACATATGCTCTGGTGTGTCTTCTCGGATCATTAACAATTTCGTTTCCAACAGAATATAGATGTTCTCTTTCTTCCGGAATTGGATTATGAAACCCATTGCTCTCAGGACTGTTACCGGTGGAATTATTTCGGGAAAACGAGTTTCCTCGGCTAGCCATACACTGGCGGCCCTCCTTCTAGCTCCAAAACTGTTGAGGCCCAGAAATTCACAGGCAACAACAATAAGGGATTCTCCCCAGTCAACGTTCCCAACTAGCTCGTGACTGTTTGGAATGGGGAATCCGTCCGGTTTGCGGTCCGGCTACCGTAGGTCAAAGTAACAAAAACAAAGGCTTTACCGGTTGCGGCCCAGTCCACCATGTATTTTTTGTATTTTTTGACTTAATGTATGATATGCAAGTGCCTAATTGACCATGCAGGGCGATAAGATGCAAGGAGCAGTCACAACGTGATGCGCAGGTTCTTACCTCTCGTCTTAGCATTCACAAGCATCTAAATCACATACAACAAGAAATAAAAACTAACTACCTAAACTATCTCTAGGGAGCAAGATTATCATTCATTGGTGAGTAATATATTTTGTACATGCATAATGAAAAGTTACAGATAGCTGACCATTCTTTCAAGACACATGAACAATTGCAGATTTGTGAACAACCAGTTAGCCAATTGTTTTATGAACAATTGCAGATTTGTGAACAACCAGTTAGCCAATTGTTTTATGAACAACATTTATTACTCACAGTGGAAAAAAAACATCACAAAATATACTGAAAAGCATTCAACAAGAACATAGGTTCAGGAAGTTAAACACTCTCACAGTAAATGAAACACAGCTGAAAACGAAATAGTTCCCCTTCAACCTTGATCATTTAATCACATTGATACATTCCACAGTTCGCTCTCTCCAGCAGGTAAAATTGCAGTTTTTTGCTTGTAAAACGAAATAGTTCCTCTTACAAGCAAATGGTTTACAAGTTTTTCCAGCAAAAAAGTCCCTTCTAAATTCTAACTTTCAAGTATTTAAACTACAGCCACAGACCGTTTGGGCTGCCCCCCAAACAAATGACCTTTCAGCTCCCCAATGCTTCATATTCCTTTATCTTTTCTACGTCTGCCCATGATTGGCTAAGTAACTGCTGGACCTTTCAGAACTGCTCCTTTGTCACCATTCATTTTGTCTTTTCTTTGGTTTGTCCATCTTACAATCCTGCTGGTTTCGGCTTTACCTTCATCAAACGGTCTGCCTCCCTTGAGCGATCTCCAGAAAATACCTGCAATCAAACGACAAGCATCATTTGTGGGAAATGCATTAAAACCACAGCAGCAAACTGAACTGACTGAACGGCTAATCCACAGGAAATAGTCAGGTGCACCACCATCATTTTACAAAAGCCGACTATACTACCTCATTCTTCTCCAGGTTTGTGATAACAAAACCAACGGCGGCAATCGGGAGGAAACCAACATCGGAATCCAAATGGCTTTCCCGGCCGCAACGGTGGAAGAGTCAATGCTACCGGCATGCGACGGGAGGGCGGGAAAACTTTGAATCGGAAATCGGATGGCTTTCCCTTTCGGAAGCTCAATGACTTTGAGAGCCGCAACGGCGGAAGGGAAAAGGATGAAGACATGCGACGTGGGCAGGAAAACTTTGGTCGGAAGTCGAAAGGCTTTCACATTGGATGCGAAAAGGCTTTCTCAGCCGCAACGGTAGAAGAGAAAAGGCTTCGGGTGCGCGACTGAAAGGTAAACGTACATCGTCAGTCGGAGCTCTTTATGTTTTGAACGGCTAATCGATTTGGGATCCGCAACGGCGGAAGAGAAACAAGTTATCAGCCGCCGAGTGCTCAAACAGTTTTAAGAATCAACAAAGGTTAAAATCGTTCTACCTCCGAAACAGCAGCCTTAAAGAACAAAAGACTTGACTTATCCTCTGCTAGTGAACTAAATTCACGTCCACGACCCAACACGAAAAACAAACATGGCAATTTTAAACAGGCCGACAATCAATCTTCAAAATTACTCGAAAAGACAGTACGCCCAAAAGGCTCGAGAGTTCAACGATCAATAATAATGCTAAATCACGAGGAGGGACCCAAAAATTTAAGAAAATTGGGGGAGAAAAGTTGCAGCTGCAACAGGAGGATAATATAAGGTACTTAAGGAGGTACATAAGGGGACAATTCTATGTATTGAGGTCATATCTATGAAATAAGACCCGTGTAGAGTGAAAAGAAACAATTGTAATAAGTCTCACTAGAAGGTTATGCCTACTAGAATGTTCCTTCTCTATAAAGTATCTAGAAGGTTCCACTTACTAGAAAACTCCTTCTCTAGAAAGTACCTAGAAGGTTAGATAGAACTACATGAAGAAGTAGAAGCAATGGAATGAGATGACTTGTAAAGTATATTAAATGTAATAGTTATAAGAAGGAGTAGTTGCTTCAAGACAAATTATATATCCCTATATATACCCATCTTGCCAAAGATTTCTTTCAAATATTACATGAAATGGATACATGTCAAATATTTGAAATGAAATGATTATGTGGAGTGATTCCTTCCATAAGGAATAATTAATGGTGTTACCCTACCTTAAGGGTTTTCTACATTATTGTGTCATTATCTTGTTGTTGCCTTTTTGGATTTATTGTAATTTTTGCAAGTTAATTATATCTTCTATCTCTTGAAGAAGATAGAGAAATCGTTGATTATGATACCGAAAGAAAGAAAGTATATGTTGTACAATCTAAGAGTATATCGAAGAAATAGTTAATTTTTTTTCTAAATAACATTAAAACATTTTCACCCCTCACCTCATAATACTATTAGGAGAATGGTCAATTTAGCAAAAAATCTCATTGATCCAAGCACATGCAAATGTATGTACTAGCAGATTAAATTGGATAAATTGTTTTGGAGAGGTTCAAACATTAAGGTTTAGGAAATTTGTTTTGGGGAGATACACTACACTTCTCATTTTATTTCAATTAAATATATATAGTCATTGGTTAGTACTTACTAACAATGAATGTAAAATGGTTAGAAGGATCCTGGCCAAGTGGAGTGAGGATATATACATACTACACTATAAGGATCCTCACTAAGAGTGGTCTAACATACATACATTCATTATAACTTTTGGTCCATTACAATAGAAATAAATTTGTCTGTTATGGAGTATATCCACATTGTAATTTTGGTCCATTACAATAGAAATAAATTTGTGCGTTATGGAGTATATCCACATTGTAATTTTGGTCCATTACAATAGAAATGAATTTGTGTGTTATGGAGTATATCTACATTGTAATTTTGGTCCATTACAATAGAAATAAATTTGTGTTTTATGGAGCAAATCCACATTGTAATTTTGGTCCATTACAATAGAAATAAATTTGTGTATTATGGAGTATATCCACATTGTAATTTTGGTCCATTACAATAGAAAACAAATTGTGTTATGGAGTATATCCACATTGTAACGTTTTGTAATTCTTATATGCTCTCATAAATCCTATACAATCTTTTTGGAATATGATTAAACATATTATATATAGAGTGTTGTTTAACTCTTATGTGGATGCATTAAACTTATTTCATTCTAAATACATATATCAAATATTTTATATAGAGAGGAAGACAATGGTTGAACATAGAAGGCACCTTGGTGGCCTAGTTGCAGTCAATACCTTGAAGAGGAGGGCCATTATTTGGTAGAGACATTGCAATCCTATTTTCTAGATGCAATTGCAGTATGTAAGGGTTGGAGGAGTCATGTTAGATATGGTCATGATAAGCATGTATGGACTAAGCTACCTCGTGATTGAAGTGATGTTCTTGCATGTTGTTGTTATTGGTGTTGTAAGTGGTGTCCTTTCAATAGCCATTGCAACACCATATATGAATCCTTTTCAATTGATGAAGCCTTCTCTTACACATAATAATCTGAATTAGTTCCTATACATAATGCACAAGTTTGAGTATAGGCATTAATATTATTTACCCACCAAATGATTTATGTTATTGTAATGAATCCATAACCTTTTCCTTCTCTTTGCACGTCTAAGGTTTCCTGTTATTACATGACTATGCAGTAGATTACAAGTATTGTGATTTTCATTGACTATTTAAAATGTTTCTCTGTTATATTGAATAGATTTTATACTTCTACAACTATATTTCTTTTTATAAACCAATGATTTTTTTCCTATTTAACCTATCCATAATGTTTTAGCTATATATATATATATATATAATCATATTTTATAATATAACCATGGGTGAAGCTACAGTGTCGCCACAACTTTTTCTCTACATATTTGTGTGTTTTGATAGCCTTTTTCTCTTAATATGTTTTTCTCTTAATATGTTTATGCTTTTGCATAACCCTTTCTACTCACTTGCCACAATGCTTCCTCTCTTTATATGCTTTCTCTACATATGTTTACGCTTTTGGATATCCCTTTCTCCACACTTGCCATAACGCTTCTTATATATATATATATACTAACTCACCATCATGTTGGAGTTAGTATCACTAACTCATTTTCCTCCGGTACATTTTAATTGTTGTTTTATATTTTGAACTAAACAAATTTTTTTAATATGTATGCAAATTATGAGAAAGTGTGAAGTTGTTTTGAAGTATAACATGTGAAGTTATTAGTCTAATTAGTAAACGGTTTGCCGTTTATGCTATTAGCTTGCAAAAGAATTACCAAAGTTTTTTATGATAATTTTTTCTTCTTTTAATTTAATTGTTTGATTTTTTTCAATGTGTCAAATCAAAATATTTTAAGGTTTTATTTGGCCTCATTCCAAGGTAAACGAAAATGGCTTGGATTTTTTTTAGCATGGATAGCATGATGTATTTTGTTTCATCTTGTCGTACCGGATTAATGCTAGTAATGGCTTAGAAATAGTACAATGACATTTTATGTTTCAATTTTTTTGCATGTTTCGATTCGATCCCCCATCACCTTATTCGATTCCCTAATTTGTTACTGCCCATTGTCGTACTTATTATAATAGATTGTTGAGCCTTAATATTCAACTGCCCACTGTTGTCTTTATTAGATTGTTGAGTGCAGTGTTCGGCTGAAGGACAACAGAATTAGGCTTCTAGGTTGAAGGTGATGAAGGAGAACACAGTCTGAGTTTGAGCGTCCTAAGGAATCCGAAGATTGATTAATAGGATTCATTGATTAACAGGAAATCAATTCCAACCATGGTGCAAGTGGATCGATCGCAACCAACCCCAACCAACACTTCCAGGATCTAGTGGCTCCTATACTTAGCAGAACCGCCAAATTTAGCCCAATGTCCAATTCTGCGCTAAATTGCCTCCCCACAATTTTGCCTCCGCAATCACCATCCCGCAACTCTATTTCCGCAACAGAGTTTCTGCAGTTGGGTTATGGGATGCGGGATCTCAAACACCCAATGTTGCACCCCGCAACTTTCCTTCTGCAACGGCCTTCCCGTAAGCGGGTTGCGGGATGCGAGATGCCAACTTCCCAAAGTTGCTCCCCGACAACTTCCTCTCTGCAACTTTTCCTCCGTAATTCTCCTAGCCATCAGATCTTTGCAGCCTTCACTTCGACCGTCAATCCACTTTTGGTGTGGACCTCTCAGATCTCTGCAAATCTGTTAACTTCCTTGCAACTTCTGTTGCGAGCTTTTTCTAGACTGTCAAATCTTTATCTGCAGACTCAATTTCCACCGTTCATTCTTTGCGAAAATTGTTAATGGCTGAAAATCTGTGGGTTGCGTCGATTAATCATGGAATTGATCAACCCGGCCTGCAATCACCCCAATTCTTTAGCCTAACACTCTTATGCATGCATCTACACTCAATTTCAACTATTCAAGCAAGAAATTGATGCATGAATACAGTAACTTCTTAGAAATACACAAATGTTTAGGAAAACGCCGAAGTCAGCTCTATAAGATACATAGTTCAACACAGTACATGCATAAAAGCTAACAACCCAACAAACACACGGTTAATCCTTCTATTAAGAAAACAAAGGAAAATGCACACAGCTTGGATCTCTCTTCTTTCGACTCTTCAAAATATTTACAAGTAGGAATCAAACGCAGGTCTGTCCTCTTCTCTGCAATTTCGGAATTCTAAATGCTGAAGAGTAGAACCCCCTCTACATCTCTAAACTGTCTATTTATGCTAAACTGCTACTCCTATCCTGAGTGGTCCTGCAACTGAAAACAAACACTACGACGCATGATGAAAATGTCCTTGTCTGAAACAAACTACCGACGGCTTGATCTCCACACAGGGAGTCGTGATCCATAATGATTCTTACATCGCTAAGCAGACTATGACTCAGCACAAATGGTTACAAAATATGCCACATCATGTGACCAACTCATCACATTGTCGGCATGCCACAATTCTCCTGCATCAGACTCGCAAGGTAGAAAAATTATGAACCCCTGTTCATTAGATCAACTATAGTGAAACCCTTGGCCTCCAACTCTGAAGCACTCATCCAAGTAGAATCCTCTGTTGGTTGCTTCTTCCACTTGACCAAATACTCCAGATAGTCCTTCTTCCTTGTACTCTTTACCACATTAATGTCTAGAATGGCCTCAACTTCCAATAGTTGTGCCACAAGCATCTACCTCACCCATTGTAAGTCTTTAGTAGGATCTTCACCTTCTGTAAAGGTTCCAGTGTCACCTGCTACATAAGGATATAGATCAGCAACATTAAATATTGGTGAAATACCCACTCCTGTAGGCATCTCTAACTCATAAGCATTTGCTGAAAATTTTATGACTATCCTGCAGGGTCCAATCTTCTTCATCTTCAGCTTATTATACTCTCCTTTTGGAAATCTGTCTATCTTCAGATATGCTAAGACCAAATCTCCTACTTCATAGTTCCTTTCTCTCCTTTTGGAATCTACTTTGGCCTTGTAACTGGTGTTACTATGTTGTAACATCGTTTTCACTTGCTCATGGAGTTCACTGATCCTTATAGCAAACTCTTCACCATCAACACTCCTCTTCTCCAATTGACCTAAGTCATGAAGCTCACACACTCCTCTTGGATGCATTCCATACAGAATTAGAAATGGACTCATCCCTGTACTCCTGTTTGGTGAATCATTATAGGCAAAATCAGCTTGAGCTAATACTCTACCCCACTACTTAGAACTCTCTCCAATCAAACTCCTCAGCATGTTTCCCAGACTTCTATTGACTACTTCAGTCTGTCCATCCGACTGTGGGTGATATGCTGAATTGAAGTTCAGTCTGGTACCCAACTTCTTCCACAAGGTCCTCCAGAAATGACCTATGAACTTCACATCTCTGTCTAATATAATGCTTCTATGTAAACCATGTAGCTTTACAACTTCATCAAAGAACAAGTTAGCAATGTGTGTAGCATCACTAGTCTTGTAACATGGAATGAAATGTGCCATCTTAGTGAATCTATCAACAACCATGAAGATAGAATCATGTCCCTTCTAAGTTCTTGGTAAACCAAGAATGAAATCCATACTCACAAAATCCCAAGGCCCAGTTGGAATAGGAAATGGTGTATATAATCATGTGTTTTGGCTTCTCCCTTTAGCATGCTGGCATACTCTGCATCTACTTACAAACTTCCCAACTTTAGACCTCATCCTTGGCCAAAAATAGAAATGACCCAACTATCTGAAGGTTTTATCACTTCCAAAGTGACCTGCCATACCTCCATTATGTTTCTCCTGTATCAAGTTCTCTCTCATAGAACACCTTGGTACACACAGTTTACTATTTTTAAAGAGTAAACCATCTTGAAGTGTATACTCCATCCATGGATCTCTGTCCACCTCTATTGGATTCTTACCAGCCCTATAAGCTTCCTGGAAATCAATGTCAGCTTCATACAAATCTCTAAAATGCTCAAATCCCAAGACTTGGATATGATTCTCTTGCATAATCAACAGTCTCCTACTCAAGGAATCAGCTACTCTATTTGACTCTCCACTTATGTGTTTCAACACAAAGGTAAAGCTCTGTTAGAACTCAACCCACTTGACATGTTTCAAGTTAAACTTAGGTTGCTGCATAATATACTGCAATGCATGGTTGTCAACGTACAACACAAATTCTCTAGGCATCAAGTAGTGCCTCCAATGCTTCATTGCTCGAACAATAGCATAAAACTCCTTGTCATAAGATGAATACTTCTGCTTGGCATCATTCAACTTCTCACTGAAATACGCTATAGGCCTGTCCTCGTGACTGAGTACAGCTCCGATTGCTACTCCACTAGCATCACACTTCACTTGGAAAGGGTGGTTGAAGTCTGGTAACTTCAATACTGGTTGTTCAGTGATCTTCTTCTTCAAGAACTGAAAACTCTTTTCAGCCTCTGTTGTCCATTGAAATTGTTGTCTATACTTCTTAATTGTCTTGACAATAGATTCACAAATACCATTTAAACTCTTTATAAACTTCTTATAGAAACTTGCCAATCCATGAAAGCTTCTTACCTCAAGTATGTTCCTAGTTGAAGGCCAATCAATGATTGCTTGCACCTTTTCTGGATCCACCTTCAACCCATCTCTTGAGATAACAAAGCCCAAATATACTATCTCTATCTTCATGAATGTGCACTTCTTCACATTTATCAGCAACTTTTCTTGTTGCAGCCTCTCTAAAACAAATCTCAAATGCTTCAGATGCTCTTCTTCTGTTTGGCTGAAAACCAAAATGTCATCAAGGTAAACTATCACAAACTTACCTATGAAATCTCTCAAGACTTCATTCATCAATCTCATAAAAGTGCTTGGTGCGTTGGACAATCCAAATGGCATGACCAACCACTCATACAACCCATCATTTGTTTTAAAGGTTGTTTTCCACTCATCTCCTTCTCTGATCCTCATTTGATGGTATCCACTCTTCAAATCCAGTTTTGAAAAGCATGTTGCCCTACTTAGGCAATCCATCATGTCGTCCATCCTTGGTAATGGAAATCTATATCTGATAGTGATCTTGTTGATTGCTTTGGAGCCAGTACACATATTCCACTCACCATCCTTCTTTGGTGTCAGTACTATTGGTACTGCACATGGACTTAGACTCTTCTGGACTAATCCTTTGTCCAACAGTCCTTGGGCCTACTTCCTCAATTCTTCATTATCTTGAGGTGTCAACCTATACGTTGCCTTGTTTGGCAAAACTGGCTCTTGGAATAAAATCAATCTGGTGGCTTATATCCCTCCTTGGTGGTAATTCATTGGGTAAATCATCCACCACAATGTCACTAAACTCACTCAGCATCTCTTGGATCTCCTCAGGTAGATCTGTCACATTAGTCTTTATTGTCACCACTCTCGGTTTACATACCACAGCATAATTCAACTCTTCCTTCTCAATCTGCTACAAATATTCCTTTCTTGACAACATCAGAACTTTAGGTGTTGACTGTCCTATTGTACTACCTTCTTGCAAAGGGTGAAGTACATGTGTTATCCCATTCTGCTCGAAACTATGACAGTTACTCCTACCATCATGAGTTACTTTCTTATCAAATTACCACAGTCTTCCTAACAGTATATGGAAAACATCCATGGGCATCACATCACACAGAATCTTGTCCTTATATGGACTTATTTGGAAATCAACTACACACTGCTCACTCACCAGGAATTGATGTTCTTTATGTAACCAAGATACTTTGTATGGAACAGGATTCTTGGTCTTATTTTAACTCAACTTTTCCACCATCTCTGTGGAAACAAGATTGTCAGTACTCCCACTATCAATTACCACCTTACAACACTTCCCTTGGACTTTACATGTAGTCCTGAATAACAATTTTCTTTGAGTAGGCTCTGCTCGCTCCTTCTCATGTTTCAACAAGACCTTGTTCATCATCAAATCCTCTCATGTCTCTGGCAAGACTTCCTCTACTGCCAACTGTTCTTGCTGCTGCTCATTCTGAGCTACATAGGCTCCTCTTTGTCCTACGTCTTCTTTCCCTAGACATTCAAATGACTTATGCCCCAACTGGTTGCATTTGTAACACCGAACGATAGCCTCTCTGCCTTGTCCTCTGCCTCTACCTCCTTGGTAAGGTCCTATTCTGCTAGAATCACCTCCAGTCGCTTGCCCTCTTCCTTTGGCTGAACCGCAACCTCTATTGAAGCTCTGCTTCCTTGCTATCTTTTCTTCTGCCCTTAAGGCACATTGATACGCCTACTCCATCGTTCTAGGTGATATCATATTAATCTCTTCTTGGATATCCATCCTTAGACCATTTACATATCTAGCAACCTTCTCTGTTGATTCTTCTGCATATCCAGCCCTTAGGCTTACTTTGTAGAACTCTTCAGTGTACTCTCTCACTGTTAACAATCTTTGCCTAAGGTTTTTTTCTTGTCTATACATAATTAACTAGTAATATTTAGGCAAGAACTTAGCCCTTATATTTGCTGCCATTCTATCCCAGCTTTTTATCAATGGCTTATTCTTCCTCCTTTTGTTTGCACACTATCCCACCACAAGGATGCGTGCCCTTTCAACCTCGTCAAATCCAATCTGACTCTCTTGTCCTCTTCTACCTCATCATACTCAAAGTACTTGTCCAACTCACTGATCCAGTCAATGAGATGTTCTGTGACAAGACTTCCATCATAGAGAGGCAACTCCAGTCCTGGCCTTGAAGTCGCTCCCAAAATAGATCTAAAATACCTTAACTCTAGTGTTTCATGCATAGGCGCAGCTTCTTCTCTTTGCTCTTCATCCTCGGGTTCACTTACATCCCCTACTTTTGAGTCTCTTCGTCTTTATGTTTCCATGGCTTCCAGACATGCCCTTAACTCCCTCATTTCCTCTAGAAATTTTGTGTTCCCTCCTGGACGACCTCTGTCATGACCTCTTGTTCTTCCAATGCGTGTTGCCATCTTCTCACACAAAGCCTCTCTAATAACAATTCTCTTTCACACTATTACAACTTACCTAACCAAGCCTCTTCTCGGCCCTTGGTCTTTCGGCAATGGTGTTCCTCTATCCAGAACCTCTTGAGCACTCTTCTCGGCTCTTTCTAGGCTTCTACGGCTACGCTTCTTTCTCACACGAGCTCCTTCTTTCTCCTTCATAAATTCTACCCACAATATCGACTATGGAACTTCTCAGTAGTAAATGTCTTCCCGCTCTGAAACCAAAATTGGTGCAGGTGGATCAATCACAGTCAACCCCAACCAACACTTCCAGGATCTGGTGGCTCCTATACTTAGCAGAACCACCAAATTTAGCGCAATGGCCAAATTAAACTCTAAATTGCCTCCCCGCAATTTTGCCTCCACAGTCATCATCCCGCAACTATGTTTCTGCAACAGAGTTTCCACAGTCGGGTTGCGGGATGCGGGATCTCAAACACCCAACGTTGCACCTCGCAAATTTCCTTCCGTAACGGCCTTCCCGCAAGCGGGTTACGGGATGTGGGATGCCAACTTCCCAAAGTTGTTCCCCCGCAACTTCCTCTACGCAAATTTTCCTCTACAATTCTCTTAGTCGTCAAATCTTTGCAGCATTCACTCTAACCGTCGGTCTACTTTTGGTGCAGACCTCTCAGATCTCTGCGGATCTGTTAACTTCCTTGCAACTTCCGTTGCGGGATTTTTCTGGATCGTCCGATCTTTATCTGCAAACTTAATCTCCACTGTTCATTCTCTCCAAAACTTGTTAATGGCATAAAATTTGCGGGTTGCACCGATTGATCATGGAATTGATCAACCCAGCCTACAATCGCCCCGATTCTTTAGCCTAACACTCTTATGCATGCATCTACACTCGATTTCAACTATTTAAGCAAGAAATTGATGCGTGAATACAGTAACTTCTCATAAATACACAAATGTTCAGGAAAACTCCAAAGTCAGCTCTATAAGATACACAGTTCAACACAGTACATGCATAAAAGCTAACAACCCAACAAACACGCAGTTAATCCTTCTATTAAGCAAACAAAGGAAAATGCACACAGCTTGGATCTGTCTTCTTTCAACTCTTCAAAATATTTACAAGTAGGAATTAGACGCAGGTCTGTCCTCTTCTCTACAATTTCATAATTCTAAATGTTGAAGAGCAGAACCCCCTCTATCTCTAAACTGTATATTTATGATAAACTGTTACTCCTATCTTGAGTGGTCCTGCAACTGAAAACAAACACTACGACGCATGATGAAAACGTCCTTATCTAAAACAAACTGCCGGCGGCTTGATCTCCACGCAGGGAGTCGCGATCCACAATGATTCTTACGCCGCTAATCAGACTATGACTCAACACAAAGGGTTACAAAAGATGCCACAACATGTGACCAACTCATCACATTGCTAGCATGCCACGATGCTCCTGCATCAAACCAGTTGAGTCTTTTGGGTTAAGAAAATTTGCAGATTGCAAATTGAATTGAGCTCTCTATTTTACAATAATCAATACTTCAAAGAATGAACATTTATATTGTACAAGGCCTTCTTTTCCAACACTTGAACCTGGAAAAGTAAATAATAACCAAATGCATTTTGGTTACCTTTTCTATCTCATGGGTCGAGACGATGACATCCTTTGTTCTTCATATTGACAAATACAATAATGGTAGCTTATGGTGCAGTGTTGGTTACGTCTTAGCATTGACGAAGATCCAAATGTGCATTGGTTACCTTAGTTATCTCATGAAGCCGAGTTGGTGACATCCTTCACTCTTCGTATTGACAAATACAATAACGATAGCTTCCGGTGCAGTGTTGGTGTCGTCCCAACAATGTCGATCTCAATTCTGAGATACTCCGGAATGATAAATATTTTCCTTGAGTTTTTCTTGTTGATCCAAGAGACCCTCCGGACATGTGCTCATAGATGAGCATAACTTTTGTCCTTTGGATACAGTGACCTAGCGAAGGTATTGGGAGAAGCTAATCTATGAGCCTAGCATAATTCCAATATCTGTTCTATATACATAATAGTTATGAAATCTCTTATTGGACCTCCAGAGGAGGAGTGGCTCAAGTCAAGCTTGGGAATCTGTTGGAGGAATTCAAGGTTGGGATTGTTGCTTACACCCTGGCTCTGGTTGCTTTCATCAATCTTGGCATTTGGTCGATCATAAACTAGTTTATGCATCTAAACCGCTCGATGACACCAAAAAGAGAAGAAAGGATTTAGCAGCCGATTATCTACTATCAATTATATGCAATGCAAGCAATCATTATTCCACCTAGCGCCTTAATCATTGTGCTCACTCAAGCATGTCATGGTGCATGCAAAAATACACATGTCATAGATATTTACCTCCATAGTTGAGTACAAGTGACACATTTCTGGATGGTTTCCACAACATAGGATCGATTCCCCATCTTGCATGGTGTCCAGATGGTGACCTCTGTGTTGGTGCTCTCAGCATCTGTGCTGGAAAAGATCCATCTTGCTTGTTTTATTGGGTGATTGCTTACTTTACCAATGGACAAAATGAACCAGCTTGAACTTAACCCCTCTGGATGGTTTACACTCAAACACTTTAGGTTTGGAGATATAGCCATTCAAATTCAATTTGAATACTTCGATGGTTCAATTTTTGGATTTTGGGTTTTACTAGTTGGTTGCCCCAAAGGCTAGAATGCCTAGTGGGATATTATTGTTCTTAGTATTCCTAGAAGAACGAACCAAACAATAAGGGCTAACGATTCCAAACTATTGCACATGTTCAGTTTTTCCTAGGCCAACGATTTTCCATAGACCACCATAGTTAGAAGGGTGAAACTACCATCCATGGCGCGTACACTATCGATAGTCTACAGATGTGGAGTAATTGCAAATATAGAGATGATCGATGGCAAGTAGATCTAGGCTATTTTATTTCACTGGAGTTAACCAAAACAAATGCTAATCTTGAAAGTTTGGATGCCAAGGATCAATCAAACGCACATTGCACATTTTAATAATTAAAAAAAAAACCTACCTTTCAATTCCAGTACCAAAATCACATCAACTGGACAGATCTTAGAAAACTAGAGAGTGATCGTTCAATCTAGATCTTATATCTATTCACTCAACAATCAATTCTTACACTATGTTTGTTTTCATTTTCATAAAACAATTTTAGATCTAAGAAAACAATTTAGATATGATTCCAAAATTGTAATTCAAACGTCATATTATTGTTAACAAAATTATACAAGACATACCGCTCAAAAGTTGTCTGATAACAAGAAGTATTCCTAGTCTTCCTACCGTCCTTACATCTATCCATTTTCACAAAATTCATAATATGCTTTTCAACTATTGCATAGTAATCAAAATTTTAAGGCAGGGACTTGTTGTCTTTGGCAACCCTGCTTGTTAAAAATGGTATATAATATGTTAGGATATTGATCAACTTAAAGATTTGGGGGTAAAACATATTTCAAATATATTCAAGGATGATGGTAGGACCAGCATCAATGATCAGTTGAAGATTATACAGCTTTTCCCCTCTATGCTCTCAGAGGAAAAGGCCTCTATGTTCACATCTGAAGTGTCTCTTGTTGAAGTGGAGGGTGCTTTAAAAGGCTTCAAAAGGGACAAAATCCCTGGACCAAATGGGTGGCCTGTTGAATTCTACCTTTGGTTTTTTGAGCTTGTAGGGGGAGACTTACTAAGAGCGGTGGAATGTTCAACGAAGGAGGGAAGAGTCACACCTGCTCTCAACTCCACTTTCCTCACCCTTATCCCAAAGTGTGAAAGGTCGCAAAATTTTCTTGATTATCGCCCTATCTCTCTGTAACTTACTATAAAAATTGATTTCAAAGATTGCAGCAAATAGGCTAAAGCCTTTCCTTCATAGAGCCATTTCACCTTAGCAGTTTGGTTTCCTAAAGGATAGGCAAATTCTAGAACCCGTGGCCATCACATGGGAAGCTTTACATTCTATTAAATCCAAGAAGAGGAAAGCATTGGTCCTAAAGCTTGATATAGTCAAAGCCTTTGATAGGGTCAATTGGACTTTCCTCAGGCTAATCCTCTTACAAGTTGGGATTCCTCTTTTGGGTGTTAGCTGGATCATGGGATGCATTACATCCTCTAGCTTTGATGTACTTGTAAATGGTACTCCTTCAAGTTTTTTTACTGCTTACAGGGGTATCGGACAGGGTGGTCCACTTTCCCCCCTCCTTTTCCTCTTGATTATTGAAGGGCTCAACTTACTTATTAAGAGATGCACATAGAAATGGACTGATCAAGGGCATCAAGATATCCTCGAGTTTTGCTCTGACACACCTATTATTCATTGATGATGTTGTGCTCTTTGGTATAGGATCGCTGGAGGAATGGAAGGATTTTGATGATTTACTTGTTCTTTTTAGTTCATCCTCTGGCATGTGTATAAGTGGGGAAAAATCCTCTTTTCTGTTTAATGAGGTAGAGGAAAAGATATTGAATGGCATCTCGGTATTTATGCCCTACAAAATGGATCCTATCATGTTGGGTTTCAAATATCTAGGGTACTTCTTAAAACCTCTTGGATATGGCATAAAGAACTAGCACTGGGTCTTAAAAATATTCGAGAAGAGAATCAATCATTGGACCTTCATACTGTTGGAGACATTTACCCACCATGCACACTTAATTTGGTCAATTTGGCCTTGTTAAACCATTATCCTAAGTTTATTGACTTAATTGGCATTAGAGGATCACTGTATGACATCAGCATGAGCACACCCACGCCTAACTTCAGTCAAGGAGGCCAACTAAGCCTTCTCCTTCATTTGGGGAGGCCAACTGGAGCACTTCGGGAGTGATCTGAGTGTCATAAATGCACCTAATTGATAATTGATGGTTACAATCAGTTAAGTTAAGTGGTGAAGGCGCTTCCATTCATTATTTAATTATTTTTAATGATTATTTATGAATTGGAGCTAACATAGGCACTTACAACCACTTCTGATGACCAGTTGACTTCAGTTAACCTCATCGGGGTTCATTGGAGTTATTGATGCGCTACCACTTGTTGGTTGGCATGCAATGACATGTGTCTGAGCTACTTTCAGTTAGACTTAGTCATTCATTGCACTCCGACTTCAGTTAGGACTCAGTTGAGTCAATCGACACTTGATCAGTTGGTTAACTAGTGTGTTTATGGTGGCTTATAGTCAGTTAAGCTACACCCATTCATTCAATTTGAATGACCTCCTTGGGAATTCGAATTGTATTGGCATTCATGCACTTTGCATGATCATTGTATTGTATTACTGATTCTTTATTGATTATACAGAGCTGCTACTTCCATTGCAGCACCATTTTACCAATTTTATGCATATTTGTCTATATTCTTTGTGAGACTGTGTTTTCAGTTCCTAGACCACTGTGACAAATTAATATGGTATCAGATCTCACGGTGGGACGAAGCTCAGATCTCTCAAAAATAAGGTTTTTGATAGATCTTGCATGAAAAATTGAGCAAAAGCTCAAAATTCCAGCACTGCACCAAAAGCTAAGGCTTACCACTTAGTACCCCAAGTAAAGGAATTGTTGATCAAGCTTGCTTGATCAACTATGCTAGGTGTGATGAAAGCCTAAAATATGCAGGCTATCCGACCTTACGGTGCCCCTTTTGTTGTTATTTGCAGGTTTTAACAGGTGAAAAGCATTCGCTCCAGTAGTTTCAGATGGCTTCTTCCGTGCAACTCTTGACTCAGTTCAATTTCCATTCATGGAAAGGAGACATGGAGATCCAGCTATGTGCCAGAGGACTCTATAGGGCCACTATGGACACTGAAGAAGAGCCTGCTTCTATGATAGACAAAGCTAGATCCTTGAATAAGAAAGATGAAGCATTCGAATTCTTGTGCCTCTCTGTTTCCCGGGATCTTCTTTTCCATCTCTCAGGATTGAAGACTCCAAAGGAACTTTGGGACAAATTGGAAACCCTGTATGGAAAATAGGATGATTTGAGAGTATACTAGCTTGAAAATGAGTTGATGTCTCTGCAACCTTCCAATTTCGAGACCTTAAATGATTTTTTCACAAAGTTCAAGCACATTGTATTACTGTTGAAGCAATGTAAGGTGGAGAAGGAGGATGATCAGCTCATCCTCGCCATACTCTCCAAACTTGGAGCTGATTATTCGGTGTTTGTCTCTACATTCTGTGCGGGGAAGCTCACAACCCCTGGATGGAAGATGCCTTCACTCAATGCCTTCATTGAGTCCCTAACAAGTGAACATGATAAGCTTGTCCAGATGGGGATCATCAGATCCTCCCGTGATCAATCCCTCTATGTCTCAGGGCCCAAAGATATGAAGGGTAAAGCAAAGCAACAGAAGAACCCAAAAACCAAATTCGAAGCTCCTAAGCCTAAAGTTGAAAACCAGCAGCATGAAGAGCCTTCTGGCTCAAAGAAGAACAAAGGAAAAGGGCATCATGGAAAGGAAAAAATCAAGTGTTCATACTGTGGGAAGGGCTTCCACCCTGAACATGCCTGCATGAAAAAGAAACTTGATGAAGCTACTTCTCTTCTTGATAAAAATCACATCAATATTTCGGAAAGCTTTCGGAGGAGAGATCAGCAAGATCGGGAACCACAGCATGAAAGAGGTCATGCCCTCATGGAAAGCACTTTGAAGTCCAAAGCACTCTTGATAGATTATGGAGCTTCGAACCACATGATGGTTGAAAGAGACTCCTTCTCATCTTTGGAGACTGGAAAATCCATTCCCATCCACATGGGAGATGACTCCACAATCATATCCGAAGGACAAGGTACTGTAGATCTTGAGCATGGCTATTTTTCCAATGTTCTGTATGTACCATCTCTTACATCAAACCTCCTAAGTGTTCATCAAATGACACATATGAGACTGCCCAAGAGAGTCTCCTTTAGCCTGGATGATGTAGATATCACAGAACTTGCATACGAAAAACTTGTAGCAAAAGGCCTTTCAAACCATCATGCAAAAGCCTACGAGTTTTCCCATTTTGTGGCGGATGCAAAGCCCATCACATTACTGACTCATGGAAATGAAGTTAGTAGACTATGGCATGAGAGGTTCGGCCATTTGAACTTCAAATACTTGTAGCAATTACAGAAGAATTCTATGGTTGAAGGCCTCCCGGTCATCAAAGCTACCACTGGAATTTGCAAGGGATGTGTTGTTGGAAAGCACCCTGAGCATAAGTTCAATCAGGGGAAGGCAAGCCAAGCATCATACATCTTAGGACTGATACATTCTAATATCAGCGGTCCCATGCTTATCACATCCATGAATGGATCAAGGTATTATCTGACTTTCATTGATGACTTTTCCAGATACACATGGGTCTTTTTTATCAAAAAGAAGTCGGAAGTCTTGGGAAAATTCACTGAATTGAAGGCCTTGATTGAGAATGCATCTGGACAAAAGATCAATATCTTGAGATCTGATAATGGAGGGGAGTATGTCAGTAATGAGTTACTGCATATATGTTTCCAAAGTGGTATTCAGATCCAGCATTCAGTCCCCTATACTCCCCAGTAGAACGATGTAGCGGAGAGGAAGAATCGGTCTCTCAAGGAGATGACCACCTGTATGTTGGAATCAAAGAAGTTGGCTGCAAATTTGTGGGCTGAAGCCATGCATGCTGCAGCATATATTCAGAACAGAGTGCCACACTCATCCATGAAAGGGAAGACCCCTTTCGAAGCATACTTCGGACACAAGCTGGATGTGTCGAATCTGCGAGTGTTCGGGTCCACTGCATGGGCCCGAATTCCACTTGATAAAAGGAGGGATTTGCAACCGCAAAGCATAGAATGTCTGTTTATTGGATATCCTAATGAATCAAAAGGTTTCAAGCTGCTAGATATCAAAACAAAATAGATCATCATTGAAATGAGTGTCAAGTTCGATGAGCCTCTTCAGGAGGTAGAACTAGTGAAGGAGAAAATTGTTGAATTTCCTTCCTATTCTACTGAATATTTGGATGATGTAATTGGGGGTGATGACCCTGATTTGGATCCTCTGATTTCTGATATCAGTGTACAACAAACATCAAATGCTGAATCAGAAACTGAAGTACAAAATCATCTCCCAACTTGGGCCCGGCAGACACTCTCTGCAGGAGATAACATTGGAAATCCGGATGATCCAAGGAGGACCCGGTCCGATTTCCAAAGAGCAGGTATTGCGCTCTCTTGTCCTGATTATTTTCTATCTGAATCTTGTTATTTGATGATAAGTTCAGACCCTAAGTCTTACTACCATTCTCGGAAGGATCCGAGATGGCAAGTTTCCATGGATGAAGAGATGAATTCTCTTTAGAAAAACACCACTTGGGAGCTAGTTTCTCTTCCTCCCGGGAGGAAATTGGTTCAATGCAAGTGGGTGTTTCAGTCTAAGGTTGCTGCTGATGGAAGCACCTGCAAATATAAGGCAAGGCTGCTAGCAAAAGGTTTCTCCCAAGTCCAAGGTGTGGACTACCATGAGACTTTTGCACTGGTTGCAAAAATGGACTCCATCCACCTAGTTTTGGCAATTTCTACATCTAAGCACCGGGAAGTGCATCATATGGATGTTAAGTCTGCCTTTCTGTGTGGAGATATTCATGAGGAGAGATACATGAAGCAACCTGAGGGCTACATTTCTGATCCATCTTTGGTTTGCAAGCTAAAGAAGTCACTATACGGGTTAAAACAGGCCCCAAGAGAGTGGTATTCCAAGATGGATGCCTTCCTTCTCTCGCAAAACTTCCAAAGGTGTAGATCAGATCCAAATGTGTATATATAGCAGTCTGATGGTCATTTGATTATTATTGTTTTTTATGTTGATGGCTTACTGATTACAGGTAGCACAGTTACTTCTATTTTAGTCATCAAAACTGCTCTCCACAATGCATGAGAAATGAGCGATTTGGGGCTCTTGAAGCAATTTCTGGGGCTCGAAATTGAGCAAAATTTTGATGGGATAATGGTCACTCAGTCCAAATACATATCAGACCTGTTAGTCAAGTTTAACATGGCTGAATGTAAGGCTGCTCCATTCCCTTTCCTTTCAGGGATCAGCCTTGAAGAAGGAAAAAGCACACCTCCCATGGACTGCACTATTTATCGATAGTTGATAGGTAGCTTGCTATACTTGATTCATTCTCGGCCTAATATTTGTTATGCCATGAATGCTGTGTCAAGATACATGCATCATCCTCATGAACTTCATTGGAAGGCAGCGAAGAGGATCCTCCAGTATATTCAGGGAACCAGGACCTACGGCATTCACTATGTTGCAGACTCCGAGCTAGAGCTGGTTGGTTACACAGATTCCGATTGGGCAGGTGATTCTATTGATCGGAAGTCTACTTCCGGATATTTCTTCATGTTTGGTGGTGGCCCCATTTGCTGGTATATCAAAAAGCAAGCCGCCATAGCATTGTCTTCAGCAGAGGCCGAGTACCGAGGAGCGGTGAATGCTTGCATCCAAGCTGTTTGGTTGCAAGGCATTCTTTCAGAGTTTGATCTCGATAGTACTTTGTCCACTGTCCTCTTATGTGACAATCAAAGTGCTATTAAGATATCCATAGATCCAATTACCACGCAGAGGACCAAGCATGTAGAGATACACATGCACTATATCAGGGAATTAGTGCATGACGGGACCATCATTCTGCAATACTACCCAACTGATGAGCATATTGAAAACATCTTCACCAAGAGCTTTTCAGAAAATAAGTTCACTTACCTCCATTCATTGTTGGAGGTGAGTTCATCAGGGTGATCAGACTACTTTCAGTGTTCAGCTTGAGGAGGGGTTTTTCCCACTGGGTTTTCCCTCTTTTCCTCACCTAGATTTATTTTTTAGCATTGTTTGAGTTCATTATTGTACAGGGTGACCTATGGTGTTAGTTGTCAGGGCCCTAGAATTTCATGCACTTTATGTTTCTACTTCTCTTGAGTATAGCTTAAGGGGGGGTGTTGGAGACATTTACCCACCATGCATACTTAATTTGGTCAATTTGGCCTTGTTAAATCACTATCCTAAGTTTTATTGACTTAATTGACATTAGAGGAGCACTATATGACATCAGCATGAGCACACCCACGCCTCCCTTCAGTCAAGGAGGCAAACTAAGCCTTCTCCTTCATTTGGGGAGGCCAACTGGAGCACTCCAAGAGTGATCTGAGTGTCATAAATGCACCTAATTGATAACTGATGATTACAATCAGTTAAGTTAAGTGGTGAAGGCGCCTCCATTCATTATTTAATTATTTTTAATGATTATTTATGAACCGGAGCTAACACAGGCACCTACAACCATTTATGATGACCAATTGACTTCAGTTAACCTCATCGGGGTTCATTGGAGTTATTGATGCGCTACCACTTGTTGGTCGGCATGCAGTGACATGTGTCTGAGCTACTTTCAGTTAGACTCGGTCATTCATTGCACTTCAACTTCAGTTAGGACTCATTTGAGTCAATCGGCACTTGATCAGTTGGTTAACTAGTGTGTTTACTATGGCTTACAGTCAGTTAAGCTACACCCATTCATTCAATTCGAATGACCTCCTTGGGAATTTGAATTGTCTTGGCATTCATGCACTTTGCATGATCATTATATTATATTACTTATTCTTTATTGATTATACAGAGCTGCTACTTCCATTGTAGCACCATTTTGCCAATTTTATGCATATTTGTCTGTATTCTTTGTGAGATTGTGTTTTCAATTCCTAGATCACTGTGACAAATTAATACATACTTCTCTCTCTGGGTGGAAGGCTCATCCTAGTAAAAGTTGTCTTAACTGGTTTTTGAGTGTACTGGTTTGCATTAGCACCTGTGCCGAAATCTATACTTAACAGGCTCAGGCAGTATATTTTTTCTTTTCTATGGGGGAGTTAAAAGGACTCTCATCATCCACATCTCTTGAGCTGCCAGTCTCTCTCCAAGCCTTTGGAGTATGGGGGCTGGAATATTAAGCAACTGGATTGGTTTTGTACCTCTCTTAGGATGAAAAGTCTATAGATGGACCTCACTAGCTCTGGTCTCTAGAATCAACTCATTAGAATAGATTATCTTAAGAACCTACTTGTTGACGTTTGGTTATGAAACAAATCATTTTCTATCAGAGGCACTTCATTTTTCTGAAATGGTTTCTTAAGAGTCCTTTCATGGATCACTAGGATGCTTAGTTGGAAAGTTGGTGATGGACTGTCCATTAAATTGGGCATCGGCCCAATCATTGGGATGGACTCTCTCTTTACCATATTAGATGATCTAAGGGATTACTTAACTAATTATGGCTTATTGACTCTACAACATATCCAGAACTTGGGTGTTGGGACTTTAAGTCAGTCTTACTGGCTTACTGCTGACGATTTAGATCTTGGAGGCAAATGGAAGTTGGAATGGGATACTACATTAAGGGCCTCACTCAAGGAGGCATTAAATTATTGGAACATCTGGATAAGCTCATGTGGACCCATAATCCTAAAAATGGTGTTGTTTCTGCCAGTCTTGCATATGATTTGATTGTCTCTTCTTCTGTTATCCCTGAAAGGAATTCTGCTATGTCAAATATATGGTCCTGTGATATATCGCTCAAGATCAAATGTTTCTTATGGCTTGCTATAGAGAACCGGATCCTGACCTGGGATAACATGGTTAAGAAAGGCTGGATCGGTCCCAACCATTGCAACTTATGTAAAGGAGGGGAGGAATCTGTTTATCACATATTCACGGTATGTCCTTATATTGTGCAAATCTTTAACTGTATGAGCAAAAGATTCAACCTGCGGATTTCTTGGTCCAACAGTTCTCTCTTGGAAAATCTGGAAAATTGTCTCTCTTGGATTATGGTAAACTCACACCTCCCCATTTTCGTTATTTGGTGTATTTGGATATCTAGAAACCGGGTTATTTTTTATAGTAGGGATGTTGCTACATCTTCGACCTGTCTCCATATATTTTCTCTGATGAATGATTATCCAACATCTCTCAAACCTCAAAAGATCAAAGTGGTGGGACTGACTCCTGGCCTAAGGTATCCTTTTGGTTTTTTTGATGGGGCTGCTGCAAATATTGTTGGGGGGGGGGGGGGGGGAGGGGAAGCATTCATCTTGCTATAAATCTACACCATTGTTACTATTTAAAGATGGGTTGTGGTCTCAATTCCAACGCAAGGGCAAACCTTCTTGCCCTTTGGGCTTTGCTCTATTTTGCGGAAGCCATTGGACTTCCTTCTCTCCACATATTTGGAGATTTTGTTGTGATTATAAATTGGATAAACAACAAGTCAGGACTTTCTGTACTGAGTCTGGAATCTTGGTGTAACAATATTACCAAGCTGAAAGACTCTTTCTTCTCTCTGGTTATTCTACACATATATAGGGAGCATAACGAGAGGGCATACTGCTTATCAAAGGAGGCACTCTCTTTGGCCCCTGACCACTTGATTTTCACAAAATTTTATGATGATAAGATCATTGAAGAAAGAATTTGTAGCTCTTTTAGAGTTTTTATATGGAGCTGGACTCCTTTTTTAGTTGCCTTATTGCACTATCTCAGTTTTATTGCCGATTGAACTATTTACGATTAGTCTTTATGTGTGATGCCTCCTTGGATAAGCAGCCTGGGCTCTTCTTATGCTCACTATTTATAGTGCAGGTGACCGAATTATGGAAGTTTATGTCTTTTTATGTTACTCCTAAGAAGTTGGTTTTGTTGGTTCTTCTAGCCCAATTTACTCTCGGATCTCTATTGATCTGATACAGATATGGTATGATTATTATTTATAATCACAAGATATAACTTTTTCCTTTGATTCATATGAATAGCACAGAATAGCTTTTTTCTTTTAAAAAAAATATGTTAAGTTATTAAAAGTTGTGAAATTGTTTTTATATTAAAACTTATTTTTAAAATTAAAAAAACTGTAAATTTTTCATAAAGATATTAAAGATATATTTTAGATGTGGCAATCACTTGTTAGATATGACAATCACTTACAACGTTGAAAGAAAATCACCAATTTGTTTTTTTAACATTTTTAATTTTTGTTTTGTGGGGGGGCTTATTTTTAAAATTATAAATTTATCATAAAGATATTAAAGATATATATTAGATATGGCAATCACTTACAACGCTAAAAGAAAAATCACCAATTTGTTTTTTTAACTTTTTTAACTTTATGTTTTTTGGGGAGGGCTTATATTCATATCTACAATGAGAAAGAGAATTGTTTTTTTTTTTTTACTTTTTAACTTTATGTTTTTTGGGGGAGGGCTTTTTCTCACTCAAAAAAGGACAACCTTAAATTAGATAAAGCTGTGTCAAAATAGAACAGCATGATACATACAACAAAAAACATTTGTACAGTAATGTATCAAATGAACCAAGTATGGCATGAACAAAACAAAAAGTCTAGTCAGCAAGTATAACCATCAATGCTACAAAAACATAGATGTCAGAGTACACAAAACATCCATCATAGGATAGGCAAATTATAGTCTTTTAACAAAGAAAACACCAAAGCAAGTCACCGCCAAGAGTATGCCGAGAGAAACAAAGAGAAACTAATCCACCAGTAATTAGAAAATCAATGACAAGGCAGAGATCCTTCCTCGATAATGTTCCCATGGAGATATTCCTGCCAAAATAGAACACCAGAAGACATACCAATACCCTTCTTAGAAAGAAGATCGACCTATGTATTGTATACCCGGAAGATGTGCTTGAATGACAATGGGGAGCATTGTTCAATCAAAGATCTAGTTCTTCCAAGCCAATGATGGAGGCAGATAGATTGCAGCCTCTGTCTGTAGAGAGCTTAATCAATGATGGCTTTAGAAACACCCAAAATCACATGCAGCATAATACCATGAACCTTAGCAAACCACAGAAGCCCCCAGAGAGCCAAGAGCTCAGCTCTAGTGTTGTTACCCCTGTCAGCATTCATGCAAATCCAAAAAGAATGACCCACAGCCATTTGAATGACCATACCAGCACCGCAAAAACCAGACTGTACACAAACCATCAAAGAATCCCACCCTGTCACCTGTTGACATCTTTTGGAAATGAGTGTTATGGGTCTTAGGTTGGAGGGAAATACCAGGAGAAGTATTCAGACCACTCAAAATCTTGTGAACCATCATGCCCAAGTTAATTGGAACCATCTGGAAAATTTGTCAATTCCTCATGACCCAACACTCCCAGATGCACAAAAAAACCATCTCTAGAGAGAGATGAATGGTCAGCCACCATACAAAGGAAGTCAAACAAATTAATAGCACTCCACGGCCAAAATAAACACCACATAGAACACAGAAAGGACCACAAACCCTAGAAATGTGGACAAAGAAAAAACATATGCTCCACAGATTCAGCCTCAAGCAAACAGAAGATACAACAACTCGGGCTCTGATAACCACGCCTCTGAAGCATATCCCAAGTCAATATCTTGTAGTTCAGAACCATCCACAAAAAACATTTCACTTTTAATGGTACTTGTACCTTCCACAGCTTAGTATGGCACCAAATAGGTTGGTAGATAATCTGAGATCTAATAAGAGAAAAGTACGCCAAGCGTGATGTAATCAAGCCAACAGTAGGGTTGCCGACCCACACCAACAAATCAGGAACAACAGATAAGAAAATGATAGCTTCACGAAGCAGAGATATAAAGTTTTCCCATTTTGTGGCAAGAGACCCTGTCAAGCCCAAAGATTGAGCCAACCGCCAACCAGCATTTGAATCTTCGCAATCAACAGCAGCATGACGGAGAACCGAAATACTTTTTTCACAAAGGCATGACTCCAAATCCCGAGAAAACTTTACAGGACTGAGCCCAACAATTTGATCCACTCCCAATGTAATGTTGCTCCCTCTACCAACAATCCAACAGAGCTCACGCAAAATACAAGGGAGTGCCGAGCATAAACTAACCCAGCTATCAGAAGCCTCATATGAAGTGAGCTGCGGGAAGCTCAACCAATTATATGGAGGCAATCTCTTCAAGTATTTAGAACCAATAATTTTTCACCACAAATTAGACTTCATCAACCCTCTCCACAGACTTTTGGCACAAAGTGCAATGTTAAAAAATCCCAGATGTTTAATACACCATCCACCCCAGGACTTTGGCAAAGATAAATAAACCCAATCCGCCAAATGGAACTTCGCGCAATCATGGGTCCCCCTCCACAAGAACCGAAAAAATCATCTACGAAGCTCCACCAGAATGCTCACAGGAACACGAAACAGAGAAAACCAATACATGGGCATCGATTGCAGAACCGATGAAACAAGGGTCTTACGACCCCCCAAAGAAAGCCAATTTGATGTCCATTTACCCATGCAATAACAAACCTTCTTCTACAGCCAATCCTAATCAGAACGTCTATAATCATTGGGTCTAAGAAAGAAACCCAGATAAGAAATGCCCTCACTCAAATTATCACTGTGAATAGAAAAAAGATTCACAATATCCTGAAGAGAATTATCATCAATACCATAGTGATGAAAATAAGACTTTGAAATACTGAAAGCCATACCCGCAGCATGGCAGAAGTGGTCTGTCAGGCCTTTTATATAATGTCATTCATCAAATGCCCTAGAACCGAATATAATAACATCATCAACACAAATGGTATGAGAAATATAAATAGAACCAAATACCTTAACCCCATGACTCTTTTTCTCCTCCTTTGCCAGGTTAAGGAGGAGACTCAATCCTTCGATGACTAAAAGGAAAAGGTAAGGAGATAATGGGAAACCCTAACGAATGCCACAGGAAACATGAAAATAAACTAATGGAGAACCATTCACAAGGACAAAAAAGGAAGAATTAATACAAGACATAATCCACTGTGTAATATTTGGAGGAACCCCAATTTGAATGAGTATCAAATGAAGAAAGGATCTGTCTACCTCATCATATCCTTTCTGCAGGTCAAGTTTCAAGACCACAACAGATAGCTTCTTCTGTTTAATCGAGTGGATAGATTCTTGAAAAATCCTGACCACATCAAGAATCTGGCGATCAGGGAGAAAACCAAACTGAGCATCAGAGATGGCCTTACCCAGATCCATCTTCATCCTCCCCGCGATGATCTTGGTGATGAGTTTGTACAGAAGTTTGCATAAAGCAATCGGTCGATACTCCGCGAAAGATGTGGGTCTGTCCACCTTCGGAATCAATGCTAGAAAAGTAGTGTTAAGACTGTCAGGAATGATCCCAGCAGCTTTGGTTTCCTTAATGGCTGCCACAATCTCCGGACCCAGCAAATCAAAGAAGTGAAGATAAAATTCCATGGTCCAGTTGTTGGGCCCTGGACTCTTATCCCTTGCAAAATCTTTTAAAGTTAATTCCACCTCAGCCAAGTCAATAGGGCGGTCAAGTGCAACACAGTCCACCGCATCAAACATAGACGGGAACAGGTTTATAACCTTCAACTGATCCGAAAGGTTGGAAGTCTTCGGATCCTTATATAAGGAGGTGAAATAAGAAACAACCTTATTCTTAATCGAGTCCTGGTCTGTAACCATAACCCCATCATCATATATAGATTCCCATATCGAACTTGAAATCAGCCTCTGATTTACTAAATTGTGAAAATACTTTGTATTTTCATCTCTCGCTTGGAGCCAAATAGCCCGGATCTTTTGACGCAGGGTCTCTTCCTTACGAGTAAGAATAGCCTACTTTTTTTAGAATATCTCCTTGATAAAAACAAGAATGATCATCACTGAACAAACCATCACCCAAGTCGACCTCGACATAGTCAATCTCTTGCTTGATAGATCTAAGATCCTAGTCATCCTTTAGTTTCTCCTTTCTTTCCCAGTTTTTTACCAACAACCGCAGGTTTGCTAATTTAAAGAGTAATGACTGAGAAGAAGAGTAATACGAGGGGGCCTCCTTATTAAGAGTAGCCCACTGAGACTTAACCATAACATTAAAATCCTCCACAAAGAGCCAGGTAGGATTGAATTTGAAAGGATATAATACCTTGCCTTTAGTAAAATCTAGCTGAAGAACGATGACTTTATGATCAAAAAACCCGGATGAGAGATTTTGGCTTCTGAATCGACCCAAAGAGTCACAAAAAGAATCAGCTAGAAAAACCTATCAAGATGCTTGGCAATACCTACAAGACCACACCTGCCATTAGACCACGTTGGAGATAAAATAATGGGAGCAATATCCACCAGGTGAGCCTCGTCACAAAGAGAGTGGAAAAAATCCGACAGAGGATCAGAAGAATGGCCAAATCCCCACACTTCCTCAACTAACCAAGTAAAGTTTAGGTCGCCTACAAGAAGGAGATTAGGCAAGGATAGCAGACCAGAGGAGTTGACCCTATCCCACAATTGCATCCTATTGGAGTAAGGACCATACGCATTTAGTAAATGAACCAAGCTCTCAAAACCCTTTAATATCCCTTTAAGGAGGAGGCCAGCACAGGTCTTAAAATCCCTCAAGTCCGCAAAGAGTGGATTCCAGCCCACTAGTGTACCCCAGAGTGACCACAAGCGTCCAAGGCACTCACGAACCAGCCAGGATAAAGATTAAGAAAAAACTTGCATGCAATGTCCCCAATGGACATGGTTTCTTGTAGAAAAACAATCGTCGGACATACAGTATCTAAAATACGTTTTAAGGTAGCTCTTTTTGGGCCCCCACCAGGCCTCGAATATTTAAGGAGATGTAGTACATTGGATAACTTCCGAGGAGGCTATGCTTGCTCTAAGGGCCTGGGGAGAGAACAACAGAGAACCATCGGGCAACCCACAAGATAAGAGAGGGGCAATCCTAGGGTTGACACATGATTGCTCCTTAATAGCGTCCTTGATCCCCTTCATACCTTCTGAAGACTTTTTTTTTCGCACAGTCATGAAACCTCGATTTAAGTTTGGAAGAGGGAGAATATCCACACTAGGAGATTCAACAAGAGCAAAAGTAGGGTTTGGATCAAAAGCCTTAAAACACGAGGAGAGAGTGTTGCATCGATCGAGAGAATAGGAGTGTAATCCTTAGGCTGAGGGTGGTGTGGACTAGCATTAGACAAGGAAGTAGGAGTGACCAAACCACAAGGATAATCAGATAGTGATGAAGGAGATAGAGCGATATTAAGTACGCCCGAGGGAAAGGAAGAAACTGCTGGAGGTTCCAGTGAGCTACCAAAAAACCCGCCCGCAGAACCAATAGTGTTGGTACCCCAAAAAAGAGGATCCTGCCCACTACCAAGCAGACCCGTATCATCTCGAAGAGTAATAGTAGCCTAAGGAGAACTAACAACAGACGAAGACGCAGGAACAACCCCTAATTTGTCTAGAAGCGACAAAGAACCAAGTATCTCAACAGGATCTAGAAATTTCAAAAGAAGGGGTACATTAGAGGTAAACTTACCTACAAAATCCAACGTCGATGATTTGTCAAGAGGTAGAGGGAACATGAGGTCCTTTGCAAGCGGGTCTAGAGAGCCATCAACCGATCCCACATCCCCAACCAAAGCAAAAGAGATGGATAAACAAACTTTGAGTGTCCTGCCTGCCAACAACGATGACAACGAAAAGCAATTTTCTAGTAGTCAAGCTTCTGGATAAACAAACCCTCATCCCAAATAACTTCGAGCTCAGTAGGGACGCCCTCCACAAGTCAATGTCCACCAGCATGCGTGGCATAGAACGATCGAAACCCAAAATATGTTCTTCCTCCATTAAGATGAAGGTACCTTTGGAGTTAGGCGCCGCCATAAAACCCTGAATATTCCAACATTGGGTAGGAAAGTCCGGCATCATCACCCACAAGTATTGATGAGTCACCTACTCTTTGCTAGGGTCAAAACCTACATGCCATCGCCCCAAAACCAGAGATCCCAAACCAAGAATCCAATACTGTGACTCAATGAGAGTTTTGTCTTCAACTGTAAGAAATTGAAAGAGGACCCAACCATTTACCAGTGTGACCACCTTCGGTACCGCCTTCAGAAGAGGCTTCCACACCTCTTTGACCCAAGCCAAAATCTCCATCTTGGATAGTTTAACATACTCAAAACAATTGATCAAAGTGCGTTGAGAGAGAGAAGAAACCATATCAATTGTTATGTCGCGGCCCAACACACAAACATGACACCCCACCTTAACTTTCTCGAAAGTTAGTTTGGCTGACAGAAGAGAACCCTCTTTAGTCACACGTCCGCCATGCAAACCAGAAGTGCTCGACGCCAGGCTCAAAGGACGCTGACCAGCCGACATCAGACGCAAAAACCCATCATGAGGTGGTTCCGACGAAGCTTCGCCTGGCACAGGTGTGGAAATTTCTGAAGTCAACTTGGAACATTGCACTCACACTCGCGGGTTATCCCGATAACCAAAGGACGACATCGTAGGAATTGCCATCCTCGATAAACAGAATAAGCCAGAAGAAAAAAACACCAAACCTTGACAACAAAACACTAACAGTCCAAAACCCTAAACAGTCACAGACCCACAAGAAACAAAATATAATATACTTCCCACTTTTTTCACCAGGTTGGTACTGGGTCTGTGTGAAAGCACAGACTTGACTCCTGGACAGATATACCACTCCTACCCCCGTAAGAAGAGACAAAAGGAGTGGTGAGACCTAGAAATCACGAGTCTGTCAGTAATACCCGGATACGAAGCAAGGAGCCATACCACCAAAAAGAAAACAGAGTGACCGCACCCCAGATCTCGTCACCAAGCACAGACCCAGAAAGCCAGAGCCAAGATACCCAGAAAGGACAGAAGCAAAACACCAAGACCAGCCACAATGGGTGAAAAAAAGACACAGCGTTCCCAGTAGGGAACTAAAAGGTGGCAGATACAAACAGGCCGCAAATGAAAACCCCCAAACAGTGACCCCGAGAAACGTGGAAGGTCACCCTGAAGGAGCGGAGAAAAAAAACCAAAGCCAACCATGAAACAGTATATGCAGGCCACAGAGCCCCCAACAAGGAGCTAAAAAAGGTGGCGAGAAAAAATAGACCACAACCCAGAAGTCACAAAAAAACCACCAAACACAGTCCCAGTAAAGAAACAACCACAACCCTAAAACCCCAAAGCACCCACCGAGAAACTAACCCAGATATTGGGGATGGCCACCAGGAGAAAACCAAAATAAAATACACACAACCCAATACAAACAGGAAAATACCGTTGAAACCCCAACAAGATACGAAATGGTGACGAAAAAAAACAAACTATAGCAAGAAAAGAAAGGTATGAGACCCCACAAGCTTAATAGCAAATATTATGCCAGAGGACAACCAATACCTGCACCGTAGGGTAAAGGGAATATGCACCGCCATCTCCATCACCAAAGCTCCGCAATCTCCGACTAAGGCATCAGAAAAACATTCTCAACACAACGTCATATCAGGGGAGGGCTTATATTCATATCTACTATTAGAAAGAGAAGTAATAAAAAGAAAGGAAATTTAAATCTTCTTGTTGTTTCAATTTATTAATAATTATGTTTTTTTATGACATTTTTTTTAACAATTAGAGACCATTGTTAGTAATATTATTTTTGAGTGTGTTTATTTAAATTTTTAATAAATTGTGTTTTTTTGGGCTAGAGCGTTAGTAACTTGTGGGACTAGTTTATGGTCTAAGAAACTGGGACCTAAGGAATCTAAGTCATCAAAATGACTCAGGGATCGCACCAGACCTAGGCCACACCAAGCCTAAGCATGGTTGGATTTTAGGTGTCTCCTCCCACCACTGTTGAGTTTCAAACCTTAGGCCGCATAACAAACAAAACCCCTTGAAAGTCAACCGTACTAGTGAGACTTGACAAATTTCTAATGCAATATTCAATATCTTAATATCAACAACATTAACTCAACAAAGATCCATCTTAAATTTGAATCTATCAGCACCCAAAGGATTCAAATTTCTTTAGGTGTAAATTCTTTTCTTGATGTATATAATATTTAAGATAAAAAAACCTGTCCCGGTGTTTGGTAGATCTAGGTTTAAAATGGAACTATATTGGTTTTAATTTTTTTATCTTTTGTGTAAAATTTAAAATTGAGTCGGCATTTGTTGCCAAAAAACTTAATTTTTGTTGTTGTTGTTGTCACATACATGGCAACATCTCTCCCATACTAAAGTGTAAAAAACCTCACTATTCTCGATGCAAAAATATAACACTAAGTTTCCTCTTGAGAAGTCACATGTTCAAAACCAGAGAGGGGTAGGGTATGCACATCTTTGTAAACATTAGTAGTCATTTTGTTGCATGAAGGGAGTCCTATATACTAATTTAGTGTATGAATAGGTTGTGACCTCTGAAGGGGGTGGAGTATATATACCTCTATACAATTTTTAAAAGTCAAATTGCTACATAAAAAGGGTCCCTTGTCATACAAGTTTGTATCTAACATGACTATAACTTTAAAATTAGTTTATTATTTTATTATAACTAAAATATTCATAAAATATTAAAATTATTTTAAATTAAATATTATCCCAGCCATTTTAGATTTTTAATTATATGTTGGATATTTATTACGCATAAGAGAACATTGGTATATATTTATTACACCTAATAGGCCATTAGTTTGAGTGGAGTTATTATATCCCTTCCAAAGTCAAAGTATAGACTATAATCCGTAAGAGGCCATTAGTTTGAGCGAAGCTGTATCCTTTCCAAAATCACACGTCATTGACATAACATTATAAATGTTAAAAAGATAATAGATTATATTATTTTGAATTAATTAAATTTTTTGATATATTTAAATTTTATTATTATTGAGGGAGAAGTGTAATTTAGTGCTCAACTTGGAGTTGACAAGTAACACTTTGATAAAATAATAAAATATTAAGTAAAAATAATTACAGCAACAACCCTAAGCAAAAGTTTAAATAAAATAAATAAATAAAAATAAATGAAAAAAAAAAATAAAAAAAAAATATATATATATATATATATATATTTCAATTAATTAAAACTAAAATAATTAATAAAATTTGGATGCTTATTAGCTATCTCTCCAAATATGAATTTGGAGTTAAGATGGATTTATGCCCGTAGAAAAAAGATTAATGTTGATTAAGACATCTATATATACATGAGTGAAATAATGGGAGATGACTAATCGCCTGAGTGGGCCTAAGGGTTAAGAGCACGTGTTTCGTCCTAGGAGATCAGAGATTCAAATCCAAAAGGGGTAGGGTATGTACACTTCTATAGACTTTAAGAGTTTAATCATTATTGATGTCTAGCTTAGCAATGACTTTAAAAATAGATTATTATTATTATTATAACACAAAAAATTAACCTAGAAACTTCTCCCCCTAAATACTCAAAACAATAAGAATATATTATAATTTTCCCAAAAAAATATAAACACTTCAATTAAACCTAACCATTATATTTTATTCAAATTATATTTTATAAATATATTAAATCAAATTATACTAGCCCACTTACTTTAAACAAATTGTTTATAACATTTATATTACCTTAAATACTCAAAACAATTAACTCATTTAAATTATATTTTATAAATATATTTAATTAAATTATACTAATCGTTATTTACATTAAAAAATGTTTAAAACATATATATCACTCTAAATACTCAAAATAAAATTTGTTTAAAATATTTATATCATTCTAAATATTCAAAACAATAAAAATATATTATAAAAAAAAATAATTTCCAAAGAAATATAAGTAATTTTATTAATTTTATTAAACTTAACCATTGACACATTCAAATTATATTTTATAAATATATTTAATCAAATCATATAATTTTTATCTATCTATATTATTATAAATAATAATGAATCTAAAAAAGGTTTGTTTGAAAGTTTACTTAGCGCTTAATATATGAAAAAAAAAATCAATACATGAATAAGTGTAGAAACACTTGTATCGCACAACTTTATAAACTATTTTAAATACAAAACCTTTATATACTCTAAATACAAAAAAGTTTATAGATCAATTCCATATTGAGCACACTACCCACCGAACTGTTTTATTTTGTATTAGAAAAGAATTTCATTGTTTATATCGGGCTAATCTAAAAGAGCCACATCACTTTGTCTTGGTATTGCCACATGCGTTGGTACTAAACTATTTTGGAACAATCTATTGGATTGTAGATGTATTTAGGAGTTGATTGTTTTTTTTTTAATTGTGAAACATATTGTATTTCTATTGTAGAATTGATATGGTTAGACTTTAATTTGTATCTAATATGTTGTTTTTTTTTTAATTAGAATGGTTATAGATTATATTAATAGAATGATGGTATGACTACGGAGAAAGCTATAACTTTAAGTTTACATTTGATGCCTTTAAATATAAGCAAAACGCTACCTCGTAATGTTAATCTAGCTTCTAAATGTCTGATAATTTAACAAGACTCTTTATTCTAGACATAAAACTGACTAGAGCTAACAACCGAGAGAGAATTCCATAAATATTATATATTTAAAATAATCACAGGACTTAACCGACTAGAATCAGTGTTCTTCACGTCCACGGGGTAGAGAGTTCTTTTCCTGTGACGCATTGATGCCATTGTTCCTTTCCATTTCCATTTTCGAAATTCAGAGTCAACCGTTTGAACCTTATCTCCAAATCAACTAACTGAGCCAGCATCGCCTGTTTCGATTGCGAGAAGGTGCCAGCGAACTCTTCACAGATCTGAATCAAGTCTTTATCCACAATTTCAAAGCGACGACCACCTTCCTCATTCAACCTCAGCAAGAACTACTTATGGGCCTTGATAGTTCTACGAACGTCCCGGAGCTCTGCGAGGGAGCCAAAGCCGCTGGTGTTGTTGATGCAGAGCTGGAGGCCATGACCACATTAGAGAGCACAATAATTTGAAGAACAACAAAACCTTTGTTGAGCTGAATACATTGGACAATAAAGAATCCCACCGCCATTGTGGAATTTAAAGCTTGCACTGAACCCTTGCATTCATCAATAGCCTATCTGAATTCATCACACGAACAGGAAAACGAGACAGAGCAAACGAAGGACTTCGACACGGGGAGCTATGAGTTTACCTTCTCTCAAATCCATCAGCATCCAGTGGGAGTGACGCCCCTTCTTATACCATGGCCCAGGAATCTAGGTATGCATGCATGATGCCACGAGCCCGCGTGAGGGAGCCCGAAATAGACAGTTGTCGCAATGCTTAATGCCACGTGCATGATGTAGGCTCCTTACGTGTGGGGTCGCACCTCCTTAAGCCCATGATCCTATGGGAGGGGATAGAAGGTGGGTTTTCCATTAAGAATAAGGGCACCTTTACCCAAAGTGGCTACTTTTTTTGCCACTTTGTCAGCGTCATCATTCAGGCCTCTCATAATATGAAATAACTCAATTCTTCGAAAGGAATTGATGAGTCTCTAGATTCTCCTGATAATCTAGTGCAACCTCACCTATGACGGAGGGGAATTTGTAACCAAAGCCTGGATGATAAGGCGAGAGTCCCTGAACACAATTACATCCTTGATATCATGAGTGAGCATCTGAGTTAGACCTTGCCACATGGCAAGAGATTCAACTATTTTATTTGTGTCTTCTTTGATTCCCCATGAGTAAGTGAGTTTGATTTGGTCCTCATGACCAATAAGAATCCCTCCCCCTCCTTCCTCCCCTAGGTTCCCTTTAGAAGCACCATCAAAGAAAAGAGTGTGGCAGTGAAATGTTCTTACCCATTTAATGAAATCAACTTTCTCCATAAGGATTTCCCAGAGTTCTAACTTGAGTTTTGGTTTATCAACCTTTTTAGGGAGCTCTGGAGAGAAGCTAAGGAGCCAAGCTTCTTCAATGGGGGAGATTGGACAATTATTAGTTTCAACCCAAAGGGATCTTAGGTTGGGAAGAGTCAACCATCCGTGCTTGAGAAGGTATTTTTTGACGATAGAGAAGGGGCATAGAGAGAGGCAATTACAAACAGGGGTTGGGATATCTTTTAGGAGCTGAACCATACCAGACCAACAAGAGAGGACTTGTTTCCATACTTCTTCTGCAAAGGGACAGTAAAGGAGCAGGTGGTTAACTGACTCTTCTTGTGATAGGAAGAAAGGACACCGAGTGGGTCCTTCCCAGTCTTTTTTGCGAAGAGTATCCCTTGTCAGGATGTTATTGTGAGCAACAACCTAGATGAAAAAGTTGGCTTTAGGGAGACTTTGGCCCTTCCAGACACCAAGCCATAAAGCATGATTAGAGGGGACATTGGGGACAAATTTGAGAAGCTTATAGCCAGTTGCAGTGGTGTAATAGCCAAACCAAGAACCCCATCCACGGGTATCTTTGGTTCTTGAAGCAATAGGGGCCTTCCTAGCCTTTCTTGCGAAGAGTATCCCCTATCAGGATGCTATTGTGAGCAATAGTCCAAATGAAAAAGTCGATTTTAGGGAGACTTTGGCCCTTCCAAACACCAAGCCATAAAGCATGGTTAGAGGGGACATTAGGGACAAATTTGAGAAGCTTATAGTTAGTTGCAGTAGTGTAATAGCCAAACCGAGAACCCCATCCACGGGTATCTTTGGTTCTTGAAGCAATAGGGGCCTTTCCTTGAAGAAGAGAGAGCAACACTGATTTTTCATTGAGAAAATGGGAGAGGCAATTTTGGATGTTCCAATTTATCCAGATCTTAGAGCCATCTGAATCCTAGGAGGAGATATCCCAGAGAGTGATGATGTTAAGGGAGTGGAGGTAAATTTTTAACTGGGTAGTTCTTGGAAAGGATTCAATCAGCGGCTCCCCTAGAATGGAGTCTTCCCAAATTCCGAATTTTTTTCCCGTCTCCCGGAATCTAGGTGAGGGCAGAAGAAAAAAACCCAAGAGCCTTCTGACAGATATTGAAGACTGGCAAACCTTTGTCGATTCTAGGAGGGGTATCGAGACATCTGACCTGGTTCCACGTAAAGTAATTTTTCCAAAGAGCATGCTTACTCCAAGAGAGCTTGCCAGAGATTAGGTTCCAAAGGAGTTTGGCCCCAAGCACCAAGTTCTGGAGACGGAGTTCTCAGAGATGAAATCCACCTTCTGACATAGGTTTAGAGATTTCCACCAAACTGACCAACGGGAGCTTGTTCTCACTTTGTCTTCCTCCCTTCCAGAGAAATCTTTTGAGGAGAGCCTTGATCTTTAAGATGATTCCCTGAGGAGCCAGTAAAATGGAGCTTTTATAAATGGCGATACTATAAAGCACAGATTTGATGAGAATTACTTTTCCACCAGGGTTTAAGCAAGACAATCCCCAAGAATTAATACAAGTTTTCATCTTGACTATGAGAGGAAGCCAATGATAAGCTTTTGGGGATGATTTAAATATCAGAATTCCCAAGTACTTTAAGGCTTCCCATTGGATTTTCCCTTCGATTTCCAGAATTCTTGAAATTTCTAGCATCTCTTTTGGGTTACAATTCCAGCCATAGATTTGACTTTCCTGTAGTTAATTTTGCTTCTTAACACTTTTTATATAGGTCAATATGATATTTGAAGTTTCTGGCCGAGAAGGTACTTGCACCTCCCAACAGGAGGGTATCATTAGAAAACTTAGCATGGTTGATGTCTTTAACTCCTTGGACTATATGAAGACCCATTAGTTCTTGCTGAAGGTGGCTCTGGTCCAACTAAAAGCTTAGTACCAAGGTCTAGATAGCATAGAGAAGAGGCAAGAGAGGGAATCCCCGGCGAAGTCCACGAGAGGCTTGGAAGAAACCAGTTGCATGACCATTGACCAAAGGGGCTATCCATGGAGCTCCTATGTAGGATTTTACCCAAGCAATGAAGGAGGGAGCGAAGCCAAAACAATGCATTGCCTGAAAGAGGAAGTCATGCCTAACCCTATCAAACGCATTAACAAGATCCAACTTGATAACCATACATTTTTCACATCGTTGGACGCTTGAGTGGATTGCTTCTTGAACCAGGGTAATATTGTTTGTGATTTGTCTTCCTTTAATGAATCCACCTTGATTTTCAGGTATAATGGATGGAAGGATCCATTTCAGTTTATTGGCCATGACTTTGGCTATAATTTTATATCCAAAATTACAAAGAGATATTGTTCTAAAACGGTTAAAGGAAAGGGCCCCTTTTTCTTTAGGGGTGAGAGAAAGAAAGGCAAAGTTTGTGCTACCTCCAATCTTGCTGCATCTTTGAGATCTCATGACCAACTTGTGGAGGTCATTTTTGACAATTTTCCAATAGAATTTGAGGAACCTCGCTGTAAATCCATCCGGGCATGGCACTTTGTCTGGTTCCATAGCAGCCAGGGCTAGATTAATATATTGTTTAGAGACAGGGGAAGAAAGGATAATGTTAGCTACTGGGCTAACCTTATAGGGGATTCGATTTAAAACTTGAGGGGAGATTTCTACTGAAGGCCTCTACTCTGTGTAGATATCCTTGAAGTGAAGATAAGTTGCTTGCTTGATTCCTTTAAAGTCGTGGACCTCCTGATCTTGAAACTGAATTTCCTTGACCGAGTTGAACGGCTTTCGTCCTTCATCTTGTTTGTGAAAGAAGCTTGTATTTTTATCCCCAGCTTGAGCCAAAGACTTATGGATTTTTGTCTCCAGTAATCCTCCTCCATTTTGTAGGCTAAGTGAAGGGCACGCTAAAGTTGAGCTTCTTTCTCAAGGCTTTCCAAATCAACTATCCGATCTTCCATCTGAAGTTGGCGAGTTCCCAGTAGGTTATGGGCTTCCAACCGCTGCTTGAGGGGAGTCTTTAATGTCTTGGCCCACGCTTTAAGGGAGGTTTTGAGTCTTTTGAGTTTTTCTTCCCAGACGAAGAAGGTAGAACCATAGACCAAAACATTCCAGACTAGTCTAATTAGATCAAAAAATCTTTCTTGCTAGATCCAAGAGGGACTGAAACGAAAAGAGATAGGACCAAGATTACGGTTTTTGGTGAACTCAAGAAGGATAGGTTTATGGTAAAAAACACTAAAAGTAAGGATTGAAGAGTCAGCAATGAAGCCAAACAAAAGGAGGGGATGCTGTACTAGAAATTGGTCAAGACAGGCCACAATATGGCCTAAACCGATCTTTCTGTTTGACCAAGTGAAATTTCCATGAGAGGACCTAATATCTTCCAAGTCCCAATCCATAATGATGTCCTCAACTACTTCACGGTGAGGATCTCTTACTATTGATCCCCCCTTTTTTGTCTCGTTGGGAGAGGGTGATGTCCAAGTCCCCAACGAGGATTATATTCTCTAAATGACGAGTACTCAAAAAATACTGAAAATGATTCCAACAATTTTTATTATTATTTATTTATTTATTTTCTTCAAATAGAGTGCATGATCATATATGCTAAAAATACTTACCAGATGGCCCAGATCTTTGTGGAGAAGGATGGTGAGAATCCAATGAGTGCATGTAGTGGTTTGAATAAGTTTAAGTTTGGAAGGGTTCCATAGAGTTCCTAGGCCTCTAGAGGCATCTCTAGCACTGACCACAACTCCTTCTCCTTTTTTCCAAAAGAAGTTACTAGCCTTAAGGAATTCATGTTCCTCCAATTTGGTCTCTTGGATTTGTAAGACGCCGGGAGAGGAAATACATATTAGGTTTTTCATTGCTTATTCTTTCATACGACTCCCTAATCCCCTACAATTCCAGGAGACGACCTGCATTACTTACCTTTTGGGAGAGAGAAGGCCCCTCTAGAGGCATGTCCTTGATGTCTTGTGATCCTGGGATTTAGCATACCATCTAATGTTGATTGAGATCCTTGTAGCTTGTCTTTGTAGGTTGCTACCTCTCTTCGTTCCTTGGCTAATTTCCTTCATTTATTATTTCCTTTGGTAAGGGTGGTCGGAGGACCTATTTCTCCATCCTCCTCCTGAGAAGATTCATCCTCCGTTCCTATTTCTTGAGGTTCATTTTGTTTTGTTGTTTCTTGCACCGACGATTCTTGGTTTTTAGGGCTTTCATTTGGAGGATCCTCTTCTCCCGGGTTTGTCATTTTAGGGGAGGTGGGAATTTCCGAAGCTTCTTCAGCAGCGCTAGCTTCCTCTGTTGAGCCATCCATTACATCGAAGCTGTTTCCATTTTTGGTTAGGGATTTATGTGGGGCAGCTTGCTTTATAAGAGGCGAGGAAATGGGGTTCATCCCTTCCTTTCTTGTTCCATATTTAGGATTAGCTTTTGATCATTTGACTTGATGCCAACCCTCTTCCTTTTCTTTCTTGTGATGGATAGGTGAAATTTTTGAACAGTTCTTTTGAAAGTGTCCATATTCATGGCAGTGCCTACATTTGAACGACAATTGTTCATAATCCAGTTGTTGGAAGTGTTGTTAGTCTCCCACAATTAACTTGATTGCTTCTGGTAGGCTATCCTCTAAATCTACTTCAAAACATATGTGGGCACATGAGTATTGATATTTAGTGATTGCTTTGTCAATGTACTTGCCTAACCCATTTCCAATAGTTTGCAAAGAAGAAGGGGTCCAACAGTCAGTCGGTAAATTGGGAAGTCGAATCCAAACTGGGACAGCTTTGGGGACGTCTATAGCCAAATCGAAATCAGGGGTCCATCGATTTAGATAGAGTCCTTGGGGCCCCATGAAGTAGGTCTCGCTTCAGAAGATAAGATCTTGATCCTCCTTGGTGATAAATTCAAACAGAGAAAACCCTCTTCCTACAGCGTAGCAAGTGATGCTATTGGAGATCAATGATTGCTAGTTTTTTTGGATCCAATTGTCTGTTGTTTTTGGAGAAAGCCAAAGCCCTGTAAATTGGCCCACAAGAGCTCAATCTTCCAAAGATACTGCAATCTGCATGGGCTAATCAGGAGGCAAATCAATGATTGAGACATCAACCCGTTTTTTCACAAACTTAGATAGAGGAGTTGGAACATGCTTCTTTCCTTGCGCTAAGATGAGTTGTTTGAAGGCATCAACGTCCACGGGAGGAGGGTTGGGAGGCTATTGACCTCTGCCTCCTGTAGAGCTCATTGGGAGGAATGAAACCCTAGCAACCGTCCATCAAAGCGCTCAAAGGAGATGATGAACTTAAATGTTATGAATCATTTGTCAAACAATTACATGACACATATCCTAAGGTTAGTGTGGTCTGAGTTGTTAAACAATGGTGCAGTGTCCTATCCAATTTGTTTTATTATTATATGATTATATCATGATTTTTTTTAAGAAAAAAAAGGTGTAAAAACTATTATTCATATGTAAACAATTGTCATTCAAATATCAAAGAAGAGATATGGCTGGACTCTACCTTCCACAAAGTGTTTTATTTTATTATATGATGAAATGGACCAAAAAAATAGAAACTTTATAGCATTTTAAATTTGTCACCATTACCTTATATTAAAATATTAGATACAAAGTTACTTTATGTTAAAAAATTAAATAAAAACTTTTGTAATTGTCACCATTACTTTATATTAAAAAATTAAATAATTTTTTGTATTATTAATTTTTCAAACCTATGAAAAATTTTATTAAAAATTTATTAAATAATTAAATAATTTTTTGTATTATTAATTTTTTAAACCTATGAAAAAATTTATCAGATAAATGTACTTTATAAGCTATTTTTTTATGTTTTTTTTTCCAAAAAAGATTAGTTAATTTTTTCGTTGTATTTTTTTTAAGCCATGTTTCACCCAATTTTAATAGGTTATTTTTTTTTTTCATTATAAAAATTGCCAAATTATTATTTATATAAAATCCTTAAAAATTGAAATATTTAAAAAAAAATCCTCAAAATATTTTATAATCTACATTTTAAAAATTAATAAAATTGAGTCAAGTTTGTACACTTTTAAATCCTTAAAATTTTCAAATTATACCCTTCCTTACATATTACAATTATATAAGATTAAATAAAAACTTTGTATTGTTATGTTTTTAAGTATACACCCTTCTCTGAATCTTTACCTATTACAATTTTAGAATTTTTTTATACAGCAAAGCATAATAAAAATGGATAACAATAATGATATTAAACTCAATTTTACAATATTCATAAAAAATAATATAATTTAAAAAATGTTTTTTTATTATTATAAAAAACAATAAGATAAATATTTGAATAAACCATAAATTAATTGATTTTAATCTTTATAAAACTATGTTTGATTTTGACATAATTGAGGTATCATGTTATAAAATTTAAATTAATTGATTTTAATATGTTTAAAAATCATGTTTGATTTTTACATAATTAAAGTATCAAGTATCAAGTTTAAAGTATTTATTGAAAGATCTTTTTCCAAAAAAACAAATAACACTTAATTGCTCAAATTGACTCACCAAATTTTATAATTTCAATTTTATAAAATATTTTAAGCTTTAAGATTATTATTTATATTTGATGTTGAAGGAGTTAAAAAAATCATTTTTGTTGGGTATAAGTAAGGCAACTAATAATCAAGTAGAGATCCTAACCTTGTACTAAGGTTGATTGATTATTAAAGAGTCGGGATAAGAAAATTAACATTATGGGAGATCACGTTATTCTTTTTTTTTTATAGAGAAAAAAAACTATACCATGTATTGATAGTATATGAAAGGACGGGAGATCATGTTATAGTTATTAACCACATGTTCCATAAATCTAAATTGAAAGACTCACTTCTTCTTAGATTGGTTTGAAAACATAATTGTAGGTGAAACTTTTTGAATCAATATCATACTTTTAAGTCTTAAGAAAATAGAGCTCCATTGTAGACCTTCAAGCAAATTTAGCAATGAACACAGTGAAAGGAAAATCAAGGGCAGGTGTTCGGTGGGAGGGGGGTGACTTAGTCTTATGTCACCACCTATGAGATTAATAATATTTAAAAACAAGGTTGAAATGTAAACTTGAGATAGAGACAAGTGACAGTGGTGAAGGATAAGGACTTGAACTGATTAATTTATTCCATAGTCATGGTACCTCTTCACATCATGGCAATTAAGAGCTCTATTATATTGATGATAAAGATGGGATGAAATGTAGGATGTGAGATCAATGCAATCATGGGTATGGGTGTCATTTTGAAGTTTTTTTGGGGTATTAGTTTGATGAGAACGAAAGCTATGCCCACTGTGTTTTGGAATTCATCCACACTTCCATACTGCAATGATACTCCTTCGAAGTTGGAATGTTGGGAATTTTTAAAGGAACTTGTAACAATTTTGATATTTGTATAGAAGTCTTTGTAAGGGTGAGAACCATGGATAATCATCATCATCCAATACAATTTTCCCTTTACAAAATCTAAAACCTACGTAGAGGGGTTTGTCGTTGCGAGACACACACTAATGAATGCAAGTGTCATGGTTTGCAGGTCACGAAACTAGATAAGTGGATGAAAACTAGGAGAGAGGACAAGAGGAGGAAAAACAATCACGACATCAACAAATGGAAGAAGTGGAGTCTCAATTAGCAAGTCTAAAACATAAGCACTAGAGGACTCAAAACTTAAGAAAGGAATAATAATATTAGGTTAGAAGAAATGGAGGAGAAGTTGAAGGAATCATTGTAAAGAGTGGAGCAATTGAAAAAAGAGGGGAAGGTGGAAAGGGAAGCAACACACTTGTACTCACCACCTTCTCATTTTGAAAAATTATGTGGGACAAAGTAGTGGAGAGAAAAGGAAGAAGAGACAATGCAACAAGAAACTCACCAAGAATTGAACAAGTAAAAAGAGGCACATATATCAAAGGTTTGTAATGTTAAATTATTGAACCATTTATCTATAGGCTAATGAGAGCAATAGTGAAGTAGAATTGTGCAGTGGAATATCAAGAACAATGTACACTAAACAAGACAAATTTGAGACAAATCTGATAAGAATTGATCAGTTAATTACGACATTAATCTGCATTATCCCAGCAGCAATGCAATGGTGTTACAATAAGAAGAATTCGAATCATGTGGACAAGATTCGAATCTACCAACTAAACCTGACTGACTGGCTAACTTAGTGTGTCTAAATCACTGCATGGGAGCCACTAGTCAAACTCATGATGTCTAAATCAGTCTAAAATTAAGTTAACAACTCGGGTAGGTGGAAAAAGGCGCCACTCCCCATGCATGCATGTAAAAACTGACACTAGACTAACTGAGAGTGATCTATCTGATTGTAACTGGAGGTTGACTCAGCCTAACTGCCTACCTACCACAACCAACTGATGGAGGTTGTTGGTGGCACTTAGAGTGGCTCCTAGAATGTAGGGATTGGCATTAGTGGAACCAAATGACATCGGTGGCACCAAATGGCACCGATGGCACCAATGGCACCGGTGGCACCAATGGCACCAAACTCATATAAATGACTCCTAAGTTAGGCAAGATGATCAATTAGACTATATATAGACAAAGGAGGATTATTTAATCCTAACATGTAAAAAGTTTTTTTTTTATTAACAAAAACGAGTAATTTATTTTTATTTTTATGGTAGGTCTGGTCTGCTTTGACAAATGTCAAACAACCAATTATACAATCAGAAGAAATGCTTCGAGAAAATTAGTTTTTGAACAAATTTTTACAGATAAAGAATGAATCTCTCAGAATAAGCAATTTGCAGCTTATTTGAATACGAATTACGAAATTGGGTGAAAAAAGTTGGCTTCTCTGGAGATGCAAAGGGTGCCTTGAGTTAGAAGGAAAGGTTTATTAGTCAAATCATCTCCAAGAGAATTTAGATCCCGAAGAATATGGAAAGATGCAACCCCTTTGAAATTTTCCAAAATAGTCCGAATTCTAAGCAGAATTTGATTTAGGGCAGAATTATTTAATTGATCAGCTGAATTTAAAACTTTGATCAACATCTCAGAATCGCCGAAAATATGGAATGACTGTTATCCTTTCTCCTTTGCTATCTGACATGGCATGAAGGGGCTATAACATTCAGACTGGTTATTTGACATTATTCCTAGACCCCAGCTAAAAGTGGATTCAATTAGTCTATTTGGAGAGAAAACCACACCCTCGGCTCCAGAGATCCTCGGATTTCCCTTGGATGCACCATCAAAGAAAATTGTCGCCGAAGAGGAACTCATCCATATTTGCTTAAAAGAATCAACACTACCACGAAAACGCCAGGGAGAATTGACAGGTTTAATGCAGACCATTTTTCTCGTTCCTGTTGATGAGGGTCCCAACCAAGATAAAAACGCCGAGGGCAGAGATGAAGAGGACGAGAGGCATCCTACGGATTTGGAAATTAACAATTTGATGTTGTTAGCCATGAACTGAGGGCTCAAAACCTGGTTGCTGAAGATCCAATTGTTCCTGGCGATCCAGAGTTTCCGCCATGTACATTTTGGAATTAGAATCCAAAGCTTGAAATAATCAAAATATTTCTCAATTTTTTTAGAACAACGCTCAATCCAGGAAAGAAAAAATGTGGTGACAGAAGAAATTCCTGGGGGAGAGATTTTAGAGCCGTGGAGAACAAGCTCCCACACCTTTTTATCAAATACACAGTCTAATAAGAGATGGTATGTTGACTTAGCTGCTGAATTACATAAACAACAGCGATAGGGTCCAAAAAATCCACGTTTTAGCAGATTTTCTCCTGTCATCACTTTATTGTGCATAAGAAACCATGTGAAAAAATTTACCTTGGGAAGGAAGTTAGAGGACCAGACTCATTTCCAAGTAGCGGGGGACAGGCTTGATGGAAGTGGTGCTTGTAATTCAGAGAAACCTTTTGCAGATGAGTAATTTCTGGACCTTCCCTAGCCCCATTTGTCTTTAAGGGAGCGATGAACTGGAGTAAGACCTGATAGGAAGGAAAGCAAAGTAATTTTTTGAGAGCTGAGATGAACTGGGAGCTCAGGAAGAGACCATCCTTCCCAGTTATCAAAGCTATCCCATGAGCAGATATCCGCCAAACGAAGAAAACCTTTGTTAAATAACCAACTCTTGATCTCTTCTAGCAGAATGACAAAAGAAAGAGGAGGATTTCCTGAGATTTTATCCTCCCAGAGAAGGACCCTCTTCCCATTTCCAGGGATTTTGAAGAGTTGTTAATTGAATTTGTCAATTCCTCTTCAGCAAGAATTCCATATTGTTGTTCCTGTGGGGGTGCTAGAAGTTGATAATTTTCTCAATGAGCATCCCTGAAGATATTTCATCCTAAAAATATTACTAATAGGGTGGCTCTTATCCACGTATATCTACCATATGAGTTTACCTCCCAATGCCAGATTAGCTAAGCCAAGATCATGGATTTGTAGTCCACCTTCTGAAATAGGCCTTTTAAGGATATCCCAACTTACCAGATGCATCTTGTTCTGATTTCCTTTGCCGCCATTCCAGAGAAAATCTCTCAAAAGTTTAGATATCTGAGATGAAATAGAATTAGGGGTAAGCAACAACGAGGATTGAAATATGGGAAATGCTGAAAGTACTACCTTTATATAAATCAGTTTTCCTGCCCTGGTTAACCACTGACCACCCCAATAAGTGATTTTGGCTTTTAGCTTAGCTATTAATCCAAGCCAAAGAGAAAGGAGGGCTTGCACAAAGAGTTAAAGGCAACCCCAAATATTTGATCTTCTCCCACTTATCAAATCCAGGGAAACCCAAGGAGTTAGCAATTTTGAGTATTGTCGAATGATCTACATTCCAGCCATACACGACACTTTTTTGGTTATTGATCAGTGCTCCCGAAATAAGACATAACTTTTGAAGGATTTCATTGAAGGAACGGGCAATCTTCAAAGAGGCCCCTCCTAAAAGGAGATAATCATCAACAAAAAGGGCCTGGTTTATTGGGTCCACGCCCCTAGATATTTTTATGCTCGAAATGTAACCAACTTCCTTATCAGCTGAAGGTTTTTTGCTAAGGGTTTCAGACATCAAGATGTAAAGAAAGGGAGACATCGGGCATCCTTGGCGAAGACCTCTTGAAGCACGAAAAAATTCAGTGGGTCTACCATTGACTAGGGGAGCAATCCAAGGCCTATCTGTGTAAGCTTTAATCATATTCACAAACTCAACACTAAATCCAAAAGAAAGAAGAACTTGAAAGAGAAAGGGGAGTTTTACTCGGTCAAAGGCATTTTCATGTCCAGTTTGATTATCATACCTATCTCCTTCCTTTGGAAACTTGAGTGAAGGGCTTCTTGGACTTGGATTACATTATCGACTAAATGCCTACCTTTTACAAAACCTCCCCGAAGAGGAGAGATCAACTTGCCTAGCAAGAGATTGAATATGTTGGCGAGCAATTTGGCTAGTATCTTGTAAGAGGCGTTGCAAAGAGAAATAGGATGGACTTTGTCAAACGAAGAAGGATTTGCTTCCTTAGGAATAAGATCAAAAAATGTAGAGCTTGTACACCCTCCCACCTTGGCTTTCTTTTGGAAGGTTGTCACCATGCGGATCAGATCTGGCTTGATGACATTCAAGCAGACTATAAAAATGGAAGGAAAACCTATCTGGCCCAGGAGATTTATCTGACTCCATTGCCCAGATGACATCCACAATTTCCTTTTCAGTGAAAGGTCTCATTAGATCAACATTATCCTCTGCGTTGACAAGAGTAGGGACATTATCAAAAATTATGTAGACACTACTTCATTAGAGAGACCGTCCTCCTGAAACAAAAGTTGAAAAGGCTCACATGCAACCTGCTTTAGGTGGTCTTGACCTTTAATAATAACCCCCTCCCCAATGGAAATTTCTGAGATATGGTTTCTAGACAGTCTAGCCCTACATTGGCGATGGAAGAAGGCAGTGTTTTTATCCCCTACCAACAACCATAGACTTCTAGACTTCAGACGAAGATACTCCTCCTCTTGGCGAAAAGAAAGAGTGGTTTTAGATTAAGCAAAGTGTCCCAGGGCAAGATGAGACTTGGTAATTTTGACCTCTTCCATTCCTATTTGGATTTCTGAAAGCTCTCGCAATCTCTCTTGCCTTCTATTGGTCGGATTCTGAAGAGGTTTTTTTACCCAGCTTTTCAAAGCAATTTTAGTGTTCTTTAATTCCTGTTCCCAAACAAAACCAGGATATCCAACAACATATTGAGACCAAGCTTGATTACAGTATCCCATAAACCGTCTCTCTCAGTCCAGAGGGGACTGAAATGAAATGGGATTGGGCCGAGGTCATCTTCTTTTTCAAAATTCAGCGATATGGGGTGATGGTATGAAGAGAGTTTGGGCATAATATTTGTTGAGATGATGAGTTTCTCGTCCATTAATGAACTCTGAACCAAGAACCTGTCAAGACGGGCAACGATATTAGCAAATCCCACTTTGTTGTTGGACCAAGTGTATCGTCCATTTTTGGGGTTTGAAGTCATTAAGATCACAGACGTGGATCAAGTCTTCCATCGTTGCTTGAAAATAATCCTTTTTGCATACCCCACCTTTTTTCTCATTTCGAGATAAAGAGATATTAAGATCTCCTGCCACTATTATATTTGAAGGAGAATTTGTTTCAATGAAATCTGAAAGCGTTTTCCAACATTCTTTTTTTTCATTGAAATTAACAGGAACGTAGATATTAAAGAGAGCCAAGGGTATCTTACTGGAGATATGATAAAGTTCAGTAAAATTCCAGTGCTGGGTGGCAAACCAACGATTTAGCTAAAAAATTTCAGCGCTCCAAAGAGTTGCAAGACCCCCAGATGTGCCTCTCACACTGACAACTTTGCTAGCATTTAAATTCCATTTGGTTTTACTTAATAGGAGTAAAGCTTCCTCCTCGATCTTAGTCTCTTGAAGCAAGAGAATGTCAGAGGGAGTCGTTTTCAATAAGTCCTTGACTGCTTCTGCTTTGGTTAGATTCCCCAATCCCCTGCAGTTCCAAGAGACAATCTGCATTATTTATCTGAGAGGGAGGAAGTAAAGGCTCCCTTGATGGGGCGAGTCCTCTTGCTTCTGCCAAACGCCATTTCAATGGTGGACTGTCTGCCCTGCATTTTTAGTCTGTCAGCCTCATCTTCTTGAGCCTCCTTTCTAGAATTTATGCCATCCTTTTTCGAGAGTTGTTCAATGGAGTCTTCATTGGAGGAGCGAGAGCTATCAACCAACTTCTTTTTAGTTATGTCTGCATAAGAGGGAGAAATCTTATCTCTGATTGGAGAATGGTCTTCCTGCAGAGATCCACCAACACTAGGCAGGTCTAAGATAACTTCTCCAGTTTGTACCATAGATCCTGAATTAATTTCTAGGACAACATCTTGCTCTTTGAGTTGTTGCATCTCCCCTTCTTCAAGAACAAGGACTTCAGAAGGGCATAAGACTGCAAAATGATTGGAGGATGCTATGGGGTTTTCTACAGCCTTCTTCCCAGCAGCAAAGTCACCTTTGAAATTCTTTCCTTCTTTACCTTTCTTTCTAGCATTGTGATTAGTATTTCTTGATTTCTGAACTTGAGTCCATTGTTCATCTTTCTCATTTTCAAGCTCCTCTTTTGTTTTTTTTTGCAATTGCGGGCAAAGTGTCCATAACCATGGCAAAACTGACACTTGAAAGGAATTTGCTCGTAGTCCAACTCCTGGATGTAAGACCATTCAACTACTGTTAGCTTGATCACCTCTGGCAGTCCAATCTCCAAATCAACTTCAACGCATATTTTGGCACATGAATATTGATCTTTCCGTTCTGCCCTGTCAATGTATTTACCAAGCTTGTTCCCGATGGCTTCCAGGGAGTCTGAGTTCCAACATTGTAAGGGTAAGTGGGGGAGCTTTACCCAGACAGGAAATGCGGACAAAACATCTTGAGTAGGATCAAAATTCGGGGTCCATTTGTTCAGATAGAGGCCTTGAGGGCCCATGAAGTATGGACCATTTCAGAAGATGAGGTTACGGTCTTCAGCAGAGTCAAACACAAAGATGTAGTATCCTCTACCAACAAAGTGGTTTCGAATGCCTTCATAAACTAATGGCCTCCAGTTTCTCTGAACCCAGCCATCGATAGCCTTAGGAGAAGGTCAGAGGCCAGTAAATTGCCCAATCAGCCCAGGCTCATCAAGATTTAAAGCTGATCTACAGATCCGATCATCAGGCAGCTCAACAGAGGGGATGTCCACCTTCTTCATAAATCTCTGCGATGGACCACCTTTCCTTTGACCACATGAAGCAACCAGATGCTGGAATGCCTCCAATTCAGGTGGAAGAGGAGGAGGAAGGACCCCCCCGACATCCATAGAAGAGAAGGTTCAGCTTGCCAAGACAAGAAAAGAAAACAAACAAGAAATACCTGTAGATGCGAGCCCACTGAGCTGAAAAAGAGATTTCAATAGCCAGTAAGACAGAGCAATCAATGGCTAAGAACAACCACCCAACACAGAGCAACAAAGCCTCATGCTGGAGCAATGCCAGATCAAACTGGCACGCAGAGAAAAGGAGCACGAGACGTGGGCTGAAAACTCCACCATACACCAGAGCAATCTGTAAAACAGAGCCGAGGACTGGGGGTCTTCATGGAGCGATTTTCTCTGCTTCTTCCCCTAAAAAATCCAACGGATTGAGATTCCTGGGCAATCTCCTATTAGAACTACAGAACCTTTGCACTCTTGCAATCGAAATCTAGAGGCCTTCAACGGACTAGGCAAGCAAGTACAGGATCGAGCCTCCAACGAAAGAAAATTTAAAAATGCTTCTTGAAGCGAAAAAATCCAAAAACACACCGTGCGTCCATAATGCAAGTCCTCCCACATTGTATACTTTCAAAACAATGTAATAGTTCAATCATATATGATATAAACATGATACCTCTCTAATATCTGCAGTTAAAAATTAAAGATATTAATCCCAACTAGAACAAGTGTAAAAAGATTATTACCCATTATAAACATGCTTCATTTTAAATTTAGATATTAATATATGACATACAAATTTATTTTTGATAAGACAACATGTAAGACATTTGTTTTTATAGAACAACATGTAAGACATTTTGCATACCATATAAAAAAATGTAGCGGACATAATAATCTTGAGCAAACTTAAACAATTAAAAAAACATTATAATTTGTTTTACAAATTTCGAAATAATAAAAAATAATATTATAATTTATATATATATATATATTTTTTCAATGTGGTTCACGCGCCAGCTTGACCGACGGGTTACATCCACGGAATAATTTCAAGAGGGCCCACCCGAAGGGGCCTCACTCTCGACACACTTCATGCCTAGCCCCAAGAACGCCGAGGAGAATGGATCCCGCGACCTCACATACCGGGAGGCCTACTACGAGTGCTCGACCGATTGAGCTAACTCTTGGGGCTTATAATTTTTTTATATTATTATTTAAAAAAATTACAATCTAACTCTATTTGAATAGAAATAGAACCAATATCAATACTTAATAAAAAAATAAAATTATCCTTTATATGATAATGGGCCTAATCTAAACGTGCAATCTAAAAATCCAAACCTTATATCTCGTTCACAAAATTAAAACTACTCAACCAAAATTAATCCACCTAACTTTATAATCTCAATATTATAAAATACTTTTAACCTATTATCTATATGATGTCCAATTTCTATTAAATAAACTTTATAATCTCAATATAATAAAATATTTTTAAACCATTATCTAAATGATATCAAATTTGTATTAAATATATGTCTCGTTCTCCATCGACAAATCCTTTCTCGTGGGAAATGACAAGAAAACAATGGAAATGTATTGACCACTAGAGACTAAATGAGAAAAACATGCTGATTAAAAAATGCACAGGTTTGACAGGTGACTTTCCGCTTCACTATTTTAGAACTTGCCATTCCAAATGATATCAGGGAGTACCAATCATTTGTATTGAGGCAGTTCCACCATTGTCGATGAACATTTACCTTTGCATTCGTATTTAGTCGCTTATATCATTCTTAGCGAAACTTGGCCGCCAAATATGCCTGGCTTATTGTTGTCGTACTGATCCCTCCTCCTTTCCATGCCAAGCGCTTGTAGGTCCAATTGGGTCCCCAAGTCCCATTCAGGATATTCAATTGGGATTCGTCCTTTTCGGCACAGGATCAGGATCATATTGAAGTGGAATCTCATCTGCGCGTTGAGTCAGACATAGTTACTTGAAGTGCACCCAACAGAGGAGCAAAGCTTATTAAAAGAAGGCCGGTGCAGGCTACACCTTATTCTTGTCTTTTTGATAGAATTTGATTCAGACTCGCAGCAAAAACTGTGGGATCTAACTTCCTAGATCCAGGCATTGGCGGTTAGTTGCGGCTGCTAAATTGATTGGAAGGGAAGTGGGTAGACTTCTGGGCCTGGACAATCACACAGAAAGATGAGAACTCTTTCAATTCCTTCGGATTCAGTGGTTGGTCATTCGGTTGTCTTCGAATGCCGGCTTACCCCCACAGCCAATTTTAGGACTTATAGATCTCTACGGTTTGGGTTTAGAGTGAAAGGGGAGTGTAGGCTGAATAGAGGATTTGTGAATTGCTCTTTCTCATTGAAGCCCATTTGTTCCAGCAGAAAGTTGCAGGGCCCTGGTGAATTTAGAGGAGTGCATGGCAGTGGGGTTGAGCATGGCAGAGGTTCTAACAAAGGGTTGGCTGTGGGAGCTGGAGGAGAGAAGAGTACCATGAACTCAAATGCTCAACATGTCATGGTTGATTCCAATTCGGTTGAATCGTCCATTCCAAGTATGCTTTTTTTTTTTCAGTTTTTAAAATTTAAAGATTGCAGTTGGTTTGAGTCCTTCATTCCAATGTATGCATTTTTTTTCCTTGTTTAAAATTGAAGTGGGGGTCTTTTAAAAAAATTGAAACAGGTTTTCATTTTATTTTAATAAATTTGAAGTGGGCATACTCTGATTAATATTTTAGGGCTGATATCTGCCAACAGTTAGTTATGAGGTCAATCCCCATAGTTGCATTGGCAATTTAGACTCCGTTCATGTTCCCTAAACTTCATGCAAGAACTTTTAGGACCATCCCTACCCCAACCAAGATCCCAAATCTGGATGCTGTAGGGAGGTGAGATCTTTGGAATTTACTGAGGTTTAGGCCCCAATTATATTGCCCTTTTATCATAGTGGCATGGGTGTGGCTGCGGCAACTGTAAGTTTGTATATGGCTAAGAAATTGCAAATTACTGGTTTCTGAGACATGGTGATTATCTCCGCAGAGGTAGAAGGCATCCAATATGTGTAGAAGGCTTCTTAGGAAAGGTCTAACATTATGTTGAAATTATTGTCCTCCCAATTGCCATGTAGGTTGATAGGAAACATGGTCATTAAGGATCACTGGTGACTGAGAGAGATCCAATCATATCTTTAGTGGCATATTCACATCTTTGCATTGTATTTTCCTAGGTGTTCGCCAGGACTTTTATCTGGTATTTTACTAAATTCATGGTTTCTTTACATTATTATCCCTAGGGACTCCAGCCTTTTGCTTTTTCCAAGGAAACTTATGTCTTCTGTTATATATCTTCAGAGTTTTCTAAGGAACTTGAGAGCATGCTTTTTTTCTAGATTTTAATTTTGGTTTGCAAATGTTTATTTTATTTTGTCCAAGTTACAGTGAATGTGAAGTGACCTTAAATTAGTTTTCCATGCTTCCAATTTTCTATGCAAATATATTGTTCAGGCAGCAAAAGGTTTTCTGTCAGGTGAAAAACTTCCCAGGCATTGCTCACCCCCTACAGCATGCTGAGTCCCGTTTGGGCACAAATAGATTCATTAGGATAGAATGGTTTGTTGGCAACCATGCCAGCTTCGTGTTAATCTTGCTGGAAGTGAACTTTTTGTATATTCCAGGTGGAAAGAGACAGCTGGCACGGGGTATGCACCACAATTCCATGTCACTAAAGAAAAAAATAAACAGGCCGGGATGCATCATTTTCAGTCATGGGAAAGATATCATCTGAAAGTGGGAAATAAGTTCAATCAATTGACAATTTTTTGCACCGAGAGAAGCGAGGTGCTCTACAGCCCAGTATGGGGCAGATGTTGTCACATAAGGTAACATAACGTTACCAAAAATAAAAAGTAATAAAACAATTCATGTCGCCTCATAAAATAAAAGATTAAAACCAAATGAAAATAATTATTTACACGACAAAAATAAAAAGTAATAAATTACTGTCGGCTCATAAAATAAAAAGTTAAAACCAAATGAAAATAATAATAAAAATTCATGTCTACCTATAAAATAAAAGCACCAAGAGAGATCTAATTTCTCCATGTGTAATTTTTTCTCAATGTGTAAAATACTTAAGATAAAAAAATAAATTACACACCTTTAAAAATTGGATCCCTCTTGGTGCTTTATAAATCCGTGTTTAAGATGGATGTATGCTGGTTTACCCTCAGTGATTTCCCATCCATGGATAAAGGTATTGGTATAAGCATATTTGGTTTGTATGGAATCATGGACATGCAGTGGGGAGTTAGCATTGCCCTCAAAGGAAACATCTCAAAGTGGCCCTAGGTGTTGGTGTATTTTACTATTTAGTGTGTATGAGTTGCAATGGATAACTATTGCAGCACTTTGTCAGGACTTCGTACAAGTGAAGAGTTAAAAATGTTCTAAATCCTTTCCTAGATTAACGGGGCTAGATAGTGTTCGGCTGTGAATGTATTAAGTGTGTATAAGGATTCTAGAATCTAACCACCCTTAAAGATTATCCTTGTATCCGTAACCTACCATTTTGAAGTTTTAACATGTTTGGGTGCACAATAGTTCATTTGGCTGATTTGCTTTTATGTCTAATTTGGTCTCCAATTCCTATTCCTTCAATTATATTCGGTTCCTTTTTGGTACAAAATTTACTGAAATGAGTGCATTATGTGATTCACTCCTGGACTAAAATTGTCACGTCCCCTCCCCTCTCGTCTAGAGAGGACGCGGCGAACTGCTATCTAACCGGGCATCTAGCCCCATGAACATAAACAAGAATGCATTGAAAGTAAAAGACATATGCATTGTATAATGCAAGAAAATGCAATGGAAGTAAATCTCATTCGATACATTTCATAATAAAAACAAATACATTGCAGAGTTAATACAAGAGAGTACTTATCTTGAAAATGAGCTGCCCCAAGCAACTAGCTATGTCGCTGCAGCGTTCCACCCAACCATAGGCCAGTTGTGCTCATCAATCTCTTTGTACAAATGCCACCTCCGAGCTGGGCATGATTTCTACAAGGAAATAGGGAACAACAGGCTCACACATAGCTAAATACACACCAAGGTTCAACCAAGCCAATCCACAATTGGGTTTATCAGGCTGCTAAGGCAGTGGAAAGGAAGAATTGCTAAGCTAGTGAGCTCAACCACAAAGCTATGGATACCTCTACAAGATCTATATAGCTTGGTCTCCACAATACCTACACACCCAACACAAGGAAGTATTCCCTTCACTGCTACACAGTCCCTCAGGCCATACCTTCCCTTCTAGTGTTCTCCAAGGTGTGCATAGAAGAGTAACCAACCCCTTTTTATCTTTTTGTGAGGTTCCTCTCTTCACTAGGTTTATCAAGCCAATTATAGTCCTCTTCCACTCCTAACAGTTCAGACCAAAACAAGGATGCACATAACAACAAAACACAATGCTGGGTATGAAGAAAAACGTTTTGGTAACAAAAAACAAAATGGTAGATGGGGTATCAACCCTGGGAGAGCAAACTTGATTTCAGAAAACGTTTTATGGCCTTATGGGGCAGAAACGACCTCCATAAACCCCCAAATCGTGAATCCCTTCTCGTCATCTTCTGTGCAACACAAAAACAGATTTCCAGCCATGGAAAAACTAAAGGAAATGCAGAAAGACGTGAGGAAAAACGCCCCAGCTAGCTCCAGCTGCATGAGGAAGTGAAACGCATGGGTGAGTAATGGATTGGGCACCCATTTCTGGGTGTTTTCTTGCCCCATAAGCAAAAATACGATTTTCAGAAAACGTGGCTTGCCCATGCACGAAATTGACTGCCAATACCTCTCCATTCCTAATGCATTAACTGCTTCAACCAACTCTTGGAAGAATTAAATGATTGGGTGCATAAGACAAAATGGGTAGCTGAGAGTTTATGGGTTCTCTCATTGACATTTGGCTTAACACTATTGGGTCATGGGTTTGAATAATTTCTTTCCCTATTCCTTGTGAAAATTATGCCCCCATCTCTTGTTGCATTGTATAGCTAGTTGTGGGTATTTTATTAAATTGCATATTTACATGATGTCTCAATTTATATTGTGCCTGGCTAGCACGAGAACCATATGCATCGATTTTAATTGCCGATACATAAAACACTAAATCCATGGCGGGGCCTTGGCTTTGAGCTCCTCACCATGATTTAATAACGATATTTACATCATGTACAATTTTAACGCAATAGGGTCAAAATCGGGATATTACAAAAATCAGGTAGACATGGTCTAGTATTCCCGCTCAGACTTTTGAAGGTTGGAAGCTGACAAATTACTTACAGAGGTTAATGCAGTGGTCCAAGGACCAATACATGGTAAACTTCCAATTACATATGCATAATTTCAAAACATGATAGCTGTGTATTCAGCACCCTAAGAACTTGCAGTTAGTCATTGAACCATTGTTGAATTTCTGCTAACCTTCATAGACCGTTTTAGCAATCCAAGGAGTGTACCTATAGAAGGGATATATTTTGTGATAAGTTGAGAGGACTCTGAGTGGTATTTCTGTGAGTAGTGAAAGTACTGAATCCCATCTGTTGCAGTAGGAAAATGCAGGGTCTGGGCTCTGAATTTAATGAATTGCAAGTGATGCATGGAAATGAATTAAACATAGTCGAGTATTGGATAAATAATAGCTGGAAGAGATGAAAGTACCATCAACTAAATTCCTGACCATAGCATGATTGATAATTCAAGCCAATTCCCCATTCCAGGTATGTATTTTAGTGTTTTCAGAAGTGGATCTGCTTTTTATAGTTATTAGCTGATTTTTTCAAGTAGCAGCTGTGCTGTCAACTCCCCATTATTAATATCAGTTACATTTGCAATTCAGGCATTCAACCCATTTCTTCCCACACAGTCAAGGCAGCCGAAACATCAATAACCTCAGAGGGTCTTTTGTTGCAGGCTCTACGTACTTTATGTTCTATCATAGTTGCATTGGTTGGTATGCTTTGGGTGCAGGTTTGGTTTGGGGTTAGAATACAAAAGGCACAGCTGCATTGGCATTGCTTAATTCATTTGGAGAATTAGGGTTAAAAGAAACCATGCAACTTTGCTTTAATAGATTCAAGGGTCTGAGCAAGGTATTTGGAGCTTATTTCTCATCCCAACATTTTCGAGTGGATTTGGTGTGGAACTTACTCATGTTGGAGATTCGGCAAGTAAGGGCATCTTCCAAATCCAATTATATGGTGACTGGTAGACTTGTAACATTCTGTAGCATTTTGTTAGGTTATTTCGATAAGGGTATATTTTATCTCATTATTTCATCTCGTTTTTCCCAACCTTGTTAGGTTATTCTGATGAGTGTTTACTTCATCTCTTTTTTACCATTTTTCTGGTTTCTTGATGATTATTTGTGTATAGTCTCAGTTATCCTTTGGTATTTCTAAGAAACTTGAGTTGTGTGCTATTACCAGCCTGCAATTTAACTTGCAAAAGATCATTTTTTCATTTGTTCCTAGTTACAATGACCATTAAAATGATGAAATTTACTTTCAGTTTTAGTTTTCTATGCTTTCAAGTTTTTCCCCAGTTTGAGATCATTCATGTTTTCCCTGGGAAAAAATGTAACTTATTCTAATAAAGAAAAAGAGGTCACATTCTGCATATGCTATGTGTGAGCATTCATGAAAAGCACACAGAAGGCATTTCCAGCCCAGCAATAAAACCTAAAAGAGAGTGCAATAACTAATGTGGAACAGAATCCTCAATCCTGCCTCTTTTCCCTTCTTTTGACCTCAATCCATCTTTCTGGAGAGGGTTCCATGGGAACTAACTGTAGTTTAGAAATCTGATTTCCATAATTTGTTTGGGGAGCCAACTCTTTATGAGAGTTAGAGTTGTCAGACTCATGAAATTGCTTTGTTCCTCCTGTTGGGACGTCAATACCCACTATCTCTCACTAAGGGGTGATCTCTATATTCATTTCTTCTTCCCTATCTTCTGAGGGAAGATTTAAATCTTCAGCTTGCACTTGTGGATCTTCGTTGACATCCTTCTCTAAATCTGATGCGTGCTGTGTTCCTGCATTCTGTTCCTCTTCCTCTTCTGATAAAGGCAGTTCATATGACTGCCATCTTTTCGGCTCAGGACTGGGATCCTTTTTTTGCTGTGGGTGTGTTACCCCCTATCTTTCAGGAGTTACTAGGGGAATTTTTTGCTTATGATATGATTTCCAGATCACGAGTGCTTGATGACAGATTGCTAGAGTTTTGCTTTATGATATCATGATGCTCTTGATAGCCTAGTGTGATGATGCCTTAGCCTATAGTCTCATGATATATTTGGATTAGTGGCTATGGATATGTGGTTTTGCATGATGGTTGATATTGATGTGTTTTCATTTGGCTGGTGGTTAATGAAGATAGCGCATTTCACTTTCATGTCACCTGATTATTGACATGTATCATCAGTTTTTCTAGAGCGCCCTTTCCTTTTATCATCTTGATGTTTTCATAACGCTATTGGGTATCATCTTTGCTTGAGCTCCCTCTTGGTTTCTCATCCTATGGAGGCATGTCATTGGCTAATACTTTCTTATAGACTGTAACATGCTGTTGACAGGTCAATGGGCGAGTCCTAGTGCACCCAGCAGTCCATACTTTGAGGACTATTTTCATTCTCTTTAAACTTTAAATCTGCTGTGTTTACACAAACAAACAGCAGCATGCAATTCATTTTACAGATCTGATTGATGTGCATGAATAGGTCTGTGTATGTTACTGATCTGGTGGAAAGGTGTCCAGATGTATTGAAGTTAGAAGCTGCAGAGAGCTGTGGGAAAGCTGTCTTGAATAGAACCGAATCGGCAACCTCTAATGATGACACTAGGCAATACTGGCGTTTTCAGCTTCCTGATGATATTACACCAGATTTTGGAGAGGATGCTTTGCAAGATTCTGAGGGTTTTTTATTAGGAAGTTTAACTGGTCACGATTATCCATGTGTATCCAAGTCTGAGGGTGTTGTTACCAACTATTTTGTACCATAGTTGAACCTCCTGTTGAGCCGCCATTTGATGAATATGGTCAATGTTCATATTCAGTGCAATAGAAGTTCAGAATGTTTTGCCTAGCCAATTTTGGCTAGTCATTTTTATTTTTATGCTGAAATGACCATGCCCCATGGGGTTTTTGTAATAAAGTGTGTTAGTAGGGGTTTTGAGTGGCTCGGTCCCCTAAGACGTAGATTTCAACTAAGGTTTCAGGGAGTTTTTTCCCTTGTCAATTATGCTTTGTCTATAGCCGAGTATAATCGATGAGTTTTTCTCCCGCTTCCTCCAAAGTTGGAATACCCGATTTTGAAATTTGGGCCTTGGGGGGTTATTAGAGTCCAACTAGTAAATATGAACCTACTAGACACTATTGGTATGTTCTATGATCATTTCCTAAGCCCCGGGATGCTTTAAAAATTTGTCAAATCTTTTTTTTACCGACGGCGCTGAGTTTTTTAATTTTTATTTTTTGACTATAGAGAATTAATTAAAATTTTCAATTAATTAAACCATTTTGACCATAGTTTAATTGAAAATTTTCAATTTGTAATAATTAAGTGGTCTCGGGGGTGTTTTTGGCAAATGAACACTTATTTTCTAAGCCAAAACACTCATTTAACCCCTAGACACACTTATCCTAAGTTTTAGACTATTATTTGGCTTTGAAATTAATATTTTCTCAAAAAACCCTAAAAATGAGAAATATTAATTAAAATAATAAAAAATAATAAATTGGAGAAAATCAAAATATCTCCAAAAAAGGCCAAATCGAATAAAATAAAGGGCTAATTAACTCGGCAAAAAGCATCTGGGATGATTCCGATCAAGTCTGCACTGATTGAGTCAGTATCGGAGCGCTACAGTGAACTTCACCTTGGGATTTGTGCCCCTCTCCATGCATGGACGTTTTTCCTTTTTGGCACGTTTTTATTGGATTAGTGATAAAACCGAGGAGGGATGAGGCCACCTCACCCCTCCTCATTACTCCAACACTCAGTTACAACTCAGTTGCAGCTTAGTTCAACTCCAAATCATCATGCCGAGCTTATTCAATTAAGAGATTCACTCCGGTGTTACTCTTAGTCTGGATTAAGGGTTTTAAGCCCTATCTTTTTTTTTTTTTTGTATAAATAAGAGTCTCTTCTTCCCATTTGCATATGGAGAAATTGCAAGAGAACTTTGCCAAGATTGTAACCGAGATTTGATAACTGAATAAAGTGACTTTGGAGGTCAATGTGTGGGTTATTTGCATGTGGTTTTCACCTTGCGAGGTGATATTGTTTCTCAACCTTCTCTTTACTTTAATTAATGTTGATCAATGTTAGCTCATGAAGGCTATAAATCTAGCACGGTAGGGTAGTCATTTAAAGTTTTAATTTGATTATCTATGCAATTTTCATTATATATGTGGAGTGGGCAGTAAGTAGTCAGTTATACCAGTGCCTTTCATTATCTATTTTGATTATTACATCCTAGCATTTGATCACTTTATTTGTATTGAGTTGTGTTGGTTTCAGGAATCGCCGAGAGAGAAGGGGTTGAAGTTCAACCGGTTTCTCATCAAGGGTTTTTTAACTTCATACTTTCACCATGCAGGTTCTTCAGAGCATTTAATCCGGCATCAAAAAACATACGGCTAAAAAGGGGCTCTTCCTTACCTCTATCAATCAACTTCAAAAAATCTTTTCCTTTGATTGTAAGATTCTCGCATCCTTCTTCTTCTTCTCTTTCTTTGTCCTCTTATCCATCTCTTCTTTCCCCTTTTTTGGTTTGCTTCTTTTGCCTTCACTTTTTTGTCTTTTTACTCTTTGTTTTACTGGTTTTTACCCTGTTTTTCCTTCCTTTTTTGCTCTCTTTTTCTCCACTCTTCGCTGCCCTCTTTATCCTTTATTTGCAGCCATACATGCCTTTTGTTGGCTGTCCTATTTACCAAAATTTTGCAGCCAACTTTCCTCTTAGTTGGCTGTCCTCTTTCACACCTATTTTCAGCCCTTTTGGGCACTTTTCCAGCTCCTTTTTTGCCCTTTTTCAAGCCTCTTTTCCTCTCTGATTTGCAGCCATATTTCTTCCTACTTGGCTGCCTTGTTTTTGCTTTTTGTTACAGCCATCTAACCTTTTTGTTGGCTGCCCCATTTTTCCATCTTTTCAGCTTTCCATTTTACTCTTTTCTTTGCATGTTTTTTCCCTAGTTTTGCTTCAAAAAACACTAAGTTTTTGCATTAAAAAAAGAGTTATTTTTTGCACTTAGATTAGTTTCTTTTTGTCTAACAATAATGGGTGCTTGAGTACTTGTTTGTTTTGTGTAGATATCGAAGAGGAAAAGCGAACCAGGAAGGACTCGAAGATTATAGAAATTGCAAAAACCCAAGAAGAAAAATATCAAGCATAGCTTGCATCCTTGTAAAAGCCATTAAGGCTTATTTCCTTAGTTTTTATTTCTTGCTTTCTTTTCAAGGGTTAAAATCCCTCTCATTGTAATTATTAATAAAAATGACTAGCGGGGTTAAGCCTCCCACACTTTTTTTCTACTTCCCCTATTTGGGGGAAGGGTGTCTTGTCTTTTCTTTGCTTAGTTTAGATTTCTTTTAGACTTAGTTTTATTTCCTACTAATTGCTAAATTCAATTTCATTACATGCATGCCATTTACTTCATCATGTTTCTTGCTCTTTGATTAATTATCTTAAAAAGAACCCAAAGACTCTTGAACCTGTTATAAGACAAGTCAAGAGCACTCTCTGTCGGAGAGCTTGGTTTGTTAATAAAATTTGCAACTCATCATCCCCTAAAATTGGAATTTACCATTTTACAGTGTGTATGCTCTACCCGTTCAGGATACCTAGAAGCACTGTAGCTATTTAATTCACAAATTAAATTCCAATTTTACACTTAATAAAATTTGCCACCTTGCATTGAGCGCAATATTCTAAGTGGGGAAATCTTTACTGCGGACGCTGGGTAGCTCTCCTTGTTTTGCAGTAGTTGGAAAGTTATCGAACCCCTGACTGCAAACCAGATTGTCCAACATGTCTTCGAACGAGGCCACTTAGAATATTTTCGGTAATTCTCCTCGCCTAATTAACAAGATCATTCATAAAACGTACACTAAAATTTGACCAAGTACATTTGCAAAACAATCTCACAACCATCAGAGATTTAGATTTTCAGCATCCTGGCTCCATTTTAGGCACTGGTCTGTTTATTTTTGCATCATCTTGTTTGGACCATTTGTCCATTTGTTTAAGTTATTTTATGCGTGGATGCCTTAATATCTGTCTCATCGTTTATCTCGTGTTTTGCAAGTAGCAACGTGGATTGCGTAATTGGTCTTTTTTCGTGTATATCAAAACTTCTAAACAACACTAATTCTCACCATTCATCTAAGAACACCTTAAAACAAAAAGCCTTAGACAACCTTTTTAGGGACTACCCCCTTGGCTTCGTTAGGAGTTAGCCTAAACGGAGGAGCTGGGATTAGGTGACATCACCTGGCTCTTTGCTTGCTCCCAAGGTCACACCTTTCCTGCTTAGGGAAACAACAACCCAAAAGATTTCTGCTGACGGTGTGCATTTGGCAGACAACAGGTGTGATGGAAAGTTGTCTACTAGCTTTTGACAAGATGTCTCAAAGCATTGATGTCAGTTTTCCCAATGGCAAGTGTAAATTTGCATCTCCTTAGCATGTGGAAGGAAGTTCCGGTAGTGGAGTGGCACCTCTATCGACTTCCAGTGGATGGGAGCAGCATATTATGGGTTGCAATTAGCAGCTGGTAAAAAACAAAGATGGATATTTTAGTGCGGATGAATATGATGTTGTGTTTTTGAATGAATTGGTAGGACGATAACCCCATGAGAGTATTTGGAACTAGCCCTGAAGCCAATGCCTGACACAGGAAAGGATATTGTGGCGAAGAATGAGATTCCTGAGTCTATTTGAGCTCTCTTTCTTGAACAGGACTGCTTCACTCTAGTACACCCATTAAATAATGAGAAAGATCTGCAGCAACTGGACCAGATTGCTATGGAGAGTTGACCACATCACATAATTTGTCATGTGAGGCCTGTTTGGCACTTCAGATGTCACTCTTTCAAGATATCTTCTTCATCTTGAAGTGGTTGATCTGCTTCTGGTGACGATGTCCACTCAGCTTCATTCTAGGCCATCCCTAGGACTAAAGGATGTCCATCCATTTATTTGTGGTTATGGTGCAGGAAAGCACATTGGTGGGTCCCTTTGTTTGCAAGTTATTGCTTTCATATATAACACATGTACCAGCTCCTTTAGTTGTTGCATATCATCTCAATATTTCAAAAATCAGTAAATCTGAAGTTTTACGAAAAGTTGGTTCTGCAGCTGCTACTATTATGTTGTTAGTATGTTACCATGTTACACTTACCTTCTAAAGTCAAGTGGAGAAATATCAAAGATGCCCTTGGCAGATAACTGTAAATTTTTCTTTAACATTCAACTAGGGCGAAACAGTGCATTCAAAATATCTAACCACACATGAATATCTTTTACAATATGCAGCGGAACATAAAACTGAGAAATAACTCACAACATCGTAGCATAAAAAGGACACAGTTATTTTGGGTATGGAAACCCCCCGAAAAAACCCAAGATGGGAAAACCGATGCAGCAATCAGATATAGATTTTATTATGAGAAAATATGGAATGTTACAATCATTGCAAATTCACCCAAACCTGGCGAATGCAGCTACACGGCAGAATCACTGGACAAACCCTCGGCTAAACCTCAGCACCCCCCTACGAGAGTGTATGACCCAGTTGTACGACCTCACACGTGCGAATGTGTACAACTGTTGTACGAAATTCGTACGGTCACGCTGGCAGCTGTATGGAACCCGTACGGAATAGTACGACCTCCCTCTGCAGCTCCTTCCCGTCGACCTGTGTGGGTTCTGTCTGCTCGGTGAACCCGTTTCTCGATCCTCCGTCTTCCCAGCTAAATCTTCTGTTTGACTTTCTCCCTGTCTGTATCCTGTCTCTGTCTAAATACAAGTGTGTGTGTCCTCTCAACCAATTGACCTCTCTTATATAACTTTAGGTAAAGCGTAAAACCTAATTTCACTTTCACTTAAAGTGAATCATCCTTTTAATTATTTTCCAAAGTAAATTTAGGAAAAATAATTAAATACAATTGGTTTCTTGTTTTAGAGTCTTCTGCATGCAAGGACACTTGCATGCAGGAAGACTTTCCTTGTTGCTGCTAATCTAACACTCCCTCTCAACGAGGAAGGGATTCGGTAGCAACCCCAACTTATCCCTGAACTTCACAAAACTCTGTCTGCAAAGTGCCTTTGTGAAGATGTCCGCCACCTGCTCATCTGTCTGTATGTACTCCAACCGAATGGTTGCCCTCTGAACACTATCTCTCAAGAATTGGTACCTGATGTCTATGTGTTTGCTTCGGTCATGGAACACTGGATTCTCATATAGCGTGATGCCACTCTGATTGTCATAGTGAACTACTGTAGCCTCTAGCTCACACTCAAACAACCTTGCAAGTAACTTCCTCAACTACATACCCTCACAAGCAGCCGTGCTGGCTATCATGTACTCAGCCTCTGCCGAGCTCAATGCAATTGACTTCTGCTTTCTGCTGAACCAAGAGACAACTCCTGATCCAATGCTGAAACAACAACCTGAAGTACTCTTCCGGTCCTCTACACACCTACCCAGTCAACATCTGTGAAACCTGCTAACTGCACACTCCCCCTGCGCTCATAAACCAATCCATACTCCACTGTACCTCTGATGGAGCGAAGTATGTGCTTCGTAGCCGTCCAATGCACTTTCCGAGGGTCCACCATGAACTAACTCAAAGAGTTGACTGCAAAGCTGATGTCTGATCGAGTCTTGACCAGATACATAAGCGATCCGATAAGCTGATGATACAAGGTAGGATCAAATCCGTCTGATCTCGATGCATCAATCTTCCTCCAGTTGGAAACTAGAGGTATGGCCATAGGCTTGCAGTCCTCCATCCTGAATCTCTTCAATATCTCTACTGCATACTTCCCCTGTCCAATGAAGAAGCATCCATCTCTCTGCCAAACCTCCAAGCTCAGAAAGTAATGCATCAGACCAAGGTCCTTCATCTCAAACTCCACTGCAAGATTGGACTTGCAGTCTCCAATCAACCTCTCATCTCTTGTCAAAAAGAGATCATCCACATACAGGACCAGTATGAGAGGCACCTCACTTGTCAAGAAGTACAGGTTGTGGTCAGCCTCACTCCGCTGAAATCCCATCTCCCGTAGATAGCTGTCTATCCTCGAGTACCATGCTTGAGGTGCCTGCTTAAGCCCATAAAGAGCTCTATGCAGTCTACATACATGCGTCTCCCTGTTCTCAGCATCAAACCCCTTTGGCTGCTCAATATACACCTCCTCTATCACTCCGTTGAGGAAGGCAATCTTGACGTCCATCTGATGGACTCGCCAACCCATCTTAGCTGCTAGTGAGATAATGGTCCGAATAGAAGAATACTTGGCAACAGGGGCGAAGGTCTCCTCATAATCAATACCCTCCTTCTGTGAAAACCCCTTTGCCACGAAGCGCGCCTTGCACTTCTCTACGCTTCCGTTTGCTGCATGCTTCACCTTGTAAATCCATTTGGATCCCACCACCTTTCTTCCCTTGTGGCCTAGGCACAACCTCCCATACCTGGTTTTTCATAATGGAGTCATACTCCTCAACCATAGCCTCCTGCCACACGTCATGTTGTGCAGCCTCCCCAAAGTTGGAAGGTTCAGAGTTAATCAACTCTGTCATCAGTGCCATATAACTAAGCCTCTCTGGTGGTGCACTCCGTCTGAAAGATCTCTGTGGAGGATCAACTTGCCTGGAATCCTAAACTATGGACCTAAACCACTTAGGCCTTGGCCTAGTGTCAACCTGCTGCGGCTGCTGGATATCCGTCTCCTGCTGCAGCTCATCCTCCAAGTCAATGACTGTAGGATCCTGTCCACCTAACTCCCTCTGACCATTAGAACCTGTGCTCTGTGTCTGTACTTGTACCTGTACATCTGGCTCCTCCACCTTCCTCCGACTCCTGTGCTGTCTGCTGCTCTGCTGGTAAGTCCAAAGATCTCCGTAAGGCCCTGTCCTCATCGAATTGGACATCCCTGCTCACAATGATCCTCCTGCGAGCAGGAATCTAAATTCTATATGCCTTCGAAATCTCGCTGTAACCAACAAGTAATCCCTTCTCCCCCAGAAGGGTCCAACTTCCTCCTATTGTTAGCATGAACATGACAATAATAAACATTGCCGAATATGCGAATTTGACTCACATCTGGTCGAGTGACTGTGAAGACCTCCTCTGGTGTCTTCCTCCCCAAGGTTGTGTGGGGACACCTGTTCTGAATGTATACTACAGTCCTTTATGCCTCGACCCAGAGGAATAGTGGTAATCCCTGATAAAATAGCATGGCCTTGGCTGCTCCAATGATAGTCTTGTTCTTTCGCTTTGCAACTCCATTCTGCTGTGGGGTATGGGGCACAGTGTGCTCCTTCTTGATCCCCTCAGCCGAACAATACTCCATGAACTCATTGGAAGTGTACCCACCCACGTTGTCTGTCCTTAACACCCGAATCTTCTTTCTTATTTGGTTCTCTACGAGAGTTTTGAACTCTCAGAACCTCTCAAAGACCTCTGACTTGGCCTTCAGGAAATAGATCAAGGTCTTCCTGGAATAGTCATCAATGAAGGTTACACAGTAGCTGCAACCACTGGACGAATGGACACTCATAGGTATGCATACATCAGAATGCACCAAGTCCAAGGGCTCCTTAGACTTGTGATCACTCTGTGGGAAAGGCTTCCTGATGTTCTTCCCCAAAGCACAACCCTTGTAGTGGTTATGCTTTTCCTCCTATACCTGAGGAACTCCAATGACTGCTTGTCTCAAATGCTTCAGTGCTCCATGGTGTAAGTGTGCCATCCTCCTATGCCACAACTCACCCTGACTGCTGCTGTTGCTGCTGACTAGAGCCTTTGCAGGCTCAAAGTGTAGTTTGTACACTTTCTTTCTCCTCCTGCCAATCACCAAGTTCCTATCTGACCCCTTGGGCCTGATATATACTCTATGGTCATGGAACTTCCCCTGATATCTGTTGATGTATTTGTAACTTAGGAATGTATTCACTTGTATATTTTATATTGTATTTCATTGTACCCCGACGTAGATGTTTGTTCCTCCGATCGAGAGTCATTAATAAAATAAAGTCATGTAAAGTCATTGAGGTTAACCCTCCGTTGTAAGTCGAGGCAATAGTCCCCACAGTTGAGGGGTATTAGGGTTATTAGACTCTCTTGGTGACAACGGCCCTGTAGAGTAATTGTCAAGTGGAAAACTAGTATAGATAGAGAGTGAGACTGTCTATTTGAAACACACACTCACTCAACTGTAGCACATGAGTGAGAGAGGAGAACAGCTGTCGGAAATCATCTTTGTGTTTTTGGGTTTTACTTTTGCTATTGGTGCTCATTCTATCTCCGAGGAAGTTGCAGGGTTTTCTCCTTTATGGTTTCCCCGAGGAAAACTTTGTCTCTTGTCTCTTGTGATTATTGTTGTGCATGTTATTCTCTCAGATAAGATCCTAGATCATATTGATTAAATGATAAAAATCTAACATGGTACCAGAGCTAACTTAAGAAGAAGACACTGTGCAGCTGTAGAAGCTAGGGCTTCTTACTTTTTGGGTCTCTCTCCACATATCATCAGCAAAAGGAGGCTAGGCTAACTCTCCATTGAAGGGCGCATCTTTCTGTCGAAGCAGAATTTGATTCCGGGCATTTTAAGTTTTTGACCTGTCACTGCTGCGGGAAATTAGGGCTTTTCACAGAAGAGGAATTTTTGAGTGAGCCCAACATAGGATTGCTCTCCTCAAAATCGAAATTTAGAGACCAAGATCGAAATTTTTGGTTGGGTAAAACTCCGGGAAAGCCAAACCCTAATTTGACCTCGGCAAGAAAATCAACACTGCAAAAGCTTAGCTCTAGATCCAGTTCGGGCATCTTAAATTGGTAAGATCTAACTCTTTTGTATTTCCATTTGAGGTTCTCATTAAATATGAATCAGAGAAGTTTTACTGTACAGCTGAAATACAACTGCGATGGTAGCTAATGGAAATTAGGGTTTCATGCTTGAAAACCCTAGAAGACTTAATTTAGTAATCCTAGCACTTTCGCTATAATGCGAGATTGCAGAAGCTTTAGAAGCCAAAATTTTTACAGGCCAAAGAGAAATTCGTGTTGTACACTGTGTAAAAATTTCAGCCTCAGAATCGCTATATTCTGGGAGATATGATTCCTCCAAATTAGGGTTCCAGCCTCTCCCATGATTCATCCCTAAATAGGACACCCTGGGAGAATTGCTATATCTCGGGCTACAAAGGTCCAAATGAAATTTCGTAAGATGTTCTAGATAGGGCACGAAAATTACTTTATGTGGTAAAAGTTTCATACCCCAAAGGTGAAACAGTGACACGTGACAGTATGTACAAGTTCGCTATGCTGAACAGTCCTGAAATACGTCACCTTGGGAAAACTCTCATAAGTCCCAATTGGTGAAACTAATTCTGCTCAAACATGCGGTGTTGGAAAGAGGACGGATGAGGCTACCTCAATGCGAAGTTTCAGACACAGAGGAGCAGTACTTTCGGAGATACCGCAGAAACAATATTAGACAATTCTGTAGAAGAAATTGAAGAAAACTAGGGCATCAAATATTTTGCAGTTCTGATCACAGTTTTGGGAAAATGAATATGCTGCTCAACTCGCCTTGAGGAGGCGCATATTTCTATCCAATCAGATTTGAAAGATTCCATGTTTTGAAAATTAGGGTTTCTCTGACAAACCCTAGATCAGCCAGCTTCGAAACCAGGACAGACACCTCAAATCGGTAAGATCTAATCTTTTGCTATTTACATTTGAGGTTCTCATTTCAAAATGACTAATCACACCAGCTTGATGGCAAGATTGGTGAAGTTGACAACTTCCAAAGTTCCAAGCATGGAAGTATAGGAACTCTGTGATCCTTGAATAAATTGACTTAGATCAGTATTTCAGTAAGGAAGTTCTAAGAGCCAAAGGGAGATGAGGCTAATGCTAGAGCCAAGAGAATCATTGCAGATTCTATTAAAGATCATCTCATCCCTCATGTGTCATCCTTGAAGACACCAAAAGCAAGTGTAAATGCTATGACGAAGCAATCGAAGAAGAATAAGATATTGTTGTAACCAGTGTTTTTAAACTCGGCCGAGCCGGTTTGAACTCAGCCCGAGTCACCCGAGTCAAACCGGCCTTTAAACCCGCTCGGGTGGCCGGTTCGGTATTGAACCGGTCAGCTCGACCGAGTCAAAGGCCAACTCGCCGATTTTTTCCAGATTTCAAATTTTTTTTTAAAATTAAAAATTAATGCCTAACCTAACTCCTACCCCTAACCTAACACTACTTACCTGCTGCATGCCGTTAACTTCTTATCACGTGGATGCTCATTGCTCACGGTTCGGGTTGAAGCTCTGCTCACGAGTCACGACTCTGCTACTGCAGCACTGCTCACGGTGGAAATTGGAAGCTGGCCGATCATCGATGGTTCTCTGGAGCTCGGGTTGAAGGCTTCAAAGTTGAAGCTCACTCACGGACCACGGTGGAACTTGAAACTTGAAGCTCACAGTCACGGTGGCATTCCCTTTTGCAAATCGTGATCATTTCCCTTTTGTATATTTTCAGCTGGGCTGTACGTAGTACTGAGAACTCCCTCCGAGTATTGCAAAGGCTTGTCACCTCCTATGTATTTGGTACATATGATCTATGACCTCAGTTCATTGATAATTTCAGTTGTTAATAGTTTTGTTTTTTGGTATTTTATGCACTTCTGTCTGATGTTTTTTTCTCTGCATTTACTTATAAACTATCATAATCTACATTGTATCCTTTCAAAAACCAGTGGTATCTTTTCTGGGCACTGGTTAATTTAGAAGTTTTCCATTGAATACTATGAGAATACCCACAGTGGTTATCCTTTTGTGATTCTAGGAATACTATGAGAATACCCACATTGATTATTAATATTCTTGCAGAAGAGCAGAAGCAATCCCATACACAGTACTCACTTGTTTGTCTTATTTTGATTTGTAAGAGCAGGTACAGAGCCATTACAAGTGCATACTATCGGGGGGTTGTGGGTGCTTTATTGGTATATGATACTACGTACTACGATCTGGATTCTGGCCATCTCACAGAGGCACACAAATAAGGGCAATTGCTGTAGGTGGGAGTCTTAATTTTTTACAAATACTGTAAATTTCTTATATCTTAAAAAATCTAATAAAATTATTACAGTAATTTACAAATACTGTAAATTACATGTAATTTATAGTACTATAAATTACATGTAATTTACAGTATTTACAGTATTGTAAATTACATGTTTTAATGTGTTTTTTTTTGTAAATTAATGTATTTATTTTTTTGGACAGAGAAATGTCCATTAACATTTGCATCTCATAATGCCTCCTAAATCAAAAGATGCAGCATGGGCCCATGCTGAAGTGATTGAAGGGAAAATATATTGCAGATATTGCAAAAAATAGATTAAGGGAGGAGGCATTCATAGGCTCAAACAACACTTGGCTGGCATTAGAGGTAATGTTGCCCCATGTGAAGTTGATTCAGAGGTGATTGGAGAGATAAGGTTGGAGTTGCTACAACAATTTGAACAGTATGAAGTGGGGAAGACTAACCAAAGAGAGAGAGGCAGAAATAGGGAAGAAGAGGCATCTTGCAGAAATGATTGGCAGATCTGCCCCTTATTCTGAATATGAAGGCTCCTCATCCATACCTTCTCCTTCTCCCAATTTCAAGGATACATACCAGTATGTTCCTCCTCCCTCAGAAACAAATGTCTCCAAAAAAGGGAGTATCCATAGTTTTTTCTCACCTTAAAACACCCCTTCCAATGCTGCTGCTTCTCGGCCAATTCAGCCCACCATAGATGCCCATTGGAAAAAGCAATACATAATGACTGCTCATGAGTACATAGCTAGATGGTGGTATGATGCAGATATCCCCTTCAATGCTGCCCGCTCACCATATTTCCAACCTATGTGGGATTCTGTTGTTGCTGCTGGTAAGGGATTCAAAGGCCCTAGTATGCATGACTTGAGAGGATCTCTTTTGCAAAAAGAGATCACATCCTTGGATGTATACTTCAAGGAGTTCAAAGAATCATGGGCCATAACAGGATGCACTATCATGTCAGATGGATGGACCGATGCAAAGAACCGAACCATCATAAACTTCCTTGTCTCTTTCCCACAAGGAACTTTGTTTTTGAGATCATATGATGCATCTGATAAGGTGAAAGATGCAAATATGTTATTTAATCTTTTTGTTGAGGTTGTTGAGGAGGTGGGGGTAGCTAATGTTGTGCAGGTCATCACGGATAATGCCGCTAACTATGTTCTTGCTAGTAAGATGTTAGAGGAAAAGTACAAACAATATTTTGGACCCCATGTGCAGCACATTGCATAGACCTCATGCTTGAGGACATATGCAAACAGGATTGGATCAAGCACACTGTAGAGCACGCCAAAAGCATCACAAGATACATCTACAACCACTCATGGGTATTGAGCTTGATGAGGAAACACACACAGGGCAGGGAACTTGTTAGGCCTACCATTACTAGATTTGTAACTCATTTCCTCATGTTGCAATCTCTCCTTGCACAAAGAAAGAACTTGGAACAAATGGTTTCAAGTGATGAATGGAGTTCAAGTAAATGGGCCCGCAGAACAGATGGAAAAGACACCAAGAAGAAAATCTTGGAAAGGTCATTTTGGAAAAAAGCAGCAGAGGTTTTGAAAATCATTGAGCCACTTGTTAAGGTGTTGTGGCTGGTGGATGGGGAAAGATTGGCCATGGGATACATTTATGAGGCCATGGATCAGGCAAAGGAGCAAATAAGGGCATCATACAAGGATAGAGTGGCCAAGTATGGGCCTATCTGGGATATCATCGATAGGAGATGGAACACTCAACTCCATCGCCCTATACATGCAGCTGGGTATTTTCTTAACCCAAGGTATCATTATAGAGCTCTGTTTGGAGAAGATCAGATAGGTGAGGTCAAAGATGGATTGTATGAGTGCCTTGGGCACATGGTCCCAAATGAGATGGAGCAGTTGGAGATACACCAACAGTTTACCGCTTACACTAGAGCCATAGGTACCTTTGGCAAACCTGTGGCTAAGGTTGCAAGAGATATTGACCAACCAGGTAAACAATTCCATTGTTTTAATTAAATTTAGTTGTTTAATTTTTAAAATTTAATAACTTCAACATTTAGTTAAATTCACAATCTAATTCGTTGATTTAACTCCATTTGCACTTGCAGCAACTTGGTGGGAGTCATTTGGTGGGCAAGGCATTCAATTGCAATTGTTTGCAATTCGAATCCTTAGTCAACCATGCAGTTCTTCTGGGTGTGAGTGCAACTGGTCTGTCTTTGAGCGGATTCACACGAAGAAGAGAAACCATTTAGAGCAAAAACGATTAAATGATCTAGTCTTTGTGCAGTACAACCTTCGCTTAAGGCGTAACCAATTGATGAACAAAAGACCTGATACGAATCCTATTGTGTTGGATGATATTGATCCAACCTCAGATTGGTTAGTGGAGATTCAAGAGCCCGAGTTTGATCCATATTTTGATATTGAGCTAGATGCAGCAGGTGATCTTACTATGGAAGCAGATCCACTATTACCAGTACCATCATCAGTTCATGTTGATGCGAGTGTAGAATCTAAATCCATAATATTTTTCGTCTATCATTGAATAATATGAGTGTTTCAAATTTTCAATATAATATGTACTAATAATTTGATACATCATACAACTATTGAATCTTGATATAAAATTATTTCATTCCAGATACGGCAGGCACTAGTAGGGAGGGGCACATGCGGGCACCTGTACAGCCTGATCCACGTCCACCTCGTGCTTTTACGCATTCAGCTAGTACTTCAGCTAGTGTTGCTCCTACTGCAGCATTTGTAGATGACCTTGAGGGTTTTGAGCCTGACCCAGATGCCATTGCTTATGTCATTGCTAGTCCGGGTTCTAGTTCTAGCAGTGGTGTTGAGTTTGATAATTGATTATTGATCATGTTGATCAATGATGCAGTGCCATACTTATTACTGGCATCATAGCATTTCGTTTTTTGGACTCTGTTTTTTGGACTCTTTCACGACTCACTCTACATCATATACATTACATGCCATTTAGGCATCTTTGATTATGTATTTTCATTTTGTTCATATTTTCATATATGTATTATGTATTTGCTGCTTGCAGCGTTGCACATTGGCACAGTACCCTTCGTGCAATTTTGATATGTTCACCCTTATATGGTATATATATGATCATACTTTGGATGTTTTGTCTCTAATGCTTTGGAATGATGGATTATAATCTTTAAAATATATTTTTTCTTTAAAATTTAAATATTTTATATGTTTTTTAATAAACCGAGTCATTAAAATCAAACCACCCGAGTCATTGCCGAGTCCAAGTTGACCCTCGGCCGATTCCGAGTCCGAGTCCGAGTTTTAAAACATTGGTTGTAACCACCTTGAATGGCCTCCCAAGATCATGGGATTCATTCATTTGAGGAATGTGTGCCAGGAGGAAGTGATTACCTTCAGCAGACTCTGGGAAGAATGCACACAAGAAGAAGCTCGACTCATAATAAGAGAAGAGAAGATGGGAGCAACTGAATATCAAGCTCTCACAAAGATCTCTCAAGCGATGAGGAATATGAAGGACTCAATTCTTGAAGAACCTCTTATCCATCTTAGCATTTGGATAAGAAATGATGATGTTATGAATGAAAAGGATGATGAAGCTGAAGGCTCAAGAAGGAGTCTACCCACGAAACAAATAAAGATAAGTATTTGAATTGTCTTTTCCTATATATCTAGTTGTTTATATGATATTGTTTAGTTATTATGCATGATTGAATGGTTGCATCAATGACAATATACTACTAATATGCATGTGATGGGTAAGTAGCCCATGGTGCTATACAACACTCCGTTGCTACTTATCTAGAATGACACCTCTTTGCTGACATATTGGATTAGTGCACAATCTCAATTATGTCATGGTAGAGATGGAAGGCATCTAGAAAGTTTCCATGAGATATGGATGAATGTTGTATTGGCTAAAATAGTTGCATGATTATATCTTTATGCATAAGAATTTTTCATTATGAATATGCCTTATGAAATGTTTCTAACCATACAACTAGTATATTTGACTTGTAGGAAAGATCGTGTACAATTGCCTATAAGAAAAGAAGGATGAGACTTGTTCTGAAGAACAAGTGACGAGAGTTCAAGATTCACTTCAATAAGCATACATAAAGATGAACCTGAAGCTTCCATAGCGAAAGAAAGAGCTTCAGAAGAATATAAAGAGAACGGTAGATGAAGAATAATCCAAGATGAAGAATAGTATGACGAGACTTCCAAAGAAAGCAAGAGGCCTCAGACACACTCTAGTTATGTGACACTGTTGAGAGACATCATTGATGCAAAGCCTTCTAGCTATGAAGAAGTAGCCAAGAAGAAAGGGAAGGAAAGCACCAGTTCAAGAAGAATGATGTCTAGGATGCAATATCGAGACCTGAAGGGAAGTCCGTAGTGTCTTCCATATGGATCTACAAGATCCAACATGTAGTAGATGGCAACATCGTGGGATACAAGGAAATATTAGTAGCTGAGGAAGCTATTTGTCACTCCAAACCAGAATGTTTCAATACATAGAGTACGAAAGGCAGAGGGAGAATGATGCTCCGCTTCAGAGGGAGTGACTGCAGAAGATCCCGAGGTTCGACATGGTATGATAGGATGGACAAATTACTGATGGCTCTAGGCTTTATTAAGAGTAAAGGGGATTCCAACCTTTTCTTCAAGGTTGAAGGCGAAAGACCAGTGATGCTCCTGTTATATGTCAATGACCTGTTCCTGACAAGAAAAGAGGAACTCATTAGAGATGCAAGAAGGAGACTTGTTGTCGAGTTCGAGAGAAAGGACTTGGGTATGATGCACTACTTTCTAGGCATGGAGGTGTGGCAGAGTGCGGATGGAATCTCCCTTGGAAAAGGGATGTATGCAGTGGAGATCCTGAAGAGGTTCGGGATGATGGATTGCAAGGCCATGGCCACACCTATGGCTTCAAACCTGAAGCTCTTGAGTGATGCTTCATCAGAGACGGTTGATGCCACGATGTATCATCAGATGATTTGTTCCTTGATGTACCTGAAAAATACGAGACCAGATATTTGCTTTGCTGTGAACACATTGAGCCAGTTCTTGACTGATTGCTGCAAAGCATATTATGAGGTACCTAAAGGGTACAGTTGATTATGGGCTCAAGTATGAAGCGAATCAAAAGATTAACCTGGAGGGTTATGTAGATTCGGATTGGGCAGGCAGTGCCATTGATAGGAAGAGCACTTCGGGGTGTTGCTTCAGTATGAGATCAGGTGTGATCTCTTGGTTCATTGTGGAAGGCTTTATTGGCATTTTTGAATCAATCATCATGTAGAGGCATTTCGATGATTTGTGGCTCCTGATTTTATTTTGAAGTGAGGCATCCCACCTTTCGAGGGATCAGTTAACATAAGGATGGAATGTCCCTCTCTTGGAGCTTGGTTAGAACATTTATCTATGCCCTTTCATTGTTGTTTTGGAGGAGCGTTCCCTTGGAGGAACCTTGGTCACTCTTGTTCATAGAGCCGTCCCCGTTTGGAGGAGAGTTGTGACATGGCATGTGCATTTGTTGAGAGCGATTTGTCATTGGAGTAGATTTAGGGCTTGTCAAACCCTAAATCTAGGGTCTAACTACTTCCATTTATGCCTTGTGGACCATTTCTTTGGTAGTGCTGCCTTGGAGAAGCTTTTGGAGGCTGAGTTTGACTTCCACTTATCATCCTCCACTCTTGTTTCATGGAGGTGCCCTCCTTCTTAGGCCTTATGCCTCTTGGATATTGTACTTGTGGCTTTGACCACTTCATTTCAAGGAGGTTGTTAGGGTTTGTTAGAGTTAGAGGATTTTTTATTTGTTTATTCCTCCCTAGGCTAGATCTAGGCTTTTAGCCTAGTCTATTCTTATTGTAGAATGAGATGGAACTACAACCTATATAAGGGTTGGCTTTCTCATTCATTTCTCATGTTTGGATTGGGGGAGAAATCCCATTAGACTTAATGAACTATCTTTTGGGTCTTATGGATGTTGATGCTAGCGATCCATTTAAGGTTTTCATTTTTCCTTATGCTTGGTTGGTTGATGGATATACAAATTGTCAATGGCATTGAGGTAATTAGGATTAGGCTCTTTATGTTTTATGTGGTTATTAGTAGCCGGGAGAGTAGTTTAGGTGCACATTTTTTGCTCTAGGTTATGTGTTTTCCGATGTCTTTGATGATAGTTTTCCTCCTTAATTCATTTGAATTTTTCCCTTTGTGTGATTTTGAAATCGTCCCAATCACTAGCGAGCAACTAAGTTTGTGCACTACAACCCTAGCCCTTTCTAACCTTTCTAAAGAAAGCCTGATGCGATCCTTGGTTGGCCCCATTTCCCCATTGGATAAGACACTGGTCTCCAATCGCTTTATCACTATTATCTTTTACCAAAACAAAAACACTTTGTTTTGCTACAATTACTCTTCAATTTCACCTTGTGCTCCATTATTAAACTCTAGTTATATTATCCTATGGACTCCTCCCTTGAGCTAGAGAAGAGTTAGACTAAAGCAACGTTGCTGAAACGTGGAGTGGAGCATGAGCGAAGTGGAAGGCGGGAACATCTTTTTCAAAAATATTCAGGAGCACAGCGTGGGAGTAGTAGCTTGGGAGCGCAAAATTCTAGGCTTAAAGTTTTTTCGAAGGGGCAGGAGAGGGAGCGGGGAAGGATTAGAAGCTTCTGGCAACCATGGCAGAAGAGCAGAAGCTTCCCTCCTAGTTATCCTTGAGCTTTCATTGATTTTAGGGTTTCAATCTTATGATGCTAGTTTTTGTGGTAACGGGGTGAACTCACTCTTGAACTTGGACTAGGGGATAATAAGCTTGAAAATGACTTGTTTGATGGCAGTTTCAACACAGGAAAGCTGCGTTCTCATAATCTGGTAATAGAGTCCAACAAAATTGTTCTTTTTTAAAACTCATCTTGTTTGGCAAACCTTTGCTAAGATCAATCTCTATGCATATTTAGGCATATGTGAAGAGACCCAAGCTAACCATCTTAGGATTTGCTTTTATAAATCTGCTTAGTGTTTTCCCGTTATCTTAAAGACTGAGAGGTGCCATAAATGTAATGGCAAGTTTGTTAGGTTCATCCAAAATGTCACTTTTGTGAGAGTCATTGTGAACGGGTCAAATTCAGGGAACCATGGGGTAATGAACAGACCTGCTCAACCCCAAAACCAGGGATCCCTCTAATACTTTTTGATAATCTTCATTGTATATAAATTGAACAACAAAAAATCCTTTAAAACAAATATATACCTCACAGTTCTTTGTCCACTTCAAGTGAATCCACTTATACAAGTTTGATGTAGGAGACCAAAATCCATTGAATCGACAAACTAAAATAGATTCTTATTAAAAGGAGAGAAATTCTATGATCTCTGGCTTTGCGACCTTCAACATTGGCACTTCTTTAAATGTCTCTAGTATATACATACTAGGCACAGGAGGGTGTGGACCAACTGAAGAAGGATTATTCTTGAGGACATCTTTAAACGAAACATGTTTTGAGGTTGAAGTCAACCCTCGGCCCACTACACCTTCACGTGAAGTCAACACCAAGAAAAGGTTGAATCTTTGGTTATGCTATATGCAGACAATAGAGCTTGGTCCTTAAGTTGTTTACCCTCCAAGATTAGATGTTGGTGATTGCTATAAACATAAACATTCTAATAATATAATTAGGCTAATGAAAGGTCAAAGGGCGCATAGCCCTACACCTAATGACTAGTAAGTGTGTATAAGTATATTGTCACAAGGCTCATTGTAATCATCATTCATTATTTTATACACAATATTTATATTTCTTGGTATATCCAATTGAAAACATTAAATCAATTTTAGCTTCCGCTATTGTTAGTACTAGCTCTAGGAATCCAAATTTTTTTCTTGTCATACTCTACGCACCAAGTTGCATGATCCTTACAGAAACTATAACAAATTATGTACAACCAATCATATAGTTCAATAGCTGTACCATTTGTTGCAAGATCTATACAAAATTTCCCATGTGTGTTGCTTTGTATAGTCGCTTGTATAATCATGATGTCATTCAGCCATCATTTGCAATGTTCCCCCAAGTTTTTGGGACGCATGATTAGGGAAATGCACATTGGAGACATGTGGAGACACCCCCTCTAAATTTTGGGGAAGTTCATGGGGGATGGAGTGACGTCTCTAAAATTTTAAAAACAAAACAAAATCCCAAAAAGAATAATTCATCTGATGTATATTCATCATTGTGTAATGTAAATACTAAATACATTGATTATTTTCTAAATAGTACAATGTAGAAACTGTAAAAAGTACAAATAATGGAAAAACAAAAAAAGGAATTCTCGACAGGGACGAGGGGGTGAAACTATTGCTAGTATCCCCCTCATCCTAGTGGCATGGGGAGTCTAGGGGGTGCGTCCCTGACCATGCAAGATGTGTCCCCGTGGAACACTAGTAATTTGTGGTCGATACGTCTCATACTTGCATATTAGTGCGATGAAGCGATCCATCCCATGCAACCATCTTTAACCCCCACGTGAATTTTTTCATGTGCCCTTAACCAAAGTTGCATTACCTCAAAATCATACATCTTTTTATTTTAACCTTGGAATATTTCATAAAATCAACTTGCCTTTATAAAGTCAAATTTTTCCATCTTTTGGTTCTAAAGTCACCTTGTAAAAAACTTATATAAAGAAAAGAGGGTGGACTTCACAAAGGAAAAACCAACCCCAAGATGGTTAACAACGACGAATTACATGCAATTGTTGATGATGTGGAGATGAAGTCAACATCTTAAGACATTGCCTTGGTAATGTTGAGAAAGGACAAAAAGAGTTAGGAGAGGGACAAAAGAATTAAGGGACAAAATTGACAAATTAATAAAAAGGAGGAAAAATTGACAGGTTAATAGAAGATTATGAAAAACGAGCCCTATTAAGAATGAGAAACGATGATAAGGATGAAACATTGAAGATACTTAATGATGATAATGAAAGCATCGATGGACCAATCGAAAGGGTACATTTGTTATTTGCACAACCCTAAGTCCACCAAAAATTGCGACGAAGCCTATAATTGCCCAACACAAGTGACCATAGACTTAAAGATAACTCGGGCGTCGGGCTATCTTAATAAAATAAAAATTGTGATACCTGAATATGATAGACTAGAGGATCGAAAAGCTATCATGTGGATTAATAAAATCAAGGGGATTTTTGCTATAAGTCCACTTGCAAACGAATTAGATAAGGTATCGATGACATCCTTTTACTTAGAAGGAGATGCTCATGATTGGTTCACATGGTGGTCTAGGAAAACTATTGTTTTCTTAGTTAACTAGAAAATGTTCACAAATGATCTTCTTAAGAGATTTCACAATAATGAAGAAGACACCTACACCAGGTTTTCCCATTTACAACAAATAGGGATAGTTAACGAATATACCCATGAATGGGAAGTCCTAACAACTAGATTTCCTGATCTTACAGACGATCAACCACTAAAAATGTAAATTTCAAGGTTGGAATCCATTATCCGCCATCAACTAAGCCTATCAAGACCTATGAACTTGGTTGAATCTAGAAGTATGGCAAAAGTGATCGAAGGAATTTCATTGGTCAACAAGAGGTAGTTTTTGAACCCTTAAACAAGGCAACTAGTTACAACGATACCAAATATCACCATTCAGAAAGGGGCAAAATGAAGGAAAACAATTGTCACAAAATGAAGGAAAACAATTGTCACAGATGTGGTAGGAATTAGACTCTATGGCATAGATGTAAAGATCGTCATTACACTACTTTAAGATAGTGAATGGAAAGGAGGTAGAAGTCTTGAAACCAGAAAATGAATTTACTATAAGCTACAATTAAAAATCTGATAATGATGAAACACCACCAAAAGTGTCATTAGCATCAATGTTATTCACACCATAAAGTAAGAACGAAGATATGGTCCCCCAAAAAGAAACTACTCCTCAAAAGTAACAAACTATATTCCACCTCATTTAAGGAAGGCTGATAAGACCTAGGTTCTAATGGAAAAGGTCCAAGAAGCACAATCAAACATACAACAACAAAAGCAAGGGAAGTATGTTACCAAGGACCATTAAGGTTTCGTGTTCAACATACAAATTCAAAGACTTCAAAATATGATGCATAAACTACAATAGAACCTCACAACACTAAAATTGGGAACCAAGTCAAGCCCCTACAACTAGACAAAGACAAAGATGATGCCACCATGAAAGTACACTCAGCTAGAGAGAATCCTATTTACTGCGCTTTGAGCACAAAATATTCTTTAATGGGGTGGCAATGTTATAATAATACTAATAATATATTTAGGCTAATGAAAGGTCAAAGGGCACATACCCATTCACCTCCTAACTAGCCAATGCGTATAAGTATGCCATCAGGAGGCTCATTGTAATCATCATTCTTTACTTTGTACATTCAATATTTTTATTTCTTGGTATATCCAAATTGACAATTTCTTGGTAGATCCACAGGGATCCCTTGTGAGAGCTCCAACTTCTTTATTAAGTCCACCACATGATCAATGGAATTTGCCCACAAGAGTGAGGTTTTCTTGGTGAGAGACTTATCACAATCTAAATCCATGCCTTGGTAATAAAAGCTTCATTAAACACTTGGTGAACAAGCATTTCTTCAAACATTTGGCAAACAAGCACTCTGTCAAACATTTGAGATCATTAATTTAGGATAGTGCTTTGTCATGTTCTAATCTTAACAGGCATTATCCCACCCTCTTCTTCATTCATGCATTGTCTTGTTTGGAGAGAAACACATGGAATAGGACTTGCACTTTTTGTTTTTTAAGTAAGTGGTAGGTCATCAATTTTATATAATAGGTGGTAAAAGAAAATTACATGCACGACAGAGAGATTTTGTAGAGGAGTCTCAAACCAAATTCTCTTTTATGGCTTGTTAAGGCTTTGTCTTTAACATTGTCATAAACAAAAATTGAAACTATTTGAATAGATTTTGGCCTTTAGCTTCTATAGCTAATTATAAACATAGGAAAGAAACATATGACATATTTTGGTCTTTGGTCCTTACAAAATATAAAAAACGAAAAGGAACAACTTTGAAAAGAGATGGGCCCTTGGTCTCTAAAACTTTCAAAATAAACAAAAAAAGATGTAAACTCAGAGGTTGAGTTGAACTTGAGGATTTGCATGCTATCCTTCCTCTTGGTCCAAGGAGATAGGGTGTTGGGGGTCCCCAATAACCTAGTCTTCTTTTCCTTCTCCCTCTACTTTATCTTTTGGAGCTTGGTTTGAACCTTGGAGGGCTTGCAATAAGAAGTAAGATTTATCATTTAGTTGTAGCAACTCTTCTTTAATTTCTTTCAGAAGCGAGTTGCTTATCTTTGAGTTTGAATATAGCTGGTAGGCCATCAACTCCTTAGTGTGCCAAAATGGGTCCAAGGTAAGGGAATATGTTGTGGTCCTACCTCTTGATAGTCCAGTGTTTGGTGTGATATGGGAAAGGTCATCATCAATCCTCTTGTTTTCGATGGCTACCTTATGACCCCTGACCTTCTCCAAATTATTCAATCGGTGCGTAGTGGTGGCCTTATTCTTGGCCTCAAAACTTTGTGCGATGCATCGAGCCTCAATTTTTTTGCCCTTGGTTCAAGTCTGTTGTATTTTATCTTACTCAAGCAGGTGTTGACCCTTGCATTTGGGTTTGGGTTGAGGTGGGTTGGCCTCATCCCTTTCCTTCATCAACTAGTGCTCTTTACATTTTGTTTCCCTTGCTTCTTGCTTAAGGAGTAAAGCCTTGAAAACTATAATATGTACCTTATTGTCCATTGTTGCTCTTGCAATGCCTCTGTTAACCATTGTATGGTTCTCTTTTATTGGGTTCCATCGACAGTTGCATAGATGAGAGGCAATGGGGGTAGGGTTATATGATTATTGTGGCTAACCATTAGGAGGATATTGGTCTAAACTCCAAAGCAGAGTGACAGTAAACCTCGTAGCAATGTCATGTCCATGCAAGCCATGCTTTTGTTGTGCACCGGTGGCATTATGGTTGTGTGAGCTCGTCCTAGTTTTTTGGTCTTCCTTGAGTTTCCCTTTCCTTTCTCAGCTTGTCTTTATTACCTTCATGTCTAGAACCTTCATGCTATAGGATCTTGTGATGAGTTTCGTATCCAGATGGAGTGTGTTGATTAGTGTCCTAAAAAACATGATGATTGTCTTTTTCATACATATCCTTCCCTTGCTTGTGTCATGTGCCACCTTCTGCCACCGAGTGGTGGCCATGATAGTGGACATGTGGTATGACAGGAGCGTCACATCTCATTCCCATTGCGCTCTTTTCGCCAGGGAACAAATTATTTTGCACTTAAATAGAAAGAAGCATGTAGTTAAGGGCACTATGAGTGGATAAACTATATGATATTTCAATTGCATTTATGGATTTTTTTTTAAATTATTCATTTTCGATCAAAGAGGATAATTTGATTTTTTATTTTATTTTTTCTACTAGAGGAGCTTTTTTATTAAGAAAAGTAGTAATATAGCATACTTGAAACAATTAAGTCAACTTTTTATTTCTCATTTTCACCGTTCATGCTTACGGTGGGTAGCCCAAGTGAGACAAACTCTAGAAATAACTTTTTGACATGCTCATCCTTGGGTGGTTCTTAGTTTCAAAATCATCGATTCCCTTCTTGATAAGATCCAATCTCATTGAAATGCCCATCATAATTAGGGTCAGCTTATTGAAGTGATCTAGCTCCTAGTATTGATCCTTGTGATACTTCATATTTGCAACATGGTGTACTCCAAACTTACTTATGGTCTTTCAAAATTCCTTAACAACTTCCTCCTTAACTTGCTTCATTTTCCTTTCCAGTTCCCTTTTAAAGGCTATATTTTCCCACTTTCACTTTTAGAAACCTCTCTAAGATTTGGGATCCAAGTCTTGGTTGCACAAAATGGTCTCACGTTTAGAAGGTAGACTTTTATGCTCCAATGCCTTATTTGACTCAAATGGACCTTCCCCTAGTATGCCCTATAGGCTGAGTTTTGTGCATACACCCTTTTCCTTGAGATGACCCTAAGGTTCATCATCTATCTTTGTAAGTATAACAGAGGGTTGACTCCCCTTCAAGATGGGAGAGATACCCCTACCTAGTGTTCCACTCTTCGTAGATGCTTTCCTCCCTTGGTTAGGCAAGCCTGTGACCTTGTTGGTTTTTTGAGGTATGATTATTTCTTTGAGAGATGGGTGTCTCAATACTCAATTTCTCTTGATGCTTCTCATCACCTCCTTCGCCTCAAAGAGGAAATCAATGCTTGGAGTAGGAAGGACATTTACAAAAGCTTCACACGAGCCTTCTAGGTTGGGCCTTTTGGGCCTTTGTGCCCCGTGTTGGCCTTTTATTCTTGGCACTTACTCTAGATCACTAATGGGATTATTGTTGAACCATTGTATATCTAGTTCCATTTATTTCATGGGATTTACTTCTCGCTTGGTTAGATTTGAGTGTGTTCATATCAATTGAGGGTTGAGAGTCCCTAAGTAGCATGGGTACCCATACCTGGGGTAGGGTACACGTATCGGTATTAGATACCCATACCCACGTACCGGATACCTCGTACCAACGTACCCTGCCATACCTTGTTGTACTTCAAACTTGGTCGAAGTACTCGAGATGTTTGTCACGGATTCAGGGGACGTTAACTGCAGAGGGGATGGCGTATCCCTATTTTGGGGACGCTTGGGGACACCTAGGGACCGGTTTGGTATGAGCCCAGTCAATTTTGTATAAGTGACATTAAAGTCAGTAATATTAAATTCTTAAAGTAAAAGGATAGAGTGACATTCTCCTTATCTTTCATTTTCTATCCTTTTACTTAATTTTTAACATTACCATTAATTGTTTCAGGACTTTTGAGAGGGGTTCCAACCTCATTGGACTTCATATGCAAAAAGTAAAATTTTAGATCTCATTTAGAATTCAACAAACTTTACAGTTTTCAGGGTTGCAACGTTTCCATTGGATTCTATTGTATATGAGGGTATGGGATTGGCATTTAATCAAGTAGATCAACCTTTCTATGTACCTTGATGTTGGTGGTGCTTATTGTTGAACTCCTCTATCATGACCTTAACAAAAATGTACCCTTCACTCAAGCAAGATCACTTATTAAGCATGGGAAGCTTTTTCTACCTTATTTTAACACTTGGATTATTTGAAAGTTTCATCAAAATTGTAGGGTGTTGACTAATGTCCTTGGAGGACCAACTTCGAGATTCAAGGTAGAGGCAAGAGCTAGAGCCTAGATGAGAGGGCATAGGGTGCTATTGATGAATATGATCCCAATATAGGAAATGATTTTGATATGTAATTATTTGTTGTAGCAAGAAGTTTTTTGGACTCTTTAGGCCATTTAGCCTCTTTGTTTATGTATTTTGGGTCAGATATGGATTGCACTTGATGTTTTTTTAGTTGTATGCACCCTTACTATAGTCTATATACATGAGAAACTTTGCATATTTGTGTATAATGGTTTGGANACACACACACACACACACACACACACACACACACACAATACCCCCAACGTACCCAAGTCCCTTGTTTCAAAAAGTGGCGTCCCTGTCCCCTCACCCGTCCCCATACCCATCCTTGTACCCAAGTTTCCTTGCAACCTAGGTTGAGACAAATCATTATCTTCCCAAAGCAGGATGGATCTGCAGCCTTGTTCGTTGTGTGGGATTGGGACTAAGGAGCACTTTATCTTACGAGGTCTCATTTACTATGAGATGAGACAAATATTTCACTAGCTCTATAGGGTTCAGACAAGTCCTTATCGACCTTTTTTAGATGTTATGATCAACAAACCTTTGCCTTGTCCATTAGGGAGGTATGATCTCTTATGCGACATTTACATTAGGGATCATTTATCAAAGCTACACATATTACTTCTTTCCTCTAGTCTTAGGGATTAGGGGGATGAAGCACCCTGCTGACACTTAGTTGGACACTACCTAGTACCAAGACTATTTGGTTTTGTGCTCTAGCCTGCACTACCATTAGAGGAAATTTGAGCTCTAAAATGGGCCTAGAAAATGAGCCACCCATAATTTCTTGATGAGTTGGAATTCAAGAACCAATAGAATTTGAATAAAATGAGTCAACCATAATGGTTGACTTGACATATTTGTCATAAAAAGCTACTTTTTTTGTTTGTATTTTCAACATATCTCCATGTGTTTTTACTCAAATTTCGAGCGGGAGCACTCGTTGGATGTGTAATTAAATTCTGCATCCAACGAGTACTCGCACTGCATACTTTTGACGGACCCCTGTGCTCCAAAAACACAGAATACCTAAAAAATCATGATGATGAGTGCTCCCACTCAAAATTTGTGTAAAAACACAGGGAGATATGTTGAAAATACAAACAAAAAAACTAGTTTTTTCTCTCTTCCTCCAAAATTAATAAATATTATTTTATTATTTTAACTATTAATTTATTATTTTCCTTAGGAGGCCCATTTTAGACCCTAAATTTTTTCTAATGCTAGGCTGCTTGTCGTATTAGTTTGAGGGATTCTATGAAGATCAATGTGATTGAGGAGAGGCATCTTAGCGGTTCAATTTTTCTAGTTTCTTCTCCTCTACAAGGAATTAATCAGCCTTGGATGTTATGAGTGACATTCCCTCTATCTCATGTTGAAATTCAATTCATGGACCAACAGATTTGTACTCAGAATAAAACTCTATAGCTACTAATCTAAAACTGTATTTGCCTATCAAATACCCTTTCTCTACATATACTAAACTCTGAACTATATATTCAAAAGTATAGACACCACATTCTCTAAAACTCTTCCAAAACTTAACAGTGAATTACTTCTCCAGCATAAACAAAATTCTAGAATTTATGATAGCAAGAAGAAATTGTAGAACTTTAATCCATAGTTACATATATAGGCGATATATTGCTGATATCACGATACATCACGAGTCATTCTCCTTGGCGATATATCGCCCCTAAAAAAATCGCGACATATACGACATTTTCAATATATTGCTGATATCACGATACATCTCGAGTCATTCTCCTTGGCGATATATCGCCCCTAAAAAAATCGCGACATATACAACATTTTCAATATATCGCTATATATTGAATGTGTCGCGATATATTGAGAATGTATTGCGATATTTTGGAAAATATCGCCCTGCTAAAAAATGTGTGGCATTTAAGAAAAAGAGGTTGTGGGTTAAGTTTTTCGTAGTGTTATTAGGATCAGACGGTTTAAATTCTTAAAGTAATAAATGTTTTTTTAACATTACCATTAATTGTTTCAGGACGTTTGAGAATGGTTCCAACCTCATTGGACTTCACATGCAAAAAGTCCTTCATATGCAAAAAGTAAAATTTTAGATCAAATTCAAAATTCAACAAACTTCACAGTTTTCAAGATTTCAAAAATTGCAATGTTTCCACTGGATTCTATTGTGTATGAGGGTATGGGATTGGCATTTAATCAAGCACTCCAACCTCTCTATTTACCTTGATGTTGGTGGTGTTATATCACTTATTAAGCATGGGAAGCTTTTTCTACCTTATTTTAACACTTGGATTATTCAGAAGTTTCATTAAAATTGTAGGATGTTGAGTCTGTTGACAAGTGTCTGTGGAGGATGAAATTCGAGATTCGAGGTAGACGTAAGGGTGAGAGTCTAGTGGAGGGAGGCATAGGGTGCTATTGATGAATATGATCTCGATATAGGTAATGATTTTGATGATATGTAGTTATCGGAGGAGACAACTCACACTGGCTTTCCACCTCAGTCCCATTACCTTCCACCATAGCCCAAGTAGTTGGAGCTTCCATTTCCATCCCAGGATCATCCAGAGCACCTACATGACCACCTACTGCTTCTAGAGGAATTTGGTGCCCCTTGTCCATAGAAGGGGTAGAGGAAATTGATGATTCATATTATTTATCATTGTACTATGTAGTATCTAGATGCTTCATGAGTCATGATGATTATGTTAAAAATACAACATTATGAGTCATTCTCCAAGCCAATGTTGTGTGCATCAGGATTGGGTCTCATGTGTTGAGGTAGGGAGCCTGAGTTGGACCCAAGAACTTGGAGTAGAATGCTTGGGTTGGACTCAAGAATGACTAAGCCTTCAGTCGTAAAAGGTTATTCTTCATGTGTTGAGGTGAATGCTTTGATATATCAAAGTGATGATGTTGTAAAGTCTTGTTGGACAAGGCTCAAGACTTATGTGTCAAGTAGGATTCTAATGTGGATCTCCAGTTATAGTAGGTACCCATGGGGTGGACCTCCAGTTATAGAGGTAAATGCTTTGCATGTTGAAGCATTAATGTTGTGTGATGTATTACTAACCATGGTCACCGATTGCTATTAAGTCTCCTTTAGAGACTGGCCACCTCTAGAGTGATATACTTTAGCATATGATCATCTGATCCAGAGTAATATAATATGATCACAACATTTGACAAATCTTCTTAGTTTAATCTGATATGATAGATAAAATAAAGTTAGCACATATTGACCATGCAGTAAAGATAAGAGATAAAGATAATGCATAGAGAATAAGAGAATTCGAATTGCTTATGAGAAAACTTCAGTGAACTCAAATTGTTAAAAGCTTCAATTAAAGTAACAATGTATGCCTTAGTTAAATATTGTTAAGCTTCAGTTAAAGCAACAATGTATGCATTAGTTAATTAAAGGAGAACTCATAGTGGTCACTTCTGTAAATCAACCAACATGATTTCGGTTAAGATTAGTTAACTAAAGTGTTAATATAAAAAGGGAATTAGTTAACTAAAGTGTTTTGTAGGACGACACTTAAGTTAAACTAAAAGACGACACTTAAGTTAATTAAGTGTTTGCATGACAACACTTGAGTTATTACATTACCACACTTAAGTTAGCATCCTAACTAAGTGATCATACAATCAGTTAGAAGGCGAATTCATCATGAATTCAATTAAGCATAATTTAATGTAAAAAAAAAGAAAGGCATTGCACATTGATTATGCAAGATTGAAGAAACAAAGGTGCACAACTACTATCGAAGAAGGAAATTCACTATAGTTTGCATGGGAGGCTAATTCCCCATGTAGTGATTCGTTATTTCTTGCATGGCACTGGTTTGACAAGTTATTTCATGTATTGAACTCATTGCAAAGATCATCTGGTTGATCTCTCTTCTCTATTGCTCAGTATTCTCTTATCTTGCACCTGGGGTGCCGAAAGGAATCTGCTATCTATGATAACTATACTCTAAAGATTTGTTGGGGTTTTTCAGCCTCATTGTTTTGAGGGTTTTCCCTAGGGTACATCCTATGTTATGGTTGAATGTTTTATGTGATTGAATGTTCTTTTGATTCAAGTTTTTAGTATCTCTGCACTTAAAGAATTAAAGATCAAAGCTCAACATATTTGCACAAGAATTCAATAGATTCATCTCATGAGATACATTTATTTTTATCATTTGAGGTGATTTTGTATCATTTTATCAGGAACATATTTCAGTATTTTCAATTTATTGTTGATATGTGCTCATGATCCACCATTTGACATCTTATGCATCTTAAATATTAATTGTATTTTCATATTTATGTAGCAATGTGTTTATTTGTTGTTGTTGTTGCTTTAGATGTTAAAAAATTGAAAAAAAGGTTATTTTTGTATTTTTTGAGGTTTTACGACATTTGCTGATATTTTTCGATATTTTCGCCGATGTTGCCGATAAGTTACATTCTGGATAGTCGACAATATATTCGTCGACACGATATACGTAACTTTTCTTTAATCACATATCAACTCAGAAAATACTAAAATAGAAACTCACATAGCGACTCTCTTGCCAAAATTTAAGACATGAACAACTAGCTTGCCCTATCCCTCCTTTATAGAGTAGGAGAGATAGCTTAGGGCTAATAATAGACAACCTAATTTAAGTCCTACTTGCATGAGCAACCTGCCTAGGAAAGAGTGCCCTAGGAGAGCTTCCTAAGGAAGTGTGCACTGGCTATAAATAGCTAAAACACCTAACTTATGCACCTTTACTAGAATTAGAAGAACTCCTTGAGATTGGTGCTATTCCTAAAACTAGAAAATGCTAAATCTAGAATAATACATCTACTAATTTTAAAGACAAATATAGAATTGTGTAACAATAGCAAATGCTAAATTTAGAAAGACTCTAAGTTGGCACATACATGCCTCTAGCATGCATGTGCCCTGCTATCTATAAAATTCCTATGTGCCTCCCAAGATAAGATAAGACGATTTTATTAATTTCCAACAAATGAGCACAAAAGTAGGTCAATACAATGTGAATACATCTAGTGTGAATACAATGTGAGAGTGCAAAAGAAACTCGTAGGTAATGCTGAAAGCAAGATAAATAAAGCAAAAGAAAAAAGAAAAAGTGCAACTTAGATAGTGTCTAACTAAGCTACTTACTAGGTTTAACGAACACCAAATACATACATACATACATACATACATACATATATATATATATCATAGGTGCGGTGATACAAGGTGATAGTTCGAGATCAGAAAACTAGACATCTTGATGCTAATCAAGAGAATGAGAGGTCTAAGGATGATGTCAACATCTCCTAGGCTTGATGATTGAGGGCAGAGGGGGCCTATGGAGGCACTAGCTTGTTGTCGGAGTTCTCGAGCATGACAGTGGGATCCGTCTGTACAATCCTGGGGGGCATAGGAGCAAGGGAGACTTGCTTTCCTACCATCCAAGGTGAAAGGAAGGAAATTCCAGATAGATCTCTGGTGGCTCAACTAAAGCTGAGAGGTTATCTTACGAGTGGGAGGCACCCTACTTATTTGTTTGGAGCTAGTCCATTTGTCACTATGAGGGTGTGTGTCTAATGCTTGGTATTGCACCTTTGAATTAGTCTCAAGGATATTAGTTGATCTCCCAGGGGGGACGTTGAGGGGATTGCCAAGGTTTGACCATTCTATTGTCTAAAGCACCGTGGGGCTCTGCTCATCTCTTGTTGCCTCGATATGACGAATCATCATGAAATATGAGGTGATCCTCTTGGTAGTCTCCTGGAAAGGCAACGCATGCAAGAATTGAGATCTGTGGCTAGATATCTCACTGATGCTGCCCCGATATGACAGATCATCATGAAAGTATGACGTGATCCTCTTGGTAGTCCCCTGGTAGGGAAACACGTGTAAGAACTGAGATCTATGGTTGGATATCTCATTGATAAAGAGGACTAGGCATCTTTGGTTGCGAAATTGGAAGAAAGTGGAGAGGGAGCTCCCTGAGTCCTTATAGGTGCAGTGGTTGCATTCTCTAATCTCGTAGTAGGAGCAACTAAAAATGAGGTGCACCTCAGTTTTTGTCTTTAGTAGGTGGCATATATGGCATATCTTATATTTTCAGGGAATATGGTGATTGCTCTCCACTCAGAGTATATGAGAGCGAACCTAGAGCTAGCTCTCATCCAAAGTCTATCCGTGAATGGGGGATGAATGATGATGCCATCCTGCAACTTTGAGAGCTGCTCTAGTTTCATTGACTCGACGACAGGGTGTGATCGATACTCGTATCTGGCCTATCTCTCATCACAATCCATTGCCTTAGCTATCCCTTCAAGCCACACTTGATCTTGATATGCGGGGGTTATAGATCTTTTGGCATCTGTTGGTATTGCAATGGACATGCTTTCTCCATTTAGATATTCCTTAGATGCACCGGGCCTCTTATTACCTACCAGGTAGGAATTGAAGAGTCATCCAAGATGACTTTTGTAGGCAGTTCGTGTAGGTCACTTGGATCAACCTGTTATCACAAATCTTGTAGTTTCCCCTTGAGATGATCCTATACATGATGGTAGAGGGAAGGCAACTGAAGTTGTGACCTACAAAAGCTATGACCTCTGAAAGGTCTTAGATGTCACACTGGTCAAAGCTCCCGACACTTTAGACCAAGCGAATAGCTAATCCTAGGAGGCGTCCCTAAAACCAAGATAACCCTATAGATGAGGAATTAAGGTGGATAATCCAAGGTATCTTGATTATCTCTTAGTATAATGGTTAATTAGAGATTTAATTGATTACTAAGAGAAGATGTGTGCCTAGATGAAAAGCCCTAAATTACCCTAGGGTTTTAAGCATGAAAATCAGATCTAAGGGTAATAAGGGGAAATTAGTTAAAATTAGGAATGGGAATTGATTGCTAGGTAAATAATATGACTATTAAAAGTGAAACTAGCAATACTCAATTTACGGTTCGTAAGATTTCCCTGTTTCCCTATGGATTGCGCCCCTACCTAAGGTAGATAGTGTCTTAAGGTGGGAAAATGGTGTCTGATGGTCATGGAAATTTAAACTAAGGGGTTTTAAATTATTTCCAATGCGGATTTTAAGTTTTAAAGCCAGTCGCAAACCATAACATATAGATCTAAAATTTAAGGGTTTTAATATTAGGGTTTCAGTAGTTAATTCTATGACTAATGGATTAGATTTTTAAAATGAGAGATATAGAGTAGATCTTACCCGAAAAATCTTGTAGATTCCTTGCAAATGATGATCTATCCCGTCTTGATCATGATCTATTTGAAACAATTAGGATAAAGCACAAAGTGAAATCGATTTGTTCAAGTGAGGTAGTGCGCCCCTCTTTCTTGCATAGTCAAATTGCCAAAGTGAGATTTGCTATGCATGAAAAAGAAATTATAGATGCAAAAGAAATTGAGAGCATGTCAAAGATCAAATGATACTATTGAAAAACCCCCTGATCACAAAACGGCCTCAAGAGAAACGAGTTGGGGAAGCCCATAAAAACGCCCAAGTGAAGTTGCCCTCCTGCACGCAAACACTATCTCTTCCAAAAAATATTTGGTACCCCCAAAAAATTCTTCAAATTCTAAGCAAGATAGAATTTTCAAACATAGACAAGAACATCCCACAAAGAAGATTCAATAATTTCTTAAAAAATCTCTTTATTCAAATATCCAGAGCCAAGAGTCCAAAATTTCCCGATGGGATACAATGAGGGGATCACATTTCTTAAATAGATCTAGAGTGTGTCCACATTTTAACCAAATCAATCCAAAGGGTGATATTAAAACATCATCAATGGTGGACATCTTTTAATTTTGTTCTACATACATGGATCAACATGGCTACATCAAAGGGGGGCACACTTTTGCCCAATAACGTCTTAGTGAGGCGAAATACATCATAACATAGGATATAATCATGTGGTACATAAGAAAGGGGTCACCTAGGGGCATAAATCACCATAGGAGCCACCTTAACAACATAACATAAGATACAACAAGTTAATACATCATGAGTTAAGGTGAGGGTTGCCCCATGGAGACGTCCACCCTAAATGAGCCAAAAAAATAATCTGGGACCCCAAGTTGAGTGTAACTGGTGCAAAATGATCCGGAGAGCCATCATCTATCATCTCAAAACAATCCCAAGCCATTTCCTTGAGCACACTAGCCAAATCGATTTCCTCAAGTAATTACATACTCCATTTTTATGTTGGTACAACCTCCGAAGATAATAAAATGCTCTTAACTCTCTGTTGGCTGAAAACTGAGGCAAATTGACTGCAAAAATGAATCCGGAGGCATAGTAGAATGGCACTGGTGACTACTCATACCCATTAATCTTCTAAAAATGTGACCAGAACAATAATAAAGTAATAATAATCATTGATACTCAAAACTAGGGCCATAACCTGAAAATTGAGATTGCAGTATTGCTGCTGGGCATGTCTGGAGCTAATCTAGCCAATGTTGATTTTTGTAGTCACTGCCTTGGGAACCGTGTTTGACTTGGTCAAAGCACCCAAACTGAAGGTGGAGCAATAATCTGGATGATCCTAAGTACATCATAGATGAATGAAGCTCACATGATTATGTTAATAGCCAAACTTAAAACATTAATAGCATGACAATGGTACATAAACATAAATAAATATCATACTTAAATCAAAGTAACCATTCAACCTTCTATAGAGCCCCTTAAGTATGCTCACTTACAAGACTTAGGGAATAAGCTATGATGGGTGAAGTGATGAAACAAAGGCTTAAGGTCAAGGGGAAGACTTGTTGACTTTAACATAGTGATCTCTCAGACATGGAAAAAGGAATCCACTTGCATTCATGATAGACAGAGAACAATAGGGAATGGAAGTGTCTCACAAATGGATGAGTTGAAACTTGATTTGAAGAGTGTCCATTCAACTTTAACAATTGTCTACTGCTCACATCCAAGCTAAACTCAAGCTCCGTGAGGTTCTTTTCTAGGACCCTTGCGTTGAGTACACAAGAAACTGTAGTGAAGAGATTTTAGGGGACACCTAGAATTACCTGTCCCTTACTCCATCTCACATCCCAACTCGTAGGCTCCATGAGGATATAATCATTACATTTTCAAATATGGTCAACAGTCTTTAGATTTAACAATTATTTATCCACTGTTTTTTAGGCCTTTCACATTTCATTTCGTAGCTCTTTTCAGGTGTGTCTAAAGACACAATTTGAAAATTTATCAATGGGCTAGCATTTCACAAGATATAGCATATAATATATAATGCATGTAATGATGGTATACATAATACTTCAAGTTTTAGCCGACAACTCTTCGGGCAACTCGGGGGAATATCCACAATGAGGACCGAACATCGGGGGCAACCGACCAGAGAGGTCAAGGATTCGAAACCCAACTCACCAATGCTCATGAACCAACACTAGCGGGTTCTCCTGGACCAAAAGGATCAAGGCTTCGGCAAGTTTTGTTGCACAACTGAGAGCCGAGACACAAAACAACATGTGGTCTGTCATCATAAATTTAAGTGGGGGGAAAAGTGGTCCTCAATCTCACAAGTCAAAGTTCAAGTCCGGTTAAATGTCAAATGGAAGATACAAATGAGTGGAGAAAGTGATAAATGGTGCCAACATAGCAGGATGGACTAGGTTTGTTCAAGATGAGCGTACATAAAGGCCTTATATAAAAGACTACCTAGCCACTCACAATATAAATCACTCAAAACAATATAGTAACACAGTAAGCTAATCAATGTCAAGTCATAGCTACTAAAATAACCAATATAGACAAAATACATCCAAGTACCACCTGTATACCTACTCAACCATACACGTCTCTACCTGAGATGCCAATCTGTCAACTATATACTATCTCTGCTGCTCTGCTTGAATGGACCGTCATCACCAAGGTCATCTCAATAGACTAGGAAATCTCAGTCATGGCGTGGGAATGCTTTGCATTTGCTGTTGAAATAAAGCTTTGAATGGCTCATGCTAATAGTCGATCCATGTTATATCCCCATATAATGAAAATGCCTCTGAAAAGTGAGAAAACACCCATCTGCTGCATCATGGTAGCCCAACTACAATGTATGTGATAACACAACCCTCATGGTGGGTTATGTCCAAAGATGGCCTTTTATGCTACACATTTCATGGATTTGAGGATAGTCTCATTGTTTGGCTCCATTACACACTCCTCCATTGGACAGATGCTCTTCGAATTCCTTGGCTAGTTTAGAGTGGGTACTCATTGTCTCAGATTGGAGACAGATCAACATATTAATAGATCAAATAGGATTTGCTAGGTGTGTCATCTTTGTGAGGTTGAGACTGAGGAGCATTTCATTTTTCGGTGCCCTATTTACCATGAGATTCGCGAGCGATTCCATTTTGTCTTTAGGGACCTTCTTCTCACGGAGCTTCAGACTCTGACTAGCTTCTTTAGATATCTCGATCAAAGATGTTTGGCCTTATACTTATAGGAGGCCCTCTGACTTCGCCCCCTCATCCTCCAATGACATACGTAGTCAGAACTGGCCTCCGCTCTGTGGATCACTTCCTTCTTTCCAATGCTCCCTTCCTGTAGGGGCACTAAGAGGTCGACAGAGGACGACACTGCTTTTGAGTGCAGATTAGTTAAGACACAGAGAACCACCTCCACTTCAACTCACCAGTGCCATGGCGAGTTTTGAACCCATCCTAGCAGCTGTACGACCTCATCTAGATCACAACAGCAGGCTTTCCACTCCATGTGGTGGCACACTAACCATTATAAATCCTCTTCCAGTTCTTCCTTTAGTCAGAGTACTATTTTGAGATTCTTTCCTGCGGCTTTGGATGTTAGGAGAGATGCTTCTAGTACTTCTAGTGCTTCCAATGTACCGTGACATATTCACAATTTTTGTACCACAGATTCTAGATCCACTCCCCTTGTACATTTTTCTTCTGTATTCGATTCCTCTGTATATCTCTTTTCTGGATTGACTCTCCATATTTGGAGTTAGCTCTTCTTGGTTTTTTGTTTTTTAGGTTAGAGACCTACCTCTTACTTTTTATAGGAACCATGTTAGCGCTCCCACTTTGTATTAACATCATGGTACCTCATAGTCCCATTGACCTACTTTTGTGGTCATTTGTTGGTCATTGACCTCTTCCCTTGGAAGTAGAAATGTAAGTAAAAGAGAAAGCTCTTCAATGCATTGAAGATCATAATCTTGGGTTTACCCAAGTTGAGTGTCAACTATTGAAGATCACAAAAGTTGGCTCGAGTGTCAATCTGCATAGGCCTTTAGGAGTAGAGGCCAACAAAAACAAGTCATTGACAAAAAGGAGCAGGGAAATCAACACCCAATGTAGAGGGCAACCATATACCTCTTAGATGTGCTTATGGAGGAAAGACTCCAGCTTGTCAATATAGATCCCAAAGAGATTCGGCTAAAGGGGGCACCCTTGCTTTACCCCAATGGTACTCTAGATGAAGTAAAAAAGGTTGTGTGTCATCCGAAGGCGACCTAGAACCGACTTGTACAATCTCATAATGGTTACCAAGAGTGTCATGAAAATGTCAATGTCACAAAGCCTATGGAATAGAGCATCTCTCGAGACCATGTCAAATGCATTTCGGAAGTTGACAAAGCAATAGTAAATTTTCGAAGAGTGATGGCATGACTCCTCATTATGCCTTTGAGTGTGAAGATGTGATCAATTGTCTAGTACTCTAGGCAGAAAAGGTCCCAGCCTCTGGCCCTAAGGTGTCAATTCTTTAACTTGTCTAATGATGAAGGGTTGTGGCATAAATCTTGGAGAATTTATGTCCAACCATGATAATCTAGTAGTTGTTCAAATTGGAGCTACTCCTGATTTGTTGATCAGGTGAATGGTGTCTCTAGAATAGGAGTGGGGGAAACTGGAATATACCACATGTCTAAATAAAGTAACAATGTGCAAGTTGAGAGATCAGATGCCATGTTGTGCCTTTGTTCATTATTCTCTCCTCACACCCAACAATTTGCATTTTGTTGCATACGTTTTCTAGTGCACCTTCCACACCATAGCAATCACTGTTGCAAAGAAACCTAGTGTTGGAAATGGACTTGCCCCACTGGTGTGCCAATAACAACTCCATTGCCATTACTATTATATGCATAGTAATCGAGGTTGAATGAATTTGCTAGGTGCACTCTCTATTGATGGAGATCAACTTCTGAGCAATAGGTAAACTCTATACCTCCACCTAGTGGTAGTAGGTTGATGCTTGTTAGTTTTCAAGGTTATTCCCAAACTACACCTTGTTTGAGGATGCCTCATGAGATTTGGGGTAGCCCTTGAATGGTTCAAGATGGATTTCCATATTGAAGATGGCTTAGTTAGTGGTTGCTTGTGTTGATGTTCTCCAGGGTTCCGACATCGGGCAAACATTCTGCAAATCATTCTCCCATATGTGTTCGCGACCCAGGAAGAATGGCCCTGTTGTAGCATTAACTGTGTGTCTTATGGCTCGGATGCTTATACTCGTCCAATCATGTGTTGACTGGAGTGGTAGTAGGCTAGAGGTTACATTGCATACTCCATGTAGAAGTGCTCTGCAGTGGGAGTGATCTATTCTTTTAGAGTGAGATGACTTGTCTATGTTACAAGGAGATATTATCTCTTTGTATGCTAGACAAAATCTAATCTAATGTTAAACTTGACAATTGGCGCCAAGAAGTGTCCGAGACTTCTTAGAGTATGGTCAAATGAACATTAGAGCTCTAGTAAAGAATTTGACCGCATGTGAAGAGACATCAAGGAGGAGAATTTTTTTAAGATGAAGAAATATCCATGAAGACACGACAAACCATTGAAGAAGTTTCAAAGAGCATTGAAGAAACTTCAGAAGAAAATAGAGACAAGATGGCAAGTCGTCTTGAAGGCAAATAAAAGTGGAAGATCAAAACTAGCAAGTCGGCCCCATTTGAGGAAACTTCTAGGGAATGGAAGAACATAAATAGAGAGCCTCTCATCTCATTTGAACACACACTCAACACAACATCTTCTCTCTCCACTTGCTCGCATCTCTTGGAAGGCCTAACAAAAGACAAGAAGCAAAATTTTGGGGGTTATCTTATTCTCTTTGAAGACTCGCTACCCTTGCTAGGGTTTCTTGTGAAGGAGGGCAAACCTCTCTTATTTTCAAGTTCATCTTTATGATTGGTATTGTTCTTGTATTGGATTGATTTCTTTTGAGAAAAGTTTGTTGGGTTTTCTTCCTATTGGGTTTCCCAAGATATAATCTTTGTGTCTCTTGTGCATGGCTATCTTTCAGTGATCCTTGTTTATTTTATGTTGCAAATGAATGATGTTATAATTGTGGGATGAAATAAGTCACGATTTAAAAGTTGAAAGAGATGATAGTTATACTGTTAAGTTAAAACTCTAACAACTTGACCTCAGTTGGATGCTTGCATGACATTCTTCCTTGGAGCTTTGGAGATCTTCAAACAACTTCATGGCATTCTACATGTTGGCCACATGGAAAATGTTGCTTGCTTGGAGAATGCATGGCATTGGAGGAGGATCATTTGGCATTTTGGTAGAGGGCGTTGAGCCCTAGATTGCATAGGGTAGCTTGGATGCTTGAATAGAGGCATGGAGTTGACTTGGGGATGCATGGGTTGCAACAACATTCATGTAGGAGTAGTAGACCTAGTGGAGTGGGGAGCGTTGCAGTCCTTGAGAGTCTTGGAGGAAGAGCATTGGATACATCTCATGGAGTGCCCTTGCATTGACATTTGTACCCTTGGAGTGTAGTGCTCCACATGTGTGAGCCTACTTACAACTTTGTAGGTTGCTTGTAAAGGTTTAGGTCCACATGTTTTGTTGGCCTCTCTTTCCTCATATATATAGAAGAAGGAGAGGGTCCTTTCATATCATCATCATTATACTCTTTTCTTTTTACTTGGCTTCTTGGAGCAAGGTGCTAGGGTTCATGAGGAAACCCAAGGATTTATTATGAAGAAGAGGGAGTACGTGTTTATTGGAGGGTACTTGTGAGATACTAGGGTTCACTCTTTAAAAGAAGACGTTGGAGATGATGATAACTCTATCACTTTATCATCTTGTGTTAGAGATGTGAGGAGAATACACTTGTGTCTCTCTATCTCTACACTTTCTCTCTCCTGTCTTGGTGGCACTAGGGTTTTTTGGAGCTTTTGGAGAATCTTGAACTGTGTTACTTGGGAGCGGAAGTGAAAGCGAGAAGCAGAAGCGGGAGCAGGAGTGAAAAACAAAATTTTCAAAAGCTTCCGGTTTGGAAGCGTTTTTTATATAATATATATTTTTTTATATTTTGATGCATATATGTCAACAAATGCCTGTAAAATGTTGAATTAGTTATGGAAAGCATAAAAACATGAAATAAACCATAATACCATATAACATCATTCATCAATCATCAATCATCAATCATCTAGCAGTGAATTCGTCAACCATAGGTCTAGTATTCATGATTCCATAACATCAAAATTTTCAATATAACATTTTGTCATCACTAGTAGTTGTAACCAAAGTTCAAACTATAGTGTAGACTCTATAGAACATCAACGATTCAACCATGAAACGAAAGTTGAAAGTTGAAACAATTCATGAAGCATCATATTCATACCATAGAGTTATAATATGCTTTATGCAATCAACTGTCAATGACTCAATCATGCAAAGTTACAAATAGTGAACTTCAAAGGTAGGTTCAACTTCAAACTTCAAACTTCAAACTTCAAACTTGAATTTCCATGTAATCATTAATGTTTACTAAATATACCATAATAAATATAAAAGTGTCAATATTGCATAAACTTGAAACTTGAAAGTACTGTAAACAAGAAAAGACAAGAAAACTAGATTCTATGGATGTTTCCTCTTGCCACGAGAAATTTCCATTTTCTTTCCCGTGCTCTATGAGTTTGAACAATGGGATTATCATCCTAGTAGTCACCGATGTTGAGCCACGTCCAAGACTCGGTCCTGCAAGACCCCCCCAATTGATGTAGATGGAGGTCGTGAAGTTGAACCTCTAGGAAAAGATAGTGCATTTGTAAACAAGGTAGAAGATGGCGGTGGCATTGCTGCTGCTGCTGCATGGTCATCATCATTGCCCAAAAGCTCTTCCTCCAAGCGCTTTAAAGCGAAGGCTCCATCCTCCACGTTATGCTCCTTCAGATTGTTGTCCCAAGTGAGATATGATCTATCAGTTTTGGCCCACTCACAGTAATGGGTCAACAACCTCAAATTGTAATGTACATAAACCAAGCTTTCTACTCGGTTTTCATTTAATCGGTTTCTTTTCACTAAGTCGATGAAGCTGTAGGTGCTCCAACCCCTTTCTGCAGAGGAACTTTTAACCACTTGTGAAAGCAATATGACTGCCAATTTATTCTAGCGTGGTCATGTTGAGCCATACATGTTCCACCATTCTATAGGAGTTGCCCTATCTTGATCTCTAGTTGCATGCAAAGCACCAAACGAACCAACTTCACCGATGTATTTGCTTAATTCACTGCGCAATAAGTCACATTCCTCTACATTAGGGACCAACTTGTCTATAGCAGCCATATACCCAACCTGTACCTCTAGATCTGTGTGGGGATTTCTCCTAACCCCACCCCCCTAGGTGTGGTTTGGCCAACCAAGACTGAGAATAATATTTTGGTGTTAATACATATGCTAATGCATGTAGTGGAACGTTGAGATGTTCCCACCACATGTGTGTGAATATGTTAGATTTTTATCATTTAAGCAATATGATCTAGGATCTTATCTGAGAGAATAACATGCACAACAAAAATTACAAGAGACAAGAGACAAAAAATTTTCCTTGGGGAAACCATAAAAGAGAAAACCCCGCAACTTCCTCAGAGATAGAATGAGCACCAATGGCAGTAGTAAAACCCAAAGATAGAAAAGATGATCTCCACAACTGTTCTCTCTCTCTCACTTGAGAGAGCTTCTCCTCTCTCACTCATGCGCCCCAATGAGTGAGTGTATGTGTGATAAATAGAGCGTCTCACTCTCTATTTATATTCTTTAGTTCACTTAATATTTGACTTTGTTATGTAGGCTTGAGTAATCCTAACTCAGTTATGTAGGCTGGAGTAACCACAACTAGGGTACTAATGACCCGACTTACATTAACTCACCTAGGGCCGAATTCTCTAGGAGAGTCTAATAACCCTAGGGCCCCACAGCTGCGGGGACTTTAACCCTTGAACAATAAGGAGGGTTACCCTCTATGACTTTACATGACTTGTTTACATTACAAATACTTCCCGGAATAAACATCGGGGTACAATACATAAAATATACAAGTGAATACATTCCGAAGTTACAAATACATCAACACTCCCTCTTAACTAGGAAGCTATTCTCTTGACACAATACATCAGCACAAGTCTTCGTCACTGGATCAAGTCTGGATCATCATCAAAGCTGGATCATCATCGGATCATCATCAAAGCTGGAACATCATCAGATCATCATCACTGGATCATCATCATCACTACTTCCTCTATCTCGATCAACTGGTGCTATCTCTCAATTCTTCTCGTCATAGGAAGTTCTACAGAGCCAACCCTTTTTCATCTTTGACCCAGTCAGAAAGGCCCGCCCAACACTTACATCTAACAATGAGAGGAACACATCCACCATCATGTCAGAAAGGCACGCCCAACACTCACATCTGACCATGGGAGGAACACATCCATCACCATGTCAGAAAGGCCCATCACTCACATCCATTGGCATGATAGGACACACCATCTATCATCCAAGGAAAGGCTCAACACTTACATCTACTGGCATAGCAGGACACACCATCTACTAACCAGAGAAAGGCACAACACTTATATCTGACCCAGTTAGAAAGGCTTAGCACTTATATCTAACCCAGTCAGAAAGGCTCAACACTTACATCCTCTGGCATAGTAGGACACACCATCTACTATCCAAGGAAGGGCTCAACACTTTTATCTACTGGCATGGTATGACACACCATCTACCATCCAGAGAAAGGCTCTGCACTTACATCCGTCGGCATGATAGGACACACCATCTATCATCCAGGGAAAGTCTCTGCACTTACATCCGTTGGCATGATAGGACACACCATCTATCATCCGAGGAAAGGCTCTGCATCTATATCTGATCATGTGGGAGCCAATCCCACAGTCATATCAGAATGGCTCTGCACTTACATCTGATCGTGTGGGAGCCAATCCCACAGTCATATCAGAATGGCTCTTCACTAACATCTGATCATGGAAGGAACCAATCCTATCACCATGTCAGAAGGGCTCACGGACTCATCACTTCCCCTTGGAAGGAACCTCGATCTGGAGAACACCAAGCTTCTCCCTGAAGTACTCAAACTTCACTCTAGCCATTTCTAGCATAGAATCATATCAGGGCTGATTACGTCCAAGGAGAACCTGCGAGCTTCGCTAGGACTGATTACATCCGAGGACAACTTACAGGACCGTTTACGTCTGAGCCACCTATGAGCTTCGCCAGGATTTTATGCTCAGACAACCTGTCTTCACCGACTATGCTAGAAATCCCTCTTTCGAGAGATCTTGATCTGGATCACATACTGGAGCTTCACTACTACTCTCTCGGCTGTTCTCAGTGCCATGCAGGACTCCATCCTACTAAACCAAGAGATCACTCCTGATCTCATACTGAAGCAACACCCCAAAGTGCTCTTCCTATAATGGCACTGCCTGCCCAATCCGAATCCACATAACCCTCCAGGTTAATGTTCTGATTCGCCTCATACTGGAGCCCATAATCAATTGTACCCTTCAGGTACCTCACTGCATGGTTTGCAACAATCAGGTGAACACGTCTCAATGTGTTCACAACAAAGCAAATATCTGGTCTCGTATTCGTCAGGTACATCAAGGAACAAATCATTTGACGATACATCGTAGCATCAATCGAATCTGATGAAGCATCACTCAATAGCTTCAGGTTCGATGCTATAGGTGTGGTCATGGCCTTGCAGTCCATCATCCTGAACCTATTCAGGATCTCTACTGCATACTTCCCTTGACCCAGGGAGATTTTGCCACACCTCCATGCCTAGAAAGTAGTGCATCATATCCAAGTCCTTCATCTTGAACTCGGCGGCAAGTCTCCTTCTTGCAACTTTAATGAGTTCCTATTTTCTGTTAGGAATAAGTCATCGACATATGACAGGAGCATCATTGGTTGAAGCAAAGGTTGGAATCTGCTTTACTCTCAGTAAAGCGTAAGTCATCAGCAAGCTGTCCATCCCGTCGTACCATGTCGAACCTCAGGATCTTCTGTAGTCACTCCCTCTGAAGTGGAGCATCATTCTCCCTCTGTCTTTCATACTATATGCACTGACATTCTGTACCGGAGTGACAAGTAGCTTCCTCTGCTACTAATATTCTATGTATCCATCTAGGTTTACTGGATACCAAGATCCTCTATCTTGAACTTTTTTCAAAAGTTCTTCTCGCACCCATCTGTGAGCTTGTCATCCTCTATAGGCTTTCATCTTCAACCTTGTAGCAAAGGTTAAGATCTTCATCACTCTAGGTGATATTTAAGCTCCTCATGTATGTGTCATCCTATGGGTGTCTTCTGAGCTTGTACAAGGCCTTCTTTCATTTGCACACATGATTCTGCCTGTCATGTGTATTTCTAGTGGCTGCAAATGTCTCTTCATAGTCTATGCCTCGTGCTACGAATCTTGCCTTGTATCCCACGATGTTTCCATCTATCGCATGATGGAACTACGAACTTCCCTTCAGGTCTTGATACTGTATCCTAGACATCATTCTTCTTGAACTGGTCTTCCCTATCTTCTTAGCTACTTCTTCATAGCTGGAAGGCTCTGCATCAATGATGTCACTCAACAGTATCACATAACTGCACTGTGTCTGAGGCCTCTTGAATTCTTTGAAAGTATCATCATATTCTTCTTTATCTTGGATTATTTCTTGAACTTTCGTCACTTGTTCTTCGGAACAAGTCTCATCCTTCTTTTCTTGTAGGTGATTGTACGCGATCTTTCCTACAAGTGAAATGCGTTTGTATGGTTAGAAACATTTCATAAGGCATATTCATAATGGAAAATTCTCATGCATAAATATATGATCATGCAACTATTTTAGCCAATACAACATTCATCCATATCTCATGGAAACATTCTAGATGCTTTCCATCTCTACCAGGACAACATTGAGATTGTGCACTAATCCAATATGTCAGCGAAGAGGTTTCATTCTAGATAAGTAGCAATGGAGAGTTGTATAGCACCATGAGCTACTTACCCATCACATGCGTATTAGTAGTATACTGTTATTAATGCAAACATTCTATCATGCATAACACATCAATTGAAC